>PYHW01009949.1:51079-66685 GCA_013186435.1 Turdus rufiventris
TCAGCTGCAGGGTTTTTATTACACATTTACAGGTTGTTATTTTAACCAAGTGGGTAGTTTAAGCATATTATTTTAAAAAAAACTTATATCTAACTTTTGCTATTAGAAAAAAACCTATATTCATACAGAAAAGCTATTTTAACATTATAATGTAGAATTTATCTCAATATTTGCAAAAAGCCAACAATGTGTCATGCACTTCTAACACTCACACGGGGAACCCCAGCCCTGTTCATTATTTTTCTGTTACCCCTAGAGCCTCCTTTCATCCCCTGAGCTGCTGGCTGAGAACAAAAACAATCCTCAAAAAGGAGGAAAAGAAGAAATAATAAAACACCCCCAGCACAGGGTGGGGTGTTCAGTCAGTCTGAGATACAACAAAACCCAGCAGGAAAAGGTTTCCTTAGGTTTAATGAAGGTTATTCCCTATTTCTGCATTTTAAAGCCAAACCTATATAGGTATAATAAATAAACCAAACCTATATATGCATAAATACATTAAATACAAGACGTGTATGTATAAATATATGAAATGTATGTTTAAATATTTGAAATGTAAGTGTATGTATAAGTATATGAAATTAAGTATTTTCATCTAGCTGCCCCAAACTAAAGCAGCATTAGGGTTTTGCTTCCAGACATACAATTAATTGATTTGAGATCCCAAAACACTGAATAAACATTGATTCTTATACCTCTATACTTGATATATATATTTATACCTCTATAATCAATATCTGTGATTTGCAGGAGTGATTAATTGACAAGACCTATCAAAGGAACCACCCAAAAAAAGGGAAAAATTTTAAATATTCCCAAGGAAAAGCACCCACCCCTCAGGCAATCAGCCTGCAAGTGGTGTTTTGGGGTTTTTTCCCAGTTTAACCCCACACTGCAGATCTCACTGAGGTGTCTGGGCTGCACAATGCACAGCACAGATTTTTGGGGTTTTATTTCCACAGCTGCTGCCAAAACAGCCAAGGTAGGAAAACTTCAGAACTAAAGAGGCAGAAGGTTGGAAGGAGGGCTTGGAAAACTTTACAAGGCAATCATCATCCATGCCCCATGATTAATTCTTTTATTTCCATCAAGATTTTGATTGGCATCAGCCACCTTCCCAAACAGAAGCAGCAGGACTCTCAGTTTTAGTTCCTTTCTGGTAACAGCTGAGATCCACATGGATAAATCCCAATAAAATCCACTTTTCTCCTTTTAAACCCACAGCACAAGCAGCTGATGAAGCTGAGAAGTCACTCAGAGGCCCTGAGCTAAATTTGCATTTCTTGTCTCCAGGTGCACCTGCTCTGCCCCAGAACCACCCACACTGAACAAAAATCAAATTAAGTCTTCTATCCTCAACAGCTCTTCCTGCTCAGTCTGGATTAGTCTTTCTTCTCTGAATAATGGACTTTTTCTCTTCCTTTGGGGAACAAACACAAACAAGCTTAAAAATTAGTCAAGAAATGATATTTATGAAAAAAAAAAATTCTGCCAGAGGGGAAATTTAGATGGGATGTTGGGAATTGGGAATTCCTGGCTGGGTTGGAATTGCCAGAGCAGCTGTGGCTGCCCCTGGATCCCTGGCAGTGCCCAAGGCCAGGTTGCACATTGGGGACAGTGGGAGGGGTCCCTGCCATGGCAGGGTGGGAATGAGATGGGATTTAAGGTGCTTCAACCCAATCCATGCTGGGATTCCCTTTGGGAAGCTCCACTGGCATCTGCTCACACAAACAAGAGGGGAGCTGCTCAGCCATGCCAACAAACCTTAGGAATTCTTACAACCCAAATGACACCCACAAACCTCACACACACATCTGGTCCTGCAGAGAAGGAATTTCCCCTCACTGGACCTCCTGGGGATTCTTTTTTGTTCCTAAAAGGAAGAACAGTGGTGGCTCCTGTGAGTAACTGGAGCAAAACGAATTTTCTTTGCTTTTGCTGATTTAGGCAAAAGCTGAGCAGATAAGGAGTTAAGAAACCATGAGAGCACCAAGACATCATTAAATATAAGGAGCAAATCCTGGATTGGATGGATTTTTGTGCTTTGCAAGGACAAGTGAACCATTGAAGCCATGCTGTCTGTATGAAGTCAGTGCACCAGAAACCACCTAACACCCAAACCCAGCTTTTGTTATCCCTGCTGTAACTTTTCCATGTTCTCCAGCCCCATTCCTGCCCTGGGAGGTTCCAGCAGCACAGCAGCCCAGGCCAGGAGGGGAAATGGAGAGATCCCTTTGATTTCTGAGCAGCTCCTGGCCCTGCCCTGGCACTCACCTGCCTCTGACCCTGCATCCCCTGGGCTTTCCTTCTCCTCAATTCCTTGGAAGTCTGGGGAGCAGCAAGCACAGCTCTGTCTGCTCTATTAACTGGGCTGCTAATTAGCACAGGCACCTCCTGCAATGAATCCAAAGTTTTCCATCGTTGCAACAAGCTGCAAAGTAGCAAAGAGGACTCCAAAATAACAACTTTTTTTTTAAACAGAGATGTTTGTTTTTCACAGACACACACTGAAATAATTTATTCCCCAGAGCTGAGTTTCTAACCCACCTGCTGGGACTAATTTCTGATCAGACACAGCTGATCCCACCGCGGTGCTTGTTAGCAGGGAGAGGCGGGCTGTGGGCACACCTGGGAATCTGATTTATCGTGTACTTTTAATGTACTATCCACGAAACTTCCCCTATTTCCCACCTGAGCTATGAACCTCTCCTACAGAATCTTCCAGCCAGGACAGACCCGAGCCTGCCAGGCCTGCAGAGCTCTTATTAAATTCACTATTTATGAGTTAATAGCGGGCACTGAGGGCTCTTTGCACAGCCCTGCCTGGTGTGCCCGGCCCCTCGCACCTCTCGCTATTCGGGGCTGGGGCAGCCGGGCTATCCTTCCTGCAGCTGCCTCCCCTCCCATCCCATCGCCCGGAAACGCTGCAGCGAGGCGAGGCTACGCCCCAGGATGCTTTTATTGCGTTCGGCCATTCCTGCGCAGCTCCGCCTCAGCCCGTCCCGCCTCAGCCCAACGGCCGCGGAGCCCGGACCGAACCACCGCGCCCCGCAGAGGGGAGCTCGGGCATCACCCACCCTTCTGCCGCCTGCCTCAACACCGCCTGGTAATGCCTCGATTTCGCCACACCCCTCGCACCCACGCGCTATGGTCTCGCCCTGAGGTTGCGTCCTCCTCCGCCAATCAGCGGGCGCGGCGGCTGCGCTCGAATCTGCGCGCGCGGTGCCGTGAGGGCAGCGGGGCCGGCCCGGGAGCGCGGCCGGAGCGGCGGGGCTGATCCGCGGCCATGAAGGGGCCGGGGCGCGCCTGCCCCAGCCGCGGCGCTATCTGCGATATGGTCAGCACCCCCAGCCGCGGCCCCATCTGCGACATCGTCAGGAGCCCCAGACGCGACCCCCTCGGGGAGAGGCAGCCGCTCCGCTCCGTGTCGCTCAGCACCATCCCCGCGGGGGTGCTCACCCCGCTGAAACAGCTCCTGCGGAACTATAGCAGCCTCGTGTCGGGCTCGCGGCTCAGGGGACCGGAACGCCAGGCTGGCCCTGACACCCGGCTCAGGCCTGGTCCTGATACCCGGCCCGGGCCCGCTCCTGGTCCCGGTGCTCGGCCCGGCCCCAACACCCGGCCCGGGCCTGGTCCTGGTGCTCGGCCTGTGCCTGGCCCTGACACTCGGCCCGGCCCCGACCCCCGGCCCCAGCTTGGCCCCGGGCCCTTGCGGCCGCCGAAGCGCCGCGCTGCGGAGCCCCCTGAGCAGGAGTCTCCGGCCAAGATGTTCCAGCGGATGAAGGCGAGGGCGGCCCAGCAGCGCAGAGCTGTCTCCGGTGCGCTCCTGAGCCCCGCGGGCGGGCGGCACTGGCCAGGCTCGGCCCCGGCCGAGGGCAGCGCCCGGCAGGGACGGGGTGAGTTCCACGGGCCCTCCGCGACTCCGTGAGAATGGTTTGTTGGCATTCGGAATTCCTGCCTGGAATAAAAAGCGCAGAGCTGTAAATCTGAGTTTAGTTCATGGAGCTTTCAGGCATCTTTTGCTGTAGTGACATCCCTGATTTTCACGTTCTCCTAAACATTTTAATTCTTTGTTTACACCAGTCCACAATCCCAAGTGACAGGAATTATTAATAGTTCCTTTTCCCAAACGGCTTTGATTATTTTGGAACACACTAGAGTCACCTGTCGATAGGAAAGAGCTCCCAATTGCCTTAATCCTTCCTCTGAAGGCCCATGGGGAAGACAAAGCTCCTTGACCAACACCCATCAATCCAGAGCCTGGGCACACTTGGGAAGTAAATTATTGTTCCACAGCTTTTCTAGGAGAGCTGCCTCAGGTGGGAACATTTCCCTCTGTGTCCCACTCGTGGCTCTTTCAGGATCTGGAAGAAGCAGCCAGAGCACCTTTGGTGGGTGTAAAAAACACTGGCACCAGCACTGGTTGCACCCCAGATGGCTGGGATTAAATAAAGTTGGGTGGTGAGGTTTGAATAGTGCTGAAATGTGTCTGTGGCGGTGCTGATGTCTCTGCCTGGCTCTGTATCAGAGGTTTCCCTCCCTTTGGGTTTCCTCCTCCTCTGCCTCAGTTTGCTCTAAACTGTTCCCTCTGTTGTGTTCAAGAGCGGCATTGACCCATGTAACACTTTCAAAAACAGTTTATAAATGAAAAAATCAAAACAAATTACTGTACCTACTCCATACAGTCTGTGCAGTGAAGAGAAAGGTTCATGGATCCTCCCTTGGGGTTTGACATCCCACTGGGGCATTTTCCTGGGCTCTCCCTGCTGGCTTTTCTCTAACATTTCTATCCATGATGGGGTGAAATCCAGGGCACCCTCAGCAGGTTTGCAGCTGGATGTGACCCTGTTTTACAATGAGGGTGGGCAGGCCCTGGATCCCTGGCAGTGCCCCAGGCCAGGCTGGACATTGGGGCTGGAGCAGCCTGGGACAGTGGGAGGGGTCCCTGCCATGGCAGGGGTGGAATGTGATGGGATTTAAGGTCCTTACCCACCCAAACCTTTCTGGGATTCTCTGTTTTCTTTTGTTATTTTGGTTTTTTTGTTTTTTTAATGAAAAACATACTAAAAAAATCATATTGCCCCTCCCACTCCTCCACCCCCATGAAAATGTTTTTCTTTGCGAACTGAAAGCAGGTTTAGAGGTGTTGTTATCTGGTTGTTTTCCAGAGGCGGTTTGCCCTCAGAGTGCTGGGATGGAGCCCCAGGCAGTGCTCCCTGCAGAGCCTCCCATGCTGGAAAGCCCCCAGAAGTTCTTCCTGCGGGTGAAGATGCAGCAGCAGCAGCACAAAGGTACCGAGGGTGCTCTGGGGAACTCAAACGTCCTCCAGTCAGAGGCCCAGGGCATTGCTGAGCTTGGCAGAGCCCTCTGAGACCATCAGGTCCAGCTGTTCCCCCAGCACTGCCCCATGTCCCCAGGGCTCTGAATCCCTCCCTGGGGACACCCCCACCCCCTGTTTCTTTGCTTAAATATTCCTAATTTCTCTGTTACTCCTTTTTTTTTGTTTTGTTTTCCTTTCAATGGACAGCTGCAGCACCTCCAACCCAAAGCCAGCAGAATATTCCTCCTCCCCCAGCTGTGGAGAACCCTTCAGCCCAGCCTGCTGGTGCAGAGCAGCCAGGGAATGAGGCTGCAGAGGATGTGGGCCCTGACAGGGATGATGTGGATGTTTTCCTGGTGGAATCGATAGAAGTGGATGCTGAGGATGGAGAAATGTGTCTCAGTACACCAGCTACTCCTTTGCAAGTGAACTCCACCCCTTGGGAAAATGGGGGTCAGGTAGGAGGAAGGTGGAGGAATGGAGGAGCAAAACGTACAGAGCTTGATGAAGACAGGAGAG
The DNA here is from genome assembly GCA_013186435.1 of Turdus rufiventris. Classification (NCBI taxonomy): domain Eukaryota; kingdom Metazoa; phylum Chordata; class Aves; order Passeriformes; family Turdidae; genus Turdus; species Turdus rufiventris. Next base: position 56,919 of record PYHW01009949.1, read on the forward strand.
AGCTGCAGCCCAGTAGAAAAGCAGCTGCTCCAGCAGTGGAAAAGGCACCAGTCTGTGACATCTTGCTCGCCTCTCCAGTCCGAATGTCAGGGACTCGGAAGCTGCCAAAAAACCCCAAGGTGCCTTTGGATAAAGCTGCTGATCAACCTGCTGGCAAAGCACAGAAAAAGGTGGGAGAAAATAACCCTAGGGAAAATGAAATTCCTCTGGGCTGGTGGCTCAAGGTTACTCTTGTCAAAAGAGAATAAATTGTTATTCCATTAGATTATACCAGTAAATTCACCCATGCAAAGGGTTTCTTTTTTTCCATATTCCAAGATGACAGGTGTTCAGGGTTTGGGTCTTTTTGGGTAAAAGAAGCGCTTTTGATTTAGTGTGCACAAGCCATGGTGTGATCATGGGCCCTGCCTGCTCAGAGCCAGGGAGGAGAGACATTCTCCATCCAGGAATGTGCCCTGCTGATGGGGAGGGGAAAGGCTTGGCTTTCCTAGGGATCATCCAGGCTCCTGTTGAGCTGGAGCAGAACCTTTTCCTGGGAGAGCAGTGTGCAGCCCGCAGCTTTGCTCCCTTCTGAATAAATCCCTGAGAGAGCACTGCTGCATCCCTGGGAGCCTGGCACAAAAATCAAGGGACTTGTTCTCCTCTCCCTCACTGTGGCCAAGAGTGTTTGATGTGTTTCCCAAATTAATCCAAGTTAACCTTCAGGATTGAGCCAAGGATCAGATATCCTCTAATATTCTAGATTTGTAGCTTAGAAGATGCTTTTTGTGATTGGATCTGATCACTGAGGGGTGCTGGCTAATAAATACTTCTAATAAATGCTATTTATTTTTTTCCTCTGGAACAGAAAAGCATCTGCCTGAACAGCTGGAGGATTAAAGTGCTGAGTGGAAACACGGCAATCTGTGTGGAAGGGAAAAGGAAGTAAGAGCCAGTTTATTATTTAAATGCAAAGTAAACCTCCAAACACCAGGTAACGGTGCAGAGCTTGAAGTGCTTGATCAAGGAAGAGACAATTCCTTTGTGTGGGCAGGGAACTACTGGTGACATCATTTCAGAGTCCTGTGCTGAGATCATCAGAAAGCTTCAGAGGAATAAATCAAATACCGAATAGCTCTGGACAGTTTGGGTTGAGTATATTAAATTGGCAAATCTAAACTAAACCAAGGCACAGCCCTGGCATGGCAGGGACAGCTGCCACTGGCCCAGGCTGCTCCAAGCCCCATCCCAGCTGCTGTCCTGTGAGTGACACTGCAGCAGTGACGGGTTCAGTTTGCCCCCGCCCCAGGGTCCGGCGAGGCAGAGCTGTGTCAGCTTCAGGCTGAGAGAGGAAAACCCAGCCCAGAGCACACCCTGCCAGCACCTGAATCCCTCACAAAGCAGGGAACAGCACGGTCCCTCATGGAGTGTCAGCATCCCAGACTGGAGTCCCTCTGGGAGTCATTCTGTGGTTGCTGTTGTGTCTTTCACAGGGACATGAAGCAGATGCTGTGGCACAGCAGCGCCATCACAGAGCGCCTCACTCACAACCAGGTGAAAACCTCCTCAGGCACTGTGTACCTGCTGCAGGGCAAGATAGACTCAGCTGCCATGAGGAGGGAAGGTGAGCTGCTGATCCTGAGTGCCTGACAAGTCACAGCCTGTTCCAGCTGCTTTGGAGCATGTGGGATGTGCAAGGGAATGGGATTTCCATGCAGGTGGAAATACAGGATTTGTTCTTTTCTCCTTGCTCTGTGTGCTCCTCTGGCAATGAGCTGCTTGTCAGTGCTTACAGGCAGCTCTGAGGACACAAAGATGTCTGTGGCATAGGTGCAATAAATACTTGGAGTCATGGAATGCCCTGAGCTGGGAGGGAGCCCCAGGGATCATCCCTGCCCAGACCCCCCAACAATCYCACCCCGGCATCCCTGGTGTCCAAACTCTCCTGGAGCTCTGGGAATGTCRCCRTTCCCTGGGGAGCCTGGGCAGTGCCAGCACCTCTGGGGGAGGGAAGAACCTTTCCCAAAATCCAGCCTGACCCCACACCCCCCTTCCAGCTGCAGCTGTTCCCTCATCATTGCTTCCCCTAGCACAGGTGTGCCCCAGGTGTGTTGTTGCACCATTTTTTAGCCGACACCCCTTCACTGTTGGCTCTTTCAGGCCCAAAGATGTGGCTGTGCTTTCAGTGTTTCCTCCTCACCTGCAGCACTGGGGTCCCTGCTGATAAATACCTGGTCTGGCTGCTCTCTGACTTGTACATTTTATTGCTTCATTTGCTAAGGACTTACATTTGTTTCTTTTTTAATATTCTGAGAAGGAAAACCAGCAGCATAAGGCTTGTGAGCAGAGTGGCTCCAGTGCTGCAGAGGTTTCCTAGGCCAAGAGTGACTGGAGAGTGCTGGCTGGGATTGTCTGGGTCAGTTGCTCTGGGGGTTCTTTATTCCCCTGAGGAGGTGCCAGCCCTGCTGAGCTGCTGTTCATGCCCTGTGCTCCCCAGGCTTCCCCTACCGCTTCACCAAGAGATTCACCTTCGGCTTCTCCAGGATGTGGAGGGAGTACGTGGAGGAGCTCCTTGAGGAAAGGAGGAGGTAATTTCTTTGGAGATTCTCTATCCTTGCAGTGTTCTGAGTGCTCGTTGAGACTGTGCCGTTTGAGGATGTTACACCAGAGGAGTGTGAAATGTTTTAGGTGTGGGCATGAAGCCACTTTGCTGTGCCCACCAGGACTTCACATCTGCACTGTTTGTTAAAGAACAGCTTCCTCAGTGGTTATTGTTTCTTGTCTCAAAACCATTTAGGAAAGAACGAATTCCACAAAGCAGTGGTGGGGAAGAAAATGAGGGGAGTGACTCCGTGGAGGGAAATGATGCGATGGAAACTGCAAGAGGCTCAGCAGGCAATGCAAAGAAACGTGCCCTGAGGAACTCCACCTATGAGGTATCACCAGGGAATGAAGAGAACATCTGTGAGTATTTAACATCCTTTCCTTTGCTAAGGACACCTGGGGGTGGCTGCAGTGGCTTGTGCAGGGTTCATTCCGTTGGTTGTGTTCCCAGGAAATGGCTGCAAAGCTGGAACAGCCCCCTGGTCTGGCTGAGTGCAGTCCCTGCTTTGCCATGGGCACTGACAGCTCTGGGGTTTAACTCAGACTTTTCCTGGGGTCCTTCCCAAACCCCCTCTGCTGGAATCAGATTTCCTTGCTAGCACTGTAGAAACTTTTATGCTTTCCTCTCGTCATTCCCATTTGGTTTTCACTCTCATTTGTCTCACTGAGCAGCTGTTCCATGTGACAACTTTATCATTCTCCCTCCTCAAATGACTTTCACAGTATTTATCACCTTCTGAACAAAGTAAAAGTAAAAAGTTCCCCATTTTATAATTTGTGAGGATTCTTACTTCAGTCTTGTTATTTGAAAATAACAACTTTGGGTATGTTTTACATTTCCCTAAAACACAACATTGTTCCTCTGCTTGTGAAATCTGCAAAAGCGAATTTTCCATTCAGTGTTTGGGATCAAACTCTCTTTGTTGGGGCTTTTTTCCCCTTGCAGTTGTGACACCAAGGGGCAGCTCCAGGAATAACTCGAGCAGCGTCTACACTCGCAGCGGGCGCCTCATCAAACCCCCCCTGAACTTCTGGTGTGGGCAGAGGGAGTTTGTGGATCAGAACCTGAATGTCACCATAGAAAATGGGGGCAAAGATTATCTGAGCCTGGTAAGGTCCCCTGAATTGTGACTTCACTAGGATTATTGGCCTAGGACAGGGGGGGTGCAGCTCTCAGAGGCACCTGAAGAGGAAGGAAATCTTGGAGATATGATCAAAATATTGGGAAACACACCAAAAAATAGTCTTATGTCCATATTATCAGATAATTGTGGGCTCTAAATCTGGCATAATAGGGAATTGTTTCTGGGGAAAGAAGTAGAGTTTTTTTGAAAGGTAATTGTAGCAGATAGGAATTTGGTGAGGTCCCACCTCAAATCCTGGGGTCAGTTCTGGGTCCTTCACTGCAAGAGAGACTCTGATGGGTTGGAGCATTTCCATGGAATGAACAGGGCTGGGAAGGGGCTGGGTCCCCAGGAGCAGCTGAGGGAGCTGGGAAAGGGGCTCAGGAGAAAAGGAGATTAAATTAGCTTTAGAGTCAATTGTTTTATTTTGAAGATGTTAAGTAGTGGAACTTCCAGAAGAAGTTCCAGGAGGAGAAATCCAAAGGAAGACATGGAGACAACAGAGAAAATGCCAAAAAACCAAAGTAAAGGTAAGAACTAAACATTTTTTTCTATTTTCATGTTATTAATGGAATCAGTGGGATCGTGAGGAGGTGCTAGGGAAGTAGGGTTGGGTCTGTTAATGCAAAGAAATGATTTAAATATTTGAATGATCAACTGCTTTTTCTCTGAAGAATCATCAGAGTAGCATTCATGTGGAGTTTGACAGCTCCTGTTTGTAAATCACTTTGTTAATTGCATAATGGGAACATAGGGATTTCACTCTGGAAATTGAAATGAAGGGATTTGGACTTTTTGGAGTTCAGCAATCTGGTGACCTGGGGCCCAGCTTTTTAATGTGGACAAAATGTTGGCCAAAAAATCTGTTAACTGAGTTTTTAATAAAACTTTGGTTTTAGTAGAATTTGGGCAGTGGTAGAAGCCTGAGTAGAACATGCAATATAAAGCAGAAGTTTCTCTCTTAAAGCAGCTGCAATGTTCCCTGCAGAAAAGCTCTGTGGAGCACGAGCAGAGCTGTGGGGATGTGCCTGCTCAGGCAGTAGAGTCTCGGAGAGCCCCTGAGAGCAGCTCTGAGTTTGTAGTTCGGCAGGTAAAGCTCTGGCAGGGGGTGCAGATCAGATCCCTGTGCTGCAAGCACAGCAGGACCCACCCTGCACCCCCTGAGGGCCCTGCCTCTGTTTGTTCCAGGGGGAAGCAGGGACAGAGGAGCCACTGGCAGAGGAGAGTCCCCACCTGCCAGGAGCAGGAAGGACAGGCACCTGCCTTCGGATGAGGAGCAGAACGATCCTGGAATCAGGGCCACAGACAGAAAATCCCAGCGCCCTGCCAGGGGGAACTCCTCAAACACCAAGGTGTTGAACAAGCACAGCAGAGCCCCGGGGGCAGCACCGAGAGCAGCAGGCTCTGCAGAGCTCAGCATGTACGAGCAGGGCTACAGGAACTCCCTCCGGTCAGCCAAGCAGCGCTGCCCGCTGCAGAGCAGGGCTCCCCTCAGCCAGGAACCCTCTGAGCAGGAGGAGGAGGAGGAGCAGTCCAGTGAGGACACCCCACTGCTGATCAGGAGGAAAAAGAAATCCATATTGAAACCAGAGTCTCGGAACAAGAAACCTTGCTCTGGCTCGAAGAGCTCCCGGGATGATGCAAACAAGCCCTATAACACGAGGACAGGAAAGCCCTCCCGGAATGTGCTGGTGAGGCTCAGTGGGCCTGAGTCCAGAGATGAGTCTGAGCCCCCTCCTGAAGAGAAAACATCTTCTGAGTCCAGTGCTTCCCTGGAGGCTGCCCGGGGCAGAACCAGCCCTGCCCGCGGCCGGCTCCAGTCCGACACCGACACCGGCTCTGACACCGGCACGGAGGAATTTCACAGGAAGACCAGGAATGCCAGGAGTGCCAGAGCATCCTGGCTAAAAACGGGCACTGCAGCCTCCAGCAGTGCCAGGCCTTCAGCAGCTAAACCCAGAGAGCACGAGAGGGCAAAGCAGCAGAAATCTCTGGAACTTTTCCCAAGGGCAGCTGATGGTTGGTCTGAGAAGGAACTGCAGAAGCTTCACAGGTAAGGGCTCCTTCTGTGTTCAGAGGGGGTTGAGTGGTCTGGATTGGGGTTTTCAGATTCATCATTTCCCAGCTATCCTTTATGTTTTAATTCCCTATTAGAAATACTCCCTGTTTAATTTCTTACTTCCCTATTTTTATTCCCTAATAATAATTGGAGTTACTATTGCCTATTAATTTTCCTCCCAAATGAAACATCAGTACAACGTGGTGAAGGCCACAGTGAGAGAGCAGGTTCCCTCCCAGACTGCAGTGACAGGTTAACTTGTGAGCAAGTTTGGTAAAGACAGCTTAACTGCCAGGGTGTTTAATTAATCCATCATGCAATGACTTCAACCACTGGGCAGTATCTAATAGACACTTTGAGTGTAAAATGGCCAAGTTTGGGTTTTTAGCTCTTTTAGAGGAGCAGGAGCTCAGGTCTGAGGGGACCAACACAGTGAGAGCACACAGCCTCAAGCTGTGCCAAGGGAAAATGAGGTGGGATGTTAGGAAAACGTTTTTCGTGGGAAGAGTGATCAAGTCTGCCCAGGGAGGGGCTGGAGTCAGCAGCCCTGGGTGTGTTTAAAAAAGCCTGGATGTGGCACTGGGTTATTGAGGTGTTGGGCTGGGCTGGACTCCATGGGCTTGGGGGTCTCTTCCCACCCAGAGATTCTGTGAAGTGAGAAGGAAATTTATCCTGTGACACATCTGCTGAGGGTGTCTGAGTAAATTTGCCTGTTCTGAAGGGAAGACACCACGGGATCACAGATCAGTCCCAGCTGATCAGACACCTCCCATTGCCCCAGGCTGCTCCAGCCCCAGTGTCCAGCCTGGCCTCGGGCTCCAGGGGCAGCCACAGCTGCTCCTCAGTGGCAGCCAGGGGCTCTCCAGGCAGGCTGTGGGCTGTGCCCCAGTGACACTGTCCCTGTGTGTCTGGCAGGGCCATCGCCGTGCTCCCCAAGCACAGGAGCGGCTTCTGGCAGGACGTGGCCATGGCTGTGGGGTCCCGCTCGGCCCAGGAGTGCCAGGCCAGGTACCTGGAGGAGCAGCAGGGGAAAGGCTCCAAGCAGCAGCCCAAGAAAGCCACGTCAGGAAAATCTGAGCAGAAAGGTACCAGCATCTCGTTTGTGGGAGTTGTGGGGTTGGTTTGCTCCCTGCCAGGCACATGGGAGCACAGTTGTGTCACAGTCACAGTGAACTGATGTGGGGTGAGATCTCAAAGGGATCCCAAAGAAGCTGTGAGATTTCACCAGAGAAGGGACTGGGCTGTGGCACTGAGTGCAGGCAGTGAATTTTAACCCCATAGCTGCTCTCTCACCATTCTGTTTGGATCCTGCAGATAAGAAGGAGGCAGTGATCACTGCCAAGGTGGGCACCCTCAAACGGAAGCAGCAGATGAGGGAGTTCCTGGAGCAGCTGCCCAAGGACAACCACGAGGATGTCTTCACTGCCACACCCTTCCAGAGCAGGAGGGTCCAGGTAAAGCTGTAGGGCTGCTCTCCTGCTGGGTGTGCCAGGGGACTCCTGTTGCACAATAAAGTCCTGGGGATCTGTGGAAGAGGCTTCTTTCCTTCACTGCTGTGGTGGCCCTGAGGTTGGACAGGGTGGGAGGAGCTGAATGGGGACAGCACCACCTGAGTAACTGTCGTTCTGAGCAGTCCTGGGCAGCTTGGAGCTGGGGATTGTATCCAGCAATGACTTTTCTGGTGGGACAGCACCAAAACCCCTCAGCCAAGTGCTGGCCAGGGTCTGGAAGGGCACTCGGGTTGTGTCCAGTTCTGGGCCCAGGGCTGGGGCTGTGCCTCAGCAGGGCCAGGGGCAGTCAGAGCCAGGGCAGGGAGGAAGGGAGGGACTGCTGAGAGGGGGAGAGGCAGCCCAGGCTCAGTGACTGACGGCTCTGAGGTGACTGTGCAGCTGCCAGCTCTGCGAGGGAGCTGGGACGAGGACACCGAGCATTTCACCCTGCCAGAGTTCCCACTCACCCCCTCCTCAGGGCTCCTTCCCTCCACGAAAACCCCGCAGTGCGAGCACATCACCCCGGGAATGCTGGTCCCCATCAACAGGTAGGAACTGCTCCAGCAGCCCTGGCTGAGCCTTGGCATTGCCCCAAGGCCCCTTTTTGTCTCTGAGCACGGTGGCTCTTGGAGCTGGGACAGCAGCTCACTTCCAGCCGCTCCTGCTGGGGCTGAGCTCTTCTAACGGCAGCAGCTCCTGCTCCCAGGCCTGGCAATGGGCCTGCCTTGGCCTTCAGCCTCAGCAGAGCCTTCAGTCCTGCTCTGCTCAAAGAGCTGGAACCATCTGGGAGCCTGGAGCGAGAGGGGCTTTGGGCTTGGGCTGGCCCTGGGAGGGGGATGAGGCTTTGTGTGATTCTTGCCCTGGGTTTGCAGCCCTTGGTCCAGCCCGGCTCCTCCTGGTGCCCCCAGAGCTGCTGCTGTGCTCAGCTGTCCAACAGCAGCTCCTGGCCCTGCTCCTTCCCTTGGGGTCCCTGGCTGCATCCCCAGGGCTCCGTGGCAGAAGTGCAGCCCTGCTGAGCCTGCCCCTTGTCCCTTGTCCCCAGGAACGATTGTGACCGGCACGTGTTCCGCATGCAAAAGCACACGCGGGGCAGCAGAGGCACCTGGGACAAGGTCAAGAAGAAATCGGTAATGCTGCTCTCCTGGGACACTGCCCCCTCCCAGCTGGGCCAGAATCCTGGGATCACAGCCCCCCTGTGCACTGCATGGAAAATGGCAACTCTCCCTTCTCCCTGGCTTTGCTGTGTGCTGCTGTGGGGAGAAGGGAGCTCTGCATTGTCAGGATCAACTCCATTGCTTTGGAATTCCATAATCCTAAATTCTCCTGGCCAGTGGGAAAAGGAGCAATAACCATAGAGCCATAGAACATCCTGAGGTACCAATAAGGGCCCCACAGGGACCATCCAGTCCAGCTCCTAATAGTGACCAGAAGTCACCTTATGTCCCAGTCCTGAATTTAGGAGCTCCACTCTCCCAGGCTCTGCAGCTCCTCTGGCTGTTCCCCAAAAGCCTGGGATCCCAGGAGCAGCTTTGTGCCTGTGGTTTAGGGAAAGCAGTTGTGGGAATTTTGGGATGTGGGGACCCTGAGCCCTGGCTGAGCCTTTCCTTTCCTTCCTTCCTTCCCCCTCAGGCCAGAGCTGTGCTGGGGACGCCAGCTTCCTGCAGAACCAAGAGTGAGTATTGCCAGCTCCTTCCCTTCCTTCTCCATCACCCTGAGCTGTGTCCCTCAGCCCTTTGCTCTCTGACCCTCCTCTGCCCCGTTTTCCCCTGGGACATTTTCTGTTTTCCTTGCAGGAGTGGCCCCAGCCCAGCTGGTGGGGAAGCTCTTCACACCTGAGACTCCAGACTCATCCAGTGAGGAGCAGGAGGATTTCTACTTTTCCATCTGATGGACTTTGTGGATGTGTTGTTCAGCACTTGCTGTTCAGAGCATGGGGGCTCTGCTGCTCCTCTGGGAGGGAATGCTAGAATGATGAGTTCAGTTTGGGAAAGCTGCTCTGCTGTGGTTTTATGTGGTTTAACCACTTTCCCCCTGCCAGCAAGACCTGGATTTTCTGTCTGTACAAAGTGGCACTTCCCTATCCAGGCTCCTCCTCTCTGTGTCTCCTTTCTCCTGGGAAGGAAAAATGTACATAGCTCCCAGTGACTGCCAGGTTCTGATTCATTTTAGCTAAAATATCTTCTGGGCCATGCCTGTAATAAATGCAGGTGCAGTCTGGAATGAACTGAAATTGCTTTTTAATTTTCTCCAGGGAGAGCTTGAATTGTTACATTTCCCTTATGTAAAATAAACAAGGAGAACGTTTTTTTACTCTCTGACTTACTCAACTCAAGAGTTGTTGTGGGGTGGCAGAATCCAGGACTGTCCAGCTTGGAATGGTGCCTGCAAGGCTTCATCCTCTTGGTTTGGAATCCCAGAATGGTTTGGGTGGGAAGGGACCTTAAATCCCACCCAGAGCCACCCAGCCATGGCAGGGACACCTCCCTCTGTCCCCAATGTCCAACCTGGCCT
>PYHW01009949.1:131856-141944 GCA_013186435.1 Turdus rufiventris
ACACAGCCTGCTGCAGGCACCTGGGGGATGCTGGGCATGTCCTCATGTGGGGAATGCTGCACCACCTTCAGCTGTGCTCAGCTGAGTGCCCTGGCCCAGCGGGGTGCAGGAACTGGGCTTAGGGAAGGACAGTTTGTGCTGTGCTTTAGAGCAGGCTGGGTTTAAAGCTGCTGCCCAAAATGACACAGCAAAGGCACGTTCCTGCTAAGAAAGTGAGTTATTTTACCAGCACTGTTTGGCTCAACTCAACAACCCAAACTTATTTTATAATAATGTTTCCATCCCTGCAGTGTCCAAGGCTGGATGGATGGAGCTCTGAGCAGCCCATGGAAGGTGTCCCTGTCCAGGGCAGCTTTTAGGGCTTTAAGGTCCCTTCCAAGGCAAACAATTCAGTGAACACTTAAGGCAGCACAACTCTATTTAGCACACACTTTAAAGGACTAAATCAAAGCGATTCTATTCCCACAAACAGCTGCAGTGACAGACCAAAGAAGGCCCCAGAGGGAGGCTGCTCCCTGCCCTGCCCCAGCTCAGTCCCTACCCGTTCTCTGCTCGCCGCTTCAGCGTCTCCTGCTCCTTCAGCAGCGCCTGGTGCTCGTCGTAGGCATCCAGGAGCCTGGGGAGGGACAGCACAGCCAGTCAAGCCTTGCCACTGTTTGAAACACCCAAGCAATGCCTACTGCAAACTGAACAACACAGCAAATTGCAGTGCCATGGAGTTTAATGAGTGACCCACCACGACTGGGGGAAAGGAACTCGGTTCTATTCACAACAGCTCCAGGTCCCAACTGCTGAACTTCCCTCACAACCTGATGCAGCTGTTATCAAGCTCCTTTATAAAGCAGTTTCCCAGAAGTGATTTGTGATTCAGCTGCTCCTTCAGAGCCTGCTGGTGATGCCACCCACAGCAGCACAGAGATGTGGGAATCAGAATTTAAACACTGGAAATGGCTCCAGCCCCAAAGCAGCACCTCCAGCCTCTGCCCATCCAGCAGGGAAGAACAAGTGTGGTCAGTGCAGCACAGCAGAGTCCTGGCTAGAATTCCCACAAATACTGAAATACCCCTCATCTGCAGCATCTCACAAAACCTGCAGCTCCTGACAGTGTGCTCTGGGTGAAAAGAGTTCCTCACACTCATTCTGTGCTCTGGGATTATCTGGGAACTGCAAAATTCCTTGTGTTTGAGCTGCCTCAGATCCCAAACTTGCACTGACTGGCTGCCATGCAGAGGCAGCAGAATTGAAGGACAGCTATTGTTAAAAACATACAAAGCAGAAAAACTGACTTGTCATTAATCCTTCCAGGTTATTCAGCTGCAAAATGTAAATAAAAACAATAAACAATTAAGAGGAAAAACACAGTGTAGCACTGAATTTAAAACTTGCATTTCTGCTGTATCCTCCCACATAAGTGCACAGTTGTTATAGTGCTGAACACTGAAAAACCCAGGCAGAGCAGTTTTGGAAACCAGCAGCAGCCCCCAAGGAGCAGAGTCTCAAAGGACACCTGTGTCCCACCCCCTTGAGGAGCACCACAGGAAAACCTGGCAGGCAGCAAAGCTCCGCTCAGTCAGGTGCTGGCACTTCAGATAAAAAGGGGCAATTATCTGACAAGAGATTCCTGTTTAGAAATCCCTTCCTGTTTAACAGCAGCACATTGGTTTAGAAAAGCAGCTGCTCCTTACAAAGAGCTGATGGCACAAAGGAAACAATTTTGCACAAGCCACCGACCCCACCCTTTCCCCAGCCCTCTCCCAGTGACCCCAGTTTGGCCAGTGCCCACAGGACATCTTACTTGTTCACATCAGACCCAAAATCTTCCAGGAATTCCACTTTTCTCTGTGAGAAGGTGATCCTCATTTTGATGGACAAGGCGCCATGGACAGCCTTGTCAAAGCAGCTCAGGATGTTCTCCTCGTTCTGCTTGAGGTCACCACTGTACTCCATCTCCAGCAGGTTCAGGTACAGTTTGGTGTTTTCCTGTGCAAAGCAGGCATTAGGAGCTGCACACTGCCCCTCACAGAGCTGTTTAACTCTTACACACCACAATTCCCCCACAAGCACACACAATGACAGGCAATAAAGGGATTTCCCCTCCCCCGGGCTGGTTTGTTGCACAAACAGACCAGAAGTGACCAACACCACAAACCCAGGTGCTGCACTTTGCTGGCAGCAGCTGAGTGCCAGATATTCCTGTGCTGACACCAAAGCACCAAGCACTGCCCACACCAGTAACACTGAACACACCGAGAACATCTAGGATTCTAAAATTAAAATAAAGGTGCAAAACACATCGTGCTTCTGATGGGAAAAGGAAACTTCCAGATTCCCAAGCAACCTTGGCAACGTCAGTTTAGAGGGACTGTTGTCTCCATGCAGTAATGGGACATTACATCCAGTTACAACTCATGTCATCACTGTTGCCATGTTTTACAAAACACTTCAGAAAGAGAGAGAGACACCAAGGTGGTTTGAGTTTTGAGTAAGACAGCCAAGAGGGAACACATACTTTGTCCAGTTCTATGGCTTCTGACAGCACTTTTCTTGCCTTTGGCAGGTTTTTCTGCACTTTGAAGAGGTGCCTGGCGAGTTTGATGGCATAGAAGGAGGCTTCACTGATGGACTTGGCATTCCTGACAGCATCTTCCAGCAGCTGCTCTGCCTCCTCCATGTTGCCGTGCCGGCGCTCCAGGCTCACCCTGCGCAGGCGGATCATGGCCAGCCCCAGGATGCACTCCTCAAACGTCTTCAGGATCCTTCTGGCTTCATCAATGTTGCCTGCAACAGCAGGGAGATGCTTTAGGACGGGGCAGCTCCCAGAGCTCCCCCAGCAGAGCCCCCCAGAGAGGCAGGGCTGCCCTTACCCTGCTGTTCCTCGAAGGCTGCCCACAGCATGTGCACCATGGGCTTCTTGGGCAGGTGGATGGTGCAGGCCCTGCTGTACACGTGCCTCACGCCCTCGATGCTGTGGTTCTCCATGTATTTGGCATACTAGGGTTGGAAACAGAGCAGAGACCAGCCAGGTTAAAGCTTGTCTTTGTCTCCAAGAACATGCCAGAACGATAAAATTCTTTTGTTTAAACCCATTCAGCACCTTTATGGAACCACTAGACTAGTTTCTGTAAGGAAGGACGTAGAGAGGCAACGCAGTTGGCAAATGCAGCAGTCAAATCTGGTTGCAAGCAGACCATCTCCTAATGCAACAGATATAGTTATAGATGAACAACGTTCCACAGGGTACAAGGGTTAGTCACCAGGTCAAGGTGTGCACCAGCAGAGCCTGAGCTGCCTCCCTTACCTTGATCCAGAAGTCCTCATAGAGGGCACATGAAATGACACATCTCTCAAAGAGGACCACGACTCGCTCGTGAGTGCCATTCTCTATCTCAAACTCTAAGTACTCTTTCCAGTTTTTCAGCTGAATTTTCTCCAGAGGTTTTACATGAAAGTAAGGCCTCTTGATCTGCAAGAGTCACAGGATGCAACCGGTGATTACAAACTCACCACCAAGGGGGTCAAACAATCAACAGCCACACAGCCAGCACTCAGCTCCTGCCATTTCAGTGATCACTGACTCCTCATCTACTCCATCCAGGGTTAGCCAGGTATGGATCAAGGGATTTACTGCACTGACATCCCAGGCTAGAAACCTCCTTCCCAAGAGAGCTTTTGGGTGTTTAGAGATGCTGGGGGAGGACCCAAGGCAGCCCAGTGCCAGTGACATTATGGACACACGGGACATTGCCCACATCCAGCCACACAAGTGAAGTGCTCGCTGTGGGACACCCAGCCCACAAACTCAACGCAGAATTTGGCTGAGAATCATGACAAGGAAAAACAGGGCACTGAACTGGAATTCCTATTAAATATTTACATCAATCTGGTGATAGCAAGACCAGGAATTTAGCACCATCATGTTGTTAATGATGGCTACAAGGGCAGTGGGACAGAGCTCAGCACAGCAAATTAAACCTTGCTCTGTTTCAATTGAAATAGCTTTGTCTGGTATCCTGCCAGAGATTCTTTGCTTTTGCTCAGCACCCTTACTGCATTTGATTATGTCTCTCCTGTGCCCTGTGCTGCAACTTCCTCTCAGATCCAAACCCATACAAATGGATGAAGAACTTACAGTAATTAAGGAGAATCCAATTCTTCAAAGCCACCTGAAATTTAAAGCCAATCCCTCCCTTCATGCTCCTCACTGATCTCTATTTTGTGGCCCTTTTGCCCAGCTGCCAGTCCCACTCCTGCTGGAAACAGCTGTGAGCAATGCCCAGCCCCTGGGTGGGTGTGTGCCCCCATCTCCCTGCTGTCCTTGACAGACACGCTCAGCTCTGCATGTCCAGCTCCTCCCAGCCCCTGGTGCAGCAGGGCAGACTCTGCTGGGAACAGGAGCACACTGAGGCCAGCAGCAAGGGGACACTGAGCTCCCCACACCTTTCCTGCCCAATGCCCACAGGCCCACGTTCTCCCAGGTCCCACAGACTCTGCTGGGAACAGGAGCACACTGAGGCCAGCAGCAAGGGGACACTGAGCTCCCCACACCTTTCCTGCCCAATGCTCACATTCCCAGGGTTCTCCCAGGTCCCACAGATTTGCAGCTTAAGGCTGCCCAAGGCAGGAGTGTGGGACACTGTGCCTGCTCTGCTCTCTCCTGCCAGGGGTCACTGGCACAGCTCTCACTGGCAGTGCCTCCCCACTCTGCTGGGCTGCTCAGACATCTGGCCCAGTCCCACCCAGAGCAATCACTCACCACCTCTGACATCACACAACCCACCAAAGAGTCTCTGAAAATCCATCCCAGCAGGCTAACACAACAGACTCTTCAGAATAAGAAGTAAATTTAAAACAAGGATCATGTTCGCCAGGAAGAAAAATATAGAGATTGAGAATGAACACCTCCTGGTTTTTTTTCAAACAGAATCCAACTTAACTTTACATCAAAAGCTGTACACTTCCAGCAATCAAATTATTAGTTTAATTACTTTTAATATATTATGCATAGGAGGTCCAAACCAAAAGTTGCCTGATGAAGTGTGCAATGCTAAAACACAAAAGCACAGCAATTCTATTCTCCTCTGAGCACAGGCTTACCTTTCCAAGGGAATCCCCTCCATGCCCTCATGCACCACCCCAGGCCATGAGCAGCACTAACTCTCAGGACTCACTGGCTTAGCAAACTTTACAGCACCTTGCCTCTCTCCAAACACTGCTCTGAGATCTTTACATCAGCAGGTGCCTCTTCACAAGAGAAACAGCAGAAAGTGAAACTGTTCCAACTTTGAGTCTCTGTCCAACCCCCTCAACAGTGTAAGTTAAGGCTGTTCCCCAGAACTCCCAGCTGCCAGCCCTGCTCCCAAAGCAGCTGCTCGTGCTGCCTCCCACAAACCCCACTCACCGCTTCCTCAAACGTCCACCTCTTACTGACTTCATGCTCGTTGTGGTTAAATATCTCCTGGTGGATCTCAATGATTCTGTGCCTCATGTTCTCTATCTCAGTGATTAGCTAGAACAGAAGGGCAGAAAATGTCACACAGGGTGAGGTGCATGCATTCTCCCTGAGCAGCCAGGGAAGGGCTGGGGCACTGCCTGATGGAGCCTTGGCCCTTAGGCACACGCAGCTCAACTGGTTTTTATCCTGTGCTAAAGCTGATTGCAGATTAAGGATGGATTTGCTCCAAGTCAGCCCTGGTTTCAGTGTGTCTGTTCTCACCATCAGCAATTCCTTTGGACAGCTCCAGGCCTTGCTAGGCCTGTAACAGTCTGGACCTGCCCAGGCCACTGCTGATGAGGAGCTTGCTTAGCACACAGATCCCAATCTGCTGACCTGGAATAATTCCTGTTTGTTCCTGAGGTTTTGTACATCGCTTCTTTCATTTTCTAACTCATTTCTTTAACACCTCTGCCAGCACTGGAAAAGGCTGTCCTGTTACCACACGAGCCACAGGGCACTGATGTGCAGGAGCTCTCTGGCACAGCCCAGCAGCAGCAGACAGAGCTGGCTGCAGTGGAAGCCCAGCCCAGCCCCAGCCCCAGGGAAGGCCAGGGTGTCACTCCAGCCCCCCATGCAGTACCTTGGTGAGATCAGTGATGTTCTCAGAGCTCTCTGTGCCCAGCCCAGCTGCAGCAGACAGAGCTGGCTGCAGTGGAAGGCCAGCCCCAGCCCCAGGGAAGGCCAGGGTGTCACTCCAGCCCCCATGCAGTACCTTGGCAGGGTCAGTGATGTCCTCGGTGCCGCAGGGCAGCTCCTCCCCGTCCTCGCCGCTGTGGCCGCTGGCGGCCGCCAGCTCCCGGCGCAGCTGCACAAACTGCTCTGTGGTCAGGAAGTCTCGCGGCAGGTTGTTCTGGATGTGCTCTTTAAACCTGCAACAGCCACAGAGAGGCACTGCAAAGGGGCTGTTTCACGCTGCACTGCTGCCCAAGGGGGCATAACTGTAAATCCCAGGGGTTCTGCTTTGCTTCATCGCTCCTCAGTGCTGCCACCTCACACCCAAAACTGCCAGCACCCATCACCTCACAAGTGCCACGAGCCAAAGGGCAGCACGGCAGGCTGACAGAACCCCTGCCACGGAGAAGAGATGGGAAAGGACAACATCAGGTATAAAGGAAATACTGTATTTCCCACACCAAGAGATGTGTGGAAGTTATGAGAAAGACTGTGAGCAATTGAACTGAGGCTGCTGCTCAAGCCTCCCTACCATGCAGAATTCCACTGTCTAAACCTTAACCAGGATTCCTCTTTAGCCAGTTAAATGTGTGCTTCACCACACATGGGCATTGTATTAAAGTCCAGAACTGCTCATTGTGATTTCTCAAAGACATCCTCTCTTCTTCCCCACCCTTCAAAGGCCAGTCCTTATTCTACAACAAAACTTCTGAATTTATCTAAACCCAAAATCCTCAAATGTGCATCAGTACTTTAGAACTGTCCAGTTCCTGTGGTGAGCATTTCCATCTCCATGGCATTAACCCCCTGTTGTCCCTTTACCTCTGGAAGTGGTGGCTGTAGAGCTGTGTTGGGATTCCCAGGATGCGGTCATAGATGGATGTCACTTCCCTTAGGTTTCCCTGGTCATTTTCCCAGTTTATATACATTTCCCAGAGTCTGTCAGAACGGAAATCTGTCCCAGCAGCCAGCACTGCATGTTCATAGGCCCTGGAACAGGAAATTGTTTTACACTGGTTTCTGGATGCCAGGACACAACAAGGAAGGAAAGTCCTGGCTCCTATTAAAGGTTATGAGCACCCTCATTTATTCAAAGCTAGACTTGTATTAATTATTTACATTCTTCAAAGTGTTTTCCAGATATCTGCAGCAAGGTGCCTAAAGATTGTGAAAGCTCACACTCATTTCTTTCTTCCAGCACTTCCACAATAGAACAAATAAAGGCAGCAGCAAAAGCCACCGGCAGGAACRCAAGACGTTAGGAAAATACAAAACTTTTAGCACTTCTGTCTTGTGCAGACTCCAAACCCAGCAGTGTAACACCCAAAAGCTGTGCAGGATTCTGCAGCTTGATCCAGACTCAATTCCAGCTCAATTAAGCCTTCTGATCAAACTCAAGTCCAGCCCTTTAACCAGGTCTGCTGCCAGCCACAGCGAGCAGATACATCTAAGGAACTAAATTCCAAGATTCCAAGTACTGCATTAAGTATTTCTTAACATCCAGTCTGAAGCTCTCAAGCCACAACTTTGGCCCATTGTACCACACTGTGCTGTCTCCCGATTCTTACAGAATTTGGCTCCATCATCTCTTAGTTCAAAAATCCTTCAAGTGACACCAGGTTGTTATGGATGTGTCCCTTGTCTGAAAGCCACAATAACCTGATCCCAGAGGTGTGCGTGGATATCAGGCTGCTCCCAACTCACCCCCTGATGGTACTGTTAGTTTCAGGATCAGCAGGGTCCAAGGTCTCCTTTAGGAAGTTTATATAATGTATCCAAAGATCAACACTAAGAGGAATTGCCTGAAGCCCTCGGCGATAGACCTATGAAGAGAACATGAACTGTACTTCAAATCCTTAATGGGGTCCTAAGAGAGAGGCAACACTGTGTTATCCGGTGAACCTTAGAAATACTAATTACTGGAATTTTGTTTAAATAATCTACCATTACCATTCGGGTGGAGGTTGGATAGAACATGGCAATGTTCTGATCTCCACGTGCAGAGTCTTGATCTTCAAAGCGCAGCGGTCCCTGCATTCTGACCAGGTTGTGTGGGCAGGCTTTGGGGTACAGACCATAGGGCACAGACCCATTAGAGCATCATTGACAGCGTCTGACCAAAAATGCAATAAGATGGAGCAATTGTGACCAGCAAACCAACTATATTGTTTTGAAAATGAGTAATAAATGGAAGTGACAGAAAAGCCCTGCCCTACTTGTTAAGCTGCAGTGTAATACAGAGGCTTGCACTGCAAAGCTTGACAAACTGTAGAGGTTTAACGCACCTGCCAACAAAGAGAGAGAACATTAGCTCCAAATGCCACAGCTGTGACACGTGCAAACACGTCCCTCGAGCCCTGGCCGTGCAGGGCAGGCACTGGCAGCCCAATGACTCGCGGTGGGACAGTCATTGTTGGCTTTGGGACTGGTGGCAGTGCTGGCCCCGGGCCCTACGTACCTCGTCTGACTGCTTGACGTTGTCGTGGCGCTTCTCCAGGTCCGCGTACTTCTTCCAGTACCCATAGCAGTAGGGGTAGTGTGAGAAAAACCTGTCAAAGGCTTTCCTGGCTGCTGGCAAGTGATTCTGTGGGAAACACAGAGCCAGAACAGTCAGTGCTTCCCCTAGGAACAACTTCAGGTTATTTTCAATGCAATCATTAACACTGTGTCAGAAATGCCTGGTGTTGTTTTGGCATTGACAGCCCGGGCTACTGGAAGCTGTCCCTGCACATGGCAGGGGGGTGGAAATGGATGAGCTTTTTAAGGTCACTTCCAACCCAAACCATGCTGGCATTTTACGATTAAATGACAACAGTGGCAAGGACAGCCGCCTTAAATCAGCATCTGTGACAGCCTAGTGTCCATTCTACATTTGCCACTGGAATTCCATGACTTCAGTGTTGTTTGTTTATTTATTTTGGGGAGGCTGAGGAGAAAGGGACAGGCACTGACCTCCTGCTCCACGTACTGCAGCAGATAAACCCATCCTGTGAAATCCTGTGGATTGTCCTCTACTACTTTCCAAAACTTGTCAAAATCCGGAGGGAAGTCAGCCTCGAGATCGGTGGTCTGCAAGCTCTCAATGTTTGGGATTTCGCTCTCCTGCGTGTTGTCCTCGTGCAGGTCTGGGGAGCTGTCAGGGGACTGCTCCATCTCGGTGACACTCATGATCTCGGTGCTGAAGTCCATGTTCTGCTCCTCGGGCGCGCTCTCGGCGCCAGGCTCCGCGCTCTCAGTGCCCACAGTGGGCTGCTCCTCCTCCGTGCTCTCCGTGTTCTCCATGGCTGTGCGACTGGATCCTGTGGGGACAGAGCTGTCAGCATTCCTGGGCCACAGCCTGCCTCTGAATCCGTGTCCCAGGGGCTCCAGGCACCCCTGCATTTCACCACAGCCCTGGTTACACCTGCTTCGCTATCAGCCTTGTTCAACAATACAAAACATTTACAGCGCTTGTAGGGTTTCATATCTGCACCCACAAATCATTGTGGGTTTCTAAAGAACTAGCACGGGGAGCTACTGAGGTGTAAAAGAGAGTCATTACAGTTTTCCTGCAGGAGTCCAGTGGAAGATTATTCTAAATAAAGAGTTATGTTCAAATTCCATAGAAACACTCAGGCTGGAAAAGCTGTCTGAGACCATCAGGTCCAAGTTACTCCAGCAGTGCCAAGGCCACTATGGACCCATGCCCATAAATTAATTTGATTTTCCTGCTTAGTACAAGTCAGTAAATGCTTTGTGAAATAAACAGAAATAAACACCAGGCTGAAGCAAAGACAAGAATTTGTGTCAGCACCAACTCAGTCCCCATTAGTGATGTCCAAACACACCCAGCAGCACCAGAGGGCCACGAAAACGTTCTGGCTGGCCCTGACCTGCAGCCCCTCACTCCCACCCACAGCCAGTGCCAGGCGCTTCCTCCTGG
>PYHW01009949.1:160706-173298 GCA_013186435.1 Turdus rufiventris
CCACCCCAGTCCACCATAGTCCATGACAGCCCACCAAAACCCACCACAGTCCACCAAAACCCACCCCAGTCCACCAAAACCCACCACAGCCCACCAAAACCCACCCCAGCCCACCAAAACCCACCCCAGTCCATCACAGTCTACCCCAGTCCACCACAACAGAAATGTGGAATTTTTGAGGTTTTTTGTGCTTTCTGGCACTGAGCCCCTGGAGAACACTGACCTGAGCCTTGGAGAAGGCTCCAATTTGGGTGATGGGGAAGGGTTTGGAATTTGGGGTTTTAGAATATAAGTATGGGATAAAATGGAAGATTTTTAAGAATTGCCTCATTTCAGTGTTTTTCTTTCTTCTTCATGATTTCAGGTAGCAGATTTTGGTTGGAGAGTTTGGGTATGTATAACCTCATGAATATGTATGTAACCAGAGTAATGAAAAAAGGTGAAAAAGGAAATTGTTTTAAGTTAAAGGTGTGCTTCTGGCAGTCTGCCAGGCACCCCAGTGCTGGATATTGTCCCTTTTATCCCTTATTAAACTTTTAAAAATTTTAAACAGTGAGCCTTGTTTCTCCCAAGAGTTTCATTCATGTAAAGTCAATTTTGCACACAACCTTCACTTTGAAAAGTCACAAACACAAAGGTAGTGGTTGTTTAATGGAAAAACAGGTGTACAGTGTGCTAACAACATCACAGACCTTGAAGAGACACTTGAGAAACTCTGGGAACCTTTGAGCACCATCAGTAGGAACTTCTACACCTAACATTTTTCTACTGTTTATTTTAAAGGCAATTCAGTGCCAAAATGTAAGAGAAGGGGTTTTGGGGACAGGAGGGAGTCAAGTTTGCTGTTAATGCATTGTATCTTTTCAGATCCTGATCAAACTAAAACCCTCTGAGATGTTTCATGAATCTCCCTAACAGATTCTAGATGAAAAATGACCAACTGGATCCCCAAAAATCAATTAAATCCCCCCAGCCCCACAGCAGTGATCTTCCAGAGCACCTCAGGACTGCCCACTGCACAAATAAATTGTATTTTGGAAGTGTCCCACTCCACCCACCCAAATATTTCAAGAGTTTACTGTCCCAGCTCACCAGAATCCAGGAAGGATGGACACTTGGACCTCTTCAAACTGGATGTTCTTTTCAGGGAAGGGTTCAAGGCCACGTTTTCTAAGGACAAAGATCCATTTCTCGGCGATGTCAATAAATCCCCACAGAGATTAAACCCTAGGAAAGAAGGAAATGTCCAAACTACAATAAAACCAACCAGAACCAAGTTCACAGCCAGTATTGCCAGCCCAAATTTCCACTGAGCAGCACTGAACAGGGAATGCTCATTTCAGACAAACCCCCATCCTCACTTTCTGCTGTGAGCTTCTCTGGTTCGCTCATACTCAGTCTAATCCTTTCCCAAGGGAATTCCTCCTTCCCTTCCAAGGCTTTGCCTTCCTGCTGCTCCTTATGGTTGTGTTCTTTGTCTTCTTTCCTCTTCCTCCTCAGCTTCTCCTGAGCAGATTTTGACAAGGTCACTTTTATCTGCAAAAAAAGATACCCCAGAAATGATTCCCCAGTTCCTGATGCTGGCCAAGGTCAGCAGGGAAAATCAGGATTTTGTGATCTGACCCTTCTCCCCCTCTCATGTGTTTATGACACTTTTTGTGCCTCAGGAAAACTCAGCAAATGAATTGAATCCAGTTAAACTTAAATTCAGTTTAATAAATTGAATCCATGATTTGATCCCACCAAGGGTTCACATCCTCAGTGAAATCAGAAAATTAAGACACTGATAATCATTATCTTCAAGTTTTAATATTCCCCGCATGTTATTTTAAAGGTTTGCAGAAGGAGTTTCATTTCAGTGTTTTTACTCTGTATCCCACTTCACTCAGATAAACTCTGCTCCATTTACATTTGCAGACAGTATTTAACAAACAGCACCACTCCTCAGAAATCAGATGATGGGTAAATATTCAGGAAGGCTTCTAAGAAAAACTTCTGATTGGAGCTGGATTATTTCATCCCTGGGGAAAACAAGACCTGATCCAACCCAGCCAATCCCCCCTTCCACACTGCAGGCGCTGTGGGAGCCAGGGAGGGCATTTCCCAGCTCCTCTCTTCCTTCTGCAGGGATCTGAGCTCCTGGCACATCCATTTGCCATCCAGGTGGCACCAGAAGGACAATCGGGAGCAGCAGCTCCATGGCTTTGGCTGCTCCAGTCCAACTGCTGTGACTGAGCAGGGCTGGGCTCACCCCACAGCAGCAGGGTGAGATGGCCCCAGGCTGTGCAGTCCTTACCTCTCCTTCCCTCCCTGCAGGGCCATGGCAATGGGAAGAGCTGCTCTGCTGGAAGCTCCTCCCTGGGGCTGCCTCAGCTCCATCCCCGGCAGCCTGGGCATCCCCATTGGGCACACAGGGCATGGACTGGCCGGGAGCCGGGGCAGGAGGGCTCCCAAAAACACCTGGAGGGCAGAACATGGGGTCACACGCTGCTTTGGGATGGAAGGGACATCAAAGCACCCCATTTCAGGGGTGCCACGACTGGAATTGTCTAGCCAGGAACTACAACACTGTCCACCATAATTCTTTGTATTCCCATTGAACTGGGGGCTGTGAGCAATCTGAAACGTTGTACAGATCTATTTGTTCTTTTCCCACTCTACATTTTCCCTCATCTCATAACTCCGAGGGGGACACAGAGGATGATTTTGGGTCTGCAGTACCTTTGCCAACAACAACAACGTCTTCAGATGTGAAACCCAGCTCGTTCTTCAGAGCAAAAGCAGGCACTGACTCTGCAGAGCCTGCAAGCACAAAGAGCACTCACTGTAAATCATGCTGGCCATGCTTTGGGATGTGTTTCCTCCTCAAATGTCACCCCAGATCTGAACCGATCCCCTTCCTGAAACCAGGGGATTTTCAGGTTACTGAAGCCAGCAGGATCTGTGGAATTCCCATGTGAAGGATGTTCACATCCCACTGACATGAGCCTGGAGCCAGCTGGGAGAGCTGGGAATGCTCCCCTGGAGAGGAGAAGGACCCAGGAGAGCTCAGAGCCCCTTCCAGGGCCTGAAGGGATCCAGGAGAGCTGGAGAGGGACTGGGGACAAGGCATGGAGGGACAGCCTGCAGAGCCAGCTCCCTCAGCTCCTTCCTCCATTCAGCAGAACCAAAACTGATTAAACACAAATTATCAAACCCAGCTGGTCCCTGCTCGTTTCAGGGAGGGTAAAACACACCAGCAGCACCCACAACCTCAATTCCACAGCAGAGGAGCTGCTGGCAAGCCTGGAACTCCTCCTCTGAGCACCTTTAGGTCCCAGTTTGCCCCCAGAAGAAGGAATTCCCTTTGTTCAGTGCTGAGGGGATGTGGGCTCAGTGCCCAAGTGAGAACAGGCACCCCAAGGGCACTGCAGTCCCCCAGGGAGTGTGACAGGAACATACCTGTGCTGGGGTGATGCTCTGCCCCCTCTGTGTCGCTGGGCCTTGCTGCAGATTCTTTTGCAGGGTGGGATTTGCTGCCAAGTGCTGGGAAAGTGTCTGACCTGTTCACATAAACACATTTTGTAGGTGCAGTTCTCCACAAAACTCAGTCAAAACCAACAATGGATTTCAGTTTCTCCATGGTAAAACTCTCTCCAGTATTCCCACAAATGTTCACACTGAGCAGAAACACAATTCAGTGGGAATTATTTGATGAACACCCTAAAGAAAACCCTGATGAGGAAATCTTATACTAGGGCTAATTTAGGATACATCATCAAGTAAAGAATTCTTTGGCCTGGGGATTGATGATGCTGGTTCCAACCTGGCCAAGGAGACTGATCAAACCCTCCTGCCAGACATTCACCAGGAAAAAGCTCTTATTTACAAGAACAACTTTTAAATTATTTTCAATGTCAAATGACTCCCTGGATATGAAAGATGATGGAACCCAGAGCAATACCCACAACTAAAAGTTCCTTCAAGCTCCAAGGGAAGGCCCATGCTCCAGGAACGTCCCCAATTCCTGTATCCAGCTGCCACCAGCCATGGTAGTTTATCAGCAGATAAACCAAAGCCTCCCCAAAACAAACACACCAAAACCCCATTGCTGGTGCCACAGGTTCTGTGAGCAGACAATGCCAGTTTGTGCCAGTGCTCACAGACCCCCTGAGCACTGTCCTGACATTCCAAGGCTTTCAGTGCCACCCAGGGCTCCACAGCCCTGACTGCTGAAGGATTCCAGCATTTGGATGTGGGGCCTTAAAGATTATTTTTAAAAGGTGATTCAGTAGCAATGCACAAGGGGAAGGGATGTGGATATAAATCAGTTCTGGGCTGCACAGTTGAGCACCTTCTGTTTGTGAATCATTGCAGGCTCCTTCTGCCTCAGACCCCTTTCCTTCTCATGCTCCCTGCTTTGCCCTCTGTTGTTAATGCAGCTCTGGGTCAGTTGGATGGGAGGTTTCCTGCTCATGGCACAGTTGGAATTAGGGGATTTTTCAGTCCCTTCCAACCCAAACCACTCTGGGATTTTGTGAGCCTAGAAAAGATGCTTTTAGTACACACAAAAATATCTTCTGAGCAGAGCTGCAAAGAGCTTCATCATGGGCTCTGACAGCAGAGAAGGAGATTTTGGGCTCGAAAATTTGCAAAATTCCTCAAAACTCTTTTTACTTCATTAAACAATATTTTACACTGCTCGTAACCAACTGGCTTGTTGTCTTTTACAATCAGAGCAGCATTTGCACCATCCAATTTCTATTTGAAAGAGCTCTGGGAAGACTTTTTAAATTCACAATTATCTCTCAGGAATACACAGAACCAGTTCTTGATCCACAATAAGAAACATCTGCATTGTCTTCCCCTTCTCAACAGACCAAATTCCATTTCCAGGTTGTAATCCTGTAATCCAACCTTATCCTTCTTCCCTCTTGGCCTTACTCCCAGTAAGGGACCAGTTCATGACCAGTTCAGCTCTGGCCATGCTCCAGCTGTGCCAAGGAAAGTCTTTATTAAATATTTACTGCTCCCTGCCCTGGCCTAAGCTTCATGTTAGAAGCCAGAATAAAATCAGAATAATGATATTAAGCATCCAGAATAAAATCAGAATAATGACATTAAGCAGCCAGAATAAAATCAGAATAATGACATTAAGCAGCTCTTGCATTTTTAGAGAGGAACATAATCCACCTGGAAAAATGAGGCTGTTAAGCAAGGCAGTGCAATATAAAATAATCAGCAGTGAATATGAGGATTTAACTCAGGCTGTGTGGGGATTTGCAGGCTGAGGTGACAGCAGTGACACTCACATCACTCTGCTCCTGGGGAGCCCGGGGGAGCCCGGGGATTCCTGGCTGCAAATGCCACTCTCAGCAGTGGAGGTGGTGCTGGGGGAGGATCCCTGCGAGGGGCAATCCCCGCAAAATTCCAATTTCACCGCAGAGTCGGGGCTCTCCAGCTCGGCCATGCTGCTGCTCAGCTTTGCCCTCTTCTTGGCTGCGCTGTTCCGCAGGGTCCTCAGGGAATTCTGCATCTGCACAGTGGGGAGAAGGACAGGGAGCACTCACTGCACAGGGAAAAAGCTTTTGTTCAGCTAAAAAAAATCGATTTGTGAGTGTTCAGCTCAGTGCAGGGGGTGCCCAGGGCCTCGCTGGGCAGTGTGATCACCACTGACACGGTGTGTGTGGGATTATAACGATCCCTCTCCTGGTTTATCTCACAGCAGTAATTATCCTGTGAGTAAATACAACTTCACAGCTTCCCTTTCCAGAGCACGGGGATTCAGCAGATTCCTGCTAAACCACATCAGCTGCTCCGTGCTTTGTAGCTGCTCAAAGGAGGGGTTTGGTGTCTGCCAGCACACAGGGGCAGCTCAGGCTTTCCCAGCAAATCTGCACATCCTAGAAACACAACCATGGAAAGGCTTGGAAAGGACCTTAAGGATCATCCCAGCCCTGCCCTGCCATAGCAGGGTCACCTCCCCCTGTCCCAGCGTCCAGCCTGGCCTTGGGCACTGCCAGGGATCCAGGGGCAGCCGCAGCAAATCTGGCAATTCATCCCAGACCCTCCCAGCCAGGAATTCCTTCCCAATATCCCATCTAAACTCCTCTAAATCATGCAATCAGTGCCCAGCAAGCAGAGATGCTGCTCAAACAAGCAGCAAAATCTATCATTATCAGTTTTGTGCTGCAGCATTCTCCCCTTTTTGCTGAATGTTTCTCACATTAGAAATTCTTCCTCAGTTTAACACCCCAAGTTCCTTTCAGTGGGGAGCAGAGCATGGAAGGTGCAGACAGAAAGGCAAAGCCAGGAAGTCACAGGATGCCAGACTGGTTTGGGATGGAAGGGACATTGAAGTTCCCCTTGTGCCATGGGCAGGGACCCCTTCCACCACCCCAGGGTGCTCCAAACCCCACCCAGCCCTTCCAGGGATGGGTAAAAGTGTAAAACACTGCTAGAAGTGCATTTCTCACATGCCACCCACCTCTTGTTGATCCTCGGGCTGCAGGTGCAGCTGGGCCAGCCCTGCTGCCAGCTCTGAGCCCTCCCTGCTGCCGGGGGGCTCCCGGGGGCTGGGCAGGCGTGGGATGGGGGGCACGGGCCGGGCCCCCCGCAGCCCCCCCGGGGCCCTGCCCAGGCTCCTCAGCTGCAGGGGGGGCTTCTCCAGCTGCAAGGAATGCTTCTCCAGCTGCAGGGGGGGCTTCTCCAGCTGCAAGGAATGCTTCTCCAGCTGCAAGGAATGCTTCTCCAGCTGCAAGGAAGGCTTCTCCAGCTGCAAGGAAGGCTTCTCCAGCTGCAAGGAAGGCTTCTCCAGCTGCAGAGGGGGCTTCTCCAGCTGCAAGGGGGGCTTCTCCAGCTGCAAGGGGGGCTTCTCCAGCTGCAAGGAATGCTTCTCCAGCTGCAAGGAATGCTTCTCCAGCTGCAGAGGTGGCTTCTCCAGCAGGCTGTCCCCTGGAACACACAGGAGCTGTCAGGGACAGCGCCAGGACAAACTTCACCTCTCACTTCTGTACCTACAAAACTTCTGCCATGGAAGAAGTGTTAAAAACACGCTTGTGCAGGCTTAGCTAACAATTTATCCCACTTCTAGTGTCTCCTTCCATTAGGAAAATATAAATGAGTGTTTCCTGCATGTGCACACTGACATAGAATCAAAATATCCTCAGCTACAATGGACACACAATGATCATCAAAGTTCATGGACACACCCTTAGTCCCTTTAAAAAGTAATTAACTTTCTTCATTAAGAGAAAAACACTCATCCCCAAACTTCCAGGGAAGATGCTGTAACAAAACAGGTACTCCATAGAACCAGAAAAAATCAAAATGCATATGGAAAACATGTGTTAAATAATAAATACAATAATAAAGCAAGCAGTAAATATTTCTATAAGGCAGAGTCACATTCCAGGGGCAGGAAATTCCCAAAACATTCAGTTGGAAATTTTCTATATATGCAAAAAAATGGGTCTCAGTGAAGATGAAATTCCAAACAGATTTCTTTAATCAGTGTAAAATCTTGTATGGAAAATGTTGCTTTGTTTCAGAACCCCCTGAGTGATTAGCAAGCAGTTTAACCTGAACAGAGTAAAGGTATTTTTACCCAGGGGGTTGGAACTGGATGAGTTTTAAGATCACTTCCAACCCAATGACTCAAAGGAAGAGGCAAAAAGGCAGAATGCAGAGTGACCCTTTTCCTGCACTTGGATTAATTAGGGTATGAACACTAACAGGTATTTCTGTTCTGCCTTTCCCTGAAGTGCTCCTTTTGGGGGTTTATTTTAGTTGGAAGCCAGACCTTTCCCTGAGACATTCAGAAAAGCAGAGCTGTACCAGATTTTGCTTTATGCCAAATCCAAAGGCTCCGCTTTTGAGGAGAAGCCTGCAGGGATGTGAGCAGTGAAGCCACAAGTAAATAAATCAATAAATCAATAAATCCTTTTCATTCCTGAGGCACCGCCCAATCCCCTCTCATCTGCCACTGAAAAATCCCTCAAAATACACCCCCCACAATCCCTTTTATCCCACTGAGAACATTCCCACCTGTGTTATCTCCTGGCTTTTGGTTGAGCAGCTGCTTCTGGCAGCCAGGTTTGGGCAGCCCCTCGAAGCTTTTGAGAGGCCAGGAGCTGGAGAGGCTCCTGGGACCCTCCTGGGGCTTCCCTGGAGAGGCAGCAGGACAGGAGAGGTGCTTGGGGCTGTTCCTGGGGGATGACAAGGGGAAGGAGGGCAGGATGAAGGTGCCCTGGCTGGCACTGGGACCTTGGAAGGGCATGATGGGCTCTGCCTGAGTGCAAAAACTTCTCTGGGTCTTGCTGGAAAAACTGAGGCTGGAACAAACTGAGCAAAGGAAAAGAGAACAGTGCTTGTAAGGAAAATTTCTAATGAAACAATACACTGTAAGAATGATTTCCAGTGAAATAATGCACCATAAAAATAATTTCCCATGAAATAATCTATCACAAGAATAATTTCCCATGAAATAATACACCACTAGGCAGTCAGAGCCTCAAGGTTTTGCCCAAGCAAGCAGACAAATCAAACAATTTCATTCTACAAATTGCTTTCCTCTCCAAATGTGAGCTTAAGCCTTAAAACAATTTCTCGGGCATGCTTTGGAGAACTACATTTAAATAAAAGAGTGATGCAAGTAGCTCAAACACTGCTGTGATCCTCCCAGAGCAGCACCTTGTCTCTAACAGCCTGACACAGTCAGAGATCAAAGGTGGGCTGTAAATTAACAGGCACAAATTAAATCACACAGGAAGGAGGAGCCACCTGGAGAGGGACTGAACAGCTTCCAGCAAAGTTTCCATTTCTTAGGGAAGCAAAGGAACAAAGAGAACTCCAAAATGACCTCTCCTGCCTCAGGCCACTAGCAGAAGCCACCTACCTTTGTCCTGCTGACAATGATTTAATCCCAAAAGCTGCAAATCAGAGCCCACACTGCCACTCCTCCCACGTGCCTGTGGGTATCCAAGTGTCCCACCTGTCCCTGAGATCTGGGGCTGATGAGAGCCCAGAGCACCTTCCAAAAGAGAACACAAAGAACCAAATCAACACCTCACACGTGGTGTCCAACACAGAATATCCAATAATATTTCAGAGGAATGCAAACTCTGTGTAGCTCTGAGTGTGAAACTCAAGTTCACTGCAAGTACTTAATTCCAGAGTCTCTAAGCAACCTCAGAAAGCAGCTTAGAGAGAAAAAGGGAAAAGGGAAAAGGACTGGCTGCTCTTCCAGGGCACTGCTCCAGCTGGGGATTGCAGGGGGGCAAAAGAACCCCCTGGAACAATCCCCTCTTTGAGTGTGTTCCTTAAAACACAAACCACAGTGAGGCAGCAAACTTGGCACGGCCAGGATTCCCCAGAGGGGACAAGGACAGAGCCCAGGGCCTGGGGGACACAAATCCCTCAGGTCTGGTCTTGCCCAGGCTTTTCAGATCCTCCTGGCTGCTGAGACACTCAAATGTGTTCTGCCTTGGCAGCCCCAGCACTCCCTGTGCCCCACTCACCAGCACCGAGGGCACAATGCTCCGAGCTCAGCTCCAGCAGAGTCCTGGGAGCTCTGCTCCTGCTGCAAAACAAATCTTCACTGCCTGGCATTCTCTGCAGCTTTGGGGAGTGAAGGAAATCATTGCACGTAGCCAACTGCAGGGAAAAGCAAAATAAACTGTGTGTGAAATGAAATGCAAACAGCACATTCAAACATTGTCATACAAGCTCTGCTTTCCCACCTAGCCAATATTCAAATATTTTATGCATTAGAAAGTGTTTCAGCTGTTTTGCAGGTCTTACTAAAACACAGGTTAAAACTACTCGCGTTGAAAGGGGGACAAATGAACTGGTAGAGAATTGCACTATTTTGAAAATTAAATTGAAAAAAAAATAAACATTGACCTTTTGAATTATGTGCTTTAGATAGAGCAGTGTTTAACAGAACCCAAAATCCCAGAGTGGGCCAGTTTTCTGCAAACCACACACTCCAGATTCAGTCTAAACCTGTACCTGGCAACACCAGCAGCTTTTAGTGAGAACTGGCTACAGGGAGGGAGAAAATCTCAATAATACCAACATTTAACAAAGAAAAGGTCGTGCTTTAAATAAATTTCTGATTTAATTAGTAAAATCAGTGATTTAAATCATTCCCAGGCTGTATTTACCCTGCTCTCCCTTCTGAGGGACACAGGATGAACAGAACAGCAGGAAAATGCTGAAGTGCTTTATTCCAGGTTTTAAGTTGGGATATAAGACACGAGACCTTGGCATTCCCATTCCTGAAATCACCAAACACCATTCCACCCATGGATCCTTCAGTCCATAATGAAATATTCCTGGTACAAATCACCACAGCCTGGTTTCAGCTGGGACAGAGGCAATTTCCTAGGAGCTGCTACAGGATAAACTTCCATCCCATACAGATAAAGCCCCATATGCAAGAGGAGTCAATTCCAACACTGCTCAGCTGTTCCCATCCCAGCTCCAGGAGTGAAAACTCTGCTGCCTTGTACACAAATTATAATTGCAGCATTGCAAAGTCTCTAAACACAGCGAAATAAAGCAAACCCAAAGCTGCCAGATGTTCCCCTGGAGCAGATAACAGATCCCAGCAAAGGCATTTCTCAAAAGGGGTCAGGTTTCTTTAAATTGCACAAATGTTGGGAAATACCAACAATTGGTGACTTGGTTATCAAAGCACAGCCCTTGAGAGTGACCCATCATGGAATCCTGGAATGGTTTGGATGGGAAGGGACCTTAAATCCCATCCCACCCCAGCCATGGCAGGGACACCTCCCACTGTCCCAGGCTGCTCCAGCCCCAATGTCCAAGCTGGAATCCCAGGCAAACATTCCCTCCCTGCATCCCTTCCCTGTGGAGCTGTGCCACTGGGTGACACCAAAGGTGCTCCCAATCCAACATCAGCAGCATCAGCAATGTTCTCCCACAGAGACAGAGCAACATCTCCCCAGAATCCCTGGAAAAAGCAGGGCTCAGGTGCCAGAGGGACACCCAAGGAAGGGACACCTCTATCCCACACCCTGGTCACCCTCTGTGTCCTTCTGATCCTTGGAAAACAAAGAGGTTTTGTTCCATAAATCTGATTTTCCAGGCCATTTGGGCACTCAGAGGCCTGCACAAAGCTGAGTTATCAAGTTCTGCAGTTATCAGATCAACATGGAAATGAGAAGAATTCCAGAGTGAGGGGAGATCCCAGAGTTCACAAGAACTTTGTGAAAAAGCTTAAATGTCCAGTGAAATGTCAAAATGTTCCTGTTTCTCCAAAAAGAACCCCTGGGTACCAAAAGGTACCTCCAGCAGCAGGGACAGGCCTGTGTGTCCCAGAGGGAATGTTCACACTGGAATATTCAATATTCCAACCTGAACATCCAGGGATAGAGAGTCCACAGCTCCCCCAGGGGCTGCCAGACAAACCCCTGAGGCCATCGTGCCTTATCTACCTTTTATTTTTAGCACACATTAACTTACACGTGTTCTGCTCACACCTTATCTGATGAGGAAAGTCTAGACACAGCCTTGGACAATCACCCTGTAACATGACCCTAAAAATGCTGGCAGAAAAACAGCTTTAAACATTAAGCTACTGCCCCACATCCTTTCAGCCACAGAATGACTCCAAAAGTTAATTTTTAAGCAAATTCATTTCAAAGGAATGTCTGAATTAATAATTAATATTTGACATGTACAGAAACCAGTCGACTACCTGAGATTTATGCATGATAAATGAGTTTTTCTCAGTGAGGGAGTTAAGGGCAGAGCCAGGGCTCTTCCCACACAGATCCTGGCTGCTGGATGGCCCAGGGACAAGAGCTTGACTCTCACAGCTCCTGGAATGTCCAGGGTTACATTCCCAGACTGAAAACACAATTCACCTTCTTGCATCCAAGACAGAACCATGGAATATCCTGAGCTGGAAAGGACCCACAGGATCACCCTGTTCCTGCCCAGACCCCCCAAAGTCCCACCCTGGCATCCCTGGTGTCCAAAGTCTCCTGGAGCTCTGGCAGCCTCAGGGCCATGCCCATTCTCTGGGGACCCTCTGGGGGAAGAACCTTTCCCAAAATCCAACCTAACCCTGCCCTGGCACAGCTCCAGCCCCTCCCTCACATCCCCCTGGTCACCAGCATCCCTGGACAAGCAGTGTCCCCTGCCCCAGAGAGTTTCAGTCAGATGTGAGGAGACAAAGGATCAGGATGTGCAGGAGGAGCAGCAAAGGGGACAACTACAGCAATCAGGTAAATATTCCACTGTTAAAGGTGTTTGAAATTTGCTTTACAGTAACCGGGGTGTCCATCCTGTGCCAAATCAGGTTCCCACTGCCAGAGGGCAGGGATGGGTGGGATGTTGGGAATTGGGAATTCCTGGCTGGGCTGGAATTGCCAGAGCAGCTGTGGCTGCCCCTGGATCCCTGGGATGTCCAAGGCCAGGCTGGACATTGGGGACAGTGGGAGGGGTCCCTGCCATGGCAGGGGTGGCTCTGGAGGGGATTTAAATTCCTTCCCAACCCAAACCATTGCAGGAACTGATGATTTACCAAAATCCACTCCAAATGCACATTACACACCAACCAAACTGAACCCACAAGCTCCTG
>PYHW01009950.1:17934-29453 GCA_013186435.1 Turdus rufiventris
CTACCTCAGGCCTGCTGAGAGGACAGGCGTTGTCCTTGCAGCCATTGAGATCTTGGGACGCTCCAGCCTCCTGGACAAGAAAGCGCCAATGGAGTTCCTGGAGGGGGCCATGAAATTCCCTGAGCTGTGGCTGAAGGATGTAAGTGGCCTGTGGCTGGATTGCCCTGCCCTTGAGCCCTGTCAGGTTCCTGCTTCCTTCCCTCCCAAAGCCAGGTGTGTGAGGCTCCTGAAGCCACCTTGAGGCGGCAGAGAGGGTGTTAGGATCCAGCTTCTGACATCCAAATAATGTTAGGATCTGGTCATTTTAATATGGTTAAGGTGCAAACAAGTCCATATGCCAAGGTCAATATTATGGATTAAATATAAGAATAGACAGGATGTAGAGAGAAAGAGGGGGAAAGAGAAGAGGGACAGACACACAGATTAAAAATACACATAGTCACCAGCATGTAGGTCCCTGAGATATCACACTACCCCTTCTGATCTTCTCAGTCTTCCCCCAAATGTTCTCAAGGTACCACTTTTATGTGTCTGAGTCCTGGGTATCCACAAGGCATTTGTACTGTTGACACAACTTGGGCTGGCCTTCTGTAAGCAGTTCCTTCCTTCTCTCACAGTTTGCCAGGGTAGGAATTTTTGTCCAGACAGGTAACGCAGATCTGCCTCACCAGGTGTGGCGTCTTGCTGTGTTTGCTGTCTGTGCTTTTCCCACAGTCTGCACAGTGGCTTTTTGTCCAGTGTGCTACTTCCAAACCTCCATTCAGGCCTGGAATTAACACCTTCCTTTTCACCATCTGCCATCTGCCATCTGGTGTGGTGGCTTATCTTAGGTGAACTTCCTTCTCTGGAAGTGCTTTGAGTTAACTGTGTCCTTGAAGTCCTGACAGAGGGGTGGGCAGGGCAGCCCAAGACACAGCCGCACTGCAGTGGCAGCAGCAGCCTCACCTGTGTTCCCTCCAGGTGCCAAAGATTGTGAGACACATCTTTACCTATTGTGATGAGAAAAACACAACTGCTCACAGCTTTCACTCACTCCTTGTTCTGATGGCGAATAAGTGGCCTGGGCAAGTCATCACGGTAGCTCTGGAGGTTGCACCAATATTCAGGTACTGGCCCTGAGAGCCCAGAGGGCTTGTTCCCTGTGGGGAGAGGAGCCCCAAGACCCTCTGGCTGCCAGACCCAAGGAACACTGCAGGACCCCCAAAGGGAGCGGCGCCCTCCATCCCAGCACCCTTCCCAGCCCTGGCCCACAGCAGCCAAAGCTGGCCAGGCAGCCCAGAGCCAGCTCGCTGCTCCCAGCCCCACAGGGAACACCCTGTCAGCCGTGCCCACCTGCCTGGGCAGGGTCCCTGGGCACCCCAAGCCCTGCAGGGCTGGCCCAGGCAGTGCTGCAGTGACCAGGGCAGCCCTGCTGACAGCACTCTGCCTTGCAGTGACAAAGTCTGTCTGTGGAAGGCAATGTTCTCTGTGCGCCAGACCCTGGAGAAAGTTTTGAAGGAGCTGCAAATCCAGCTGCAGGACTGGCATAACAGCATCTTAAGTCAGCAGCAGAACACCTGCCTTGCTTTCTTGGCCGTGAGTCAGCAGGAACAGCCCATGTGTCCTTGCCCTCAGATGCTGCTGGGAAGCTGGATCTGTGGCAGAGGATCCCTGCCAGCTCTACCTGGGCTCTCTGCTGCTTCCTTCCAGATGTTGGCCTCTGATCATGTGCAGCAGGAGGAACTGAGTCCATTGTACGAAGTTTCAAGTTTTCTGAGGTATCCAGGAATGGAAATGGTCCCTCTGGTGCTCAGGGCCCTGGTGACGCTGTCACAGACAGCTGAGACGGTGAGCAGGCTGCTGTCAGGGACAGGCATGTGGCACCGGGACTCTGAGGTCTCAGGGAAGGTGGTGGCTTGGCCTGGGCTGGGACTCAGGTGCTGGGGTGACTTCTCCAAATGCCCTGCCTGCCACAGTGTGGCCTGGTGGCTACCTAAGGATTGACCAGGCACAG
This sequence comes from Turdus rufiventris, assembly GCA_013186435.1. NCBI lineage: Eukaryota > Metazoa > Chordata > Aves > Passeriformes > Turdidae > Turdus > Turdus rufiventris. The sequence goes on from PYHW01009950.1 coordinate 19,928, forward strand.
AAGTTCTCACAGAAAGGAAACTGTCTTTCATACAGGCAGGAAGAATGAAGGGTCTCCTGCAAGATTTGCTGCAATTACTGTGGCATTGGTCTTGGGAGAACTCAATGATGGCCCTGGAAATCTTCCACAATGTGCTGGGGCAGCTGAATAAGACAGAGGCCAGCTCCACGGCTGTAATGATGGTGCATAATCTCTTGCACCTCTTTGATGCGGTAAGGATGATGTGGGAACCTGAGCCCCACAGAGACACCCTGGGCAATGACAGCTGCCCTGCAGCCCAGCCCTGGGAGCAGCACTGGGCTCTTCTGGGATGGATTCCAGGCCCTGCAGCCCAGAATTGCTTCTGCCCACTCTGGGCTGGGATCCCACAGCATCGCGTCAGCCACCTCAGCTCAGCCCCTCCTGCGGGCAGGGAGCCACTGTATGCAAAGCTCAGCTTTCCTTCTTCTTACTAGAAGGAAGAGTGTGTACGGCAGCTCTCCATCTGCCTCTTCAGAGACCTGCTGGACAAAACAGTGTGGAGGGACAAGAAAGTCATGAAGAGAAATGCCTGGAAGGCCCTGGTCCGGCTCATCCTTTGTATGAGTGACCAAGTCCCCGGTGCGGCCAAGGTACTGATGTCCAGGCTGAGCACTGACCCAGAGAGGGGAGGCTGACACCCCCAGGGGATCCCAGGCACTGGGGTGAGAGCTGCTGGCAGTGGGCAGTGTTCCTCCCGGGGCAGGTCCTGGAACCAGGGCCCACAGTGGCAAACAGGCTGGCACGGCCATTTCCAACCCCTGCCCTGCTTGCTCCAGCTGGGCTCAGCAGCAGCCCAGCACAACGAAAGCCTGGACACGTGTGTCCCCAAAGGCTTCTCAGCTGTCCCCACCAGTGTCCCTGCAGGGCTTTGCACCTCAATCCCTGCTGCCCAGGGCAGTGCCCCAGAGACCGTCAGGATGCTTTTCAAGGGCATGTCCCAGCTTCCTAAGGGCATGGTCACCCCCGGAACAAAGCCCAAGTCTCCTTCCACAGGCCCTGGTGCCACCTCCCAGCTTCTGCCCTGCAGGCCTCCAAGGAAGCTGTCATGGCTATAGCAGAGCTCCTCAAATGGCAAGAGCTCAAGCACCTGGCGCAGACAGAGCAGACCTGGAGGATGGCCGAGTGCTTGGTGAGGATGAGCCCCAGGCTGGGCGAAAAGTGCCCACCACACTGTGCTGGGGCTGTGAGCTCTGCTCTGCAGCTGGGCCTCCCCTGAGCTGCTGCAGTCTGGGGCCCAAAGCCTGGAGCTGCACCCTTGCCCCTGTCTCAGGAACAGGAGCCTCCTCCATGTCCATGGCACGTCCATGGCCCCAGCATGAGGGAGGGCTCTGAGCATAGGGGTGCTGGCAGGAAGGGCTGCTGTGGCCAGCTGGGGGCCTCTTAGAAATGCCCACACCCTTGTGCTCTCCCCAGCTGGCCAAGGACAGAAGCAGGGCTGAACAGTTCGTGTGGGACTGCCAGCTCTACCTACTGAGCCCTCAGGCCCCCATACGAGAGGCAGCCCTCAGGTTCATTGGTGAGTCCCAGTCCCCAGGGTCCCTCTTGGGGCAGCCTGGCCCTGTTCCCCACAGCCCTGGGGCTGCCACAGGCAGGGCCTTGGCCTCCCTGTGCCCGCTGTGCTCACGCAGGTGAGTGGCTTTGGTGGCCGCCTTGCCCAGTGCCACCCCCGGGCTGTGAGGGGGTCAGGCAGGGCCAGGCTGCTGGGAGCATGCTGGGGAGCAGGGGCTGATGGAGCTCCGTGCCCAGGGCTGGCTGCGCGGCACCTGAGAGAGCGGAGTGAGGACACCCTGGCTGAGGTTCTCTTGAGTGAGTGGGGAGCCAGGGCCTGGGGGAGCTGAGGGGTCTGTGCACATACAGGGGCTCATTTGGGCTCTCTTTGTGTTGCAGAACTTGAAATATTGCAAGCAAGAGAGAAGGATGCCTCCATGCGTTGCCTGGCAGCTCAGACCAGCCTGATCCTGAAGTGTCTAAAAAAGCAGCGAAGATCAAGATTCTCCCTGCGCACGCTGTGCTGCTGGTGCCGCTGAGCAGACAGGGACCTTCACATAAGGAAGGGACACAAACTCAAACACCTGCTGAATCATGAGGTATGAAAGGATGCCCTGGCTTTCTAAGGTCCTTCTGCAAGTGCAGCCCAGCATTTCCGTGACCCCTGACTCCACCACGGCCTTCACTGGCAGGGACCCATTCCCCACAGCCTGAGCATGGTATGAGGAGGTTAGAATAACCCTGGGGTCGTGGCCAGTCCCCTCCTGGCTCCTGCTAAGAGGCTGAGCTGCCCGCCCTCAACCCTTCTGCTCTTCTGCCGGACTCCGCCAGGCTGGTCAAAATGAGGACAGAGGTGCTGCCTGTGGAGAGATCCAGATCCCAGTCCTGGGGAAGCTGCTGGGACATCTTTTCAAGTCATTCAAGACAGAAAAGGCTGCTTTATGGCTCTGGATGGCTTCTGCAGCCTCTTCAAGGTCATCTGTGAGCAGGAAGGTAAGAGAAGCTGTGGTGGGCTGCATCCCTGCACACAGCCACATGCCCCTAATGCATCTGCTCATCTTCCCAGGCCTTGCCATGGCCCCTTGTGTGCAGACACAGGAGCTCACATGGGCTCTGCTTCTGTCACAGAATGTTAAAGACTGCAGGGCAGAGAGAAGGATCCTGGGCGCTTGGACCTGGCTGTCTAAAATCTTTGGAGAGGAGTTCGTGTGGCTGATCCAAGCCCAGCTATAGACCCTTCTGAACTATATTTAGTTCTAGAATCTGAATTATCATTTATATAAACTTTATACTAGTAAGCAATTATATAGATTATAATTATATATTATGTATGAAAATTATATGAGCAAATGATAAATGCATTCTAGATATATTATCTCATGCATGTTATATGTATATATATTACATATATATAACATATTCACATATTATGATCATATATTTTATATATTAGCTATATTTATATCAGCTTTATAAATAAAATTAAAAGTTTAATGAAATCAATTAGAGAATTAATACTGACCGTACCACAAAGATGCCTTTACGTATGAGTATAGTGCTCCATTTTTGAAGCAATATGGAAGCAATTATGTTTCCATAAAAGCTAGCAGAGCAACTTGCAGGGGGAAAGTGAGAATTTCAGGTGGAAAATGTGAGGGGCACAGGGTGGGAAACCATGGAAGGAGGCTTACAGTTGGTAGCTGGTCTGTGAGCCAGAGAGGGTTAATGGATAAGGTTTATTTCTGCAAGTAATTTTACCAGGGCATTGGTATGGAGACTGAGAAAAGAAGGAGATAAGAGAGAAGAAACCTGCAGCTGGGTAAAGTACAGTAATTGCACGACTATAAGGCGCACCCTTTTGACTAAAATTTTCCCTCGAACCCGGGAAATGCGCCTTATAGTCCGGTGCGCCTTATCTGAGGGACAAATCAGCTAAAGTTGACAACGCGGAAGTGTGAGCCGCGAGGGAGAGTAGCCCCGCAGCAGGGCCGGGCTGCGAGGGGGAGTGGCCCCGCAGCAACGTCGGGATGCGAGGGGAGAGGGGCTCCGCGGGGCGGGCCTGCTGGCATCGGGGTGGCCCCGGCGCGGGGTGGGGTAGAAAGCCGCTGAAATCGGGGCGGCCCCGGCGCGGGGAAGGGGAGAGCCACTGAAATCGGGGCAGCCCCAGCGCGGGGGGGATAGAAAGCCGCAGAAATCGGGGCGGCCACCGCGTGGGGAGGGGGGGAGCCACCGAAATCGGGGCAACGGCGGCACGGGGCCTGCCGGCATCGGGTCACCCGGAGCGCCGGGGGACTCCTGGAGAAGCAGGGCCCCGGGGACGCTCCACGGAGCAGCAGCGGGCATGCCCAGGCCCCGGGGACGCTCCACGGAGCGGCGGCGGCCATGTCCCATCCCCGGGGACGCTCCACGGAGCGGCAGCGGGCATGCCCCATCCCCAGTGACGCTCCATGGAGCGGCGGCGGGCATGCCCCATCCCCGGGGACGCTCCACGGAGTGGCGGCGGCCATGCCCCGTCCCCAGGGATGCTCCACCGAGCGGCGGCAGCCATGCCCTGGCCCCGTCGGGTACAGGCTGGCCCGGGGGCCAATGGCTGCCGGGTTGAGGCGGGGCCTCGGCCAGCAAATGCGCAGGGGGAGTGGGGGCGGAGCCTCACTGAAAAAAAAAAGTGCACCTTATAGTCCGGTGCGCCTTATCTGATCTACATGTTGCAAATTTTGCTGGCTGTCAGCGGGTGCGCCTTATAGTCCGGTGCGCCTTATGGTCGTGAAATTACTGTATTTTTAGAAAAGTTTTGTGAAAAACAGAGGTGGAGATGGTTTTACAGCAATGAACATTATGTTGATCTACTGTAAGCAATGAATAAAGTGTCAACTTTGTAGAGGGTATAAAAGACAGCATGCTGTTGTAATAAACAGATATTAGCCTTCTGAGATGTAGTGTGTCCTTCTGCACAGCGACAAGAAACATGACGGGGAAAAAGGCAGGAAACATGAAGGGACAAAATGGCTGAGGAACGTGAGGGGACAAACAGGCAGGGAATGGAAAGGCACAAAGAGACAGGAAATGAGGGAAAAGGAAAGGAAATGGGAGGGGAAATGGTTGCAAAACAGAAGGGGAGAAAAGGTGGGAAACATGAGGGGAAAGATGATGGCAAATGTGAGGAGAGAAATGGCTTGAAATTTGAGGGGGGAAATGGTGCACAAAGTGAGGGGTGAAAAGGGCAGGAAACATGAGGGGAGAAAAGGGCAAGAAGTGCAAGGCAAAAGGGACAGCAAACGAGCAAAAAGGACAGAAAATGAGAGGAAGAAATGTTGCTAAACAGAACGGGGGGAAAGGCGGGAAACATGAGGGGAAATGATGGCAAATGTGAGGGAAAAGAAGGACAGGAAATGTGAAAGGGGAAAAAACGGCAGGAAGTGTAAGAGGGGAAAAGGGCAGAAAACATGAGGGAAGAAAAGGACAGGAAATGTGAGGGGCAAAAGATGGGAAATGGGAGGAAAAATGGATGTGAAACGTAAGGGGGAAACATGAGGCCAAAATGATGGGAAATGTGAGGGGAGAGAAGGGGGGAAGCATGAGAGGAAAAGTGGTGGGAAACATCAATAACAAAGGGAAAATTGCAAAACAAATGACATGGGCCTAGGGATCCTGCTGGGATGCAGCAGCTCCAGCTGTTCCTGTGTTACTGCACCGTGAATAAATGGCTTTGTGCAACAAGACATCTGAGACTCTGCTATGGGAAACCTGGGGTTGAAGTGGTGAGGAAACCTGGTGTGACTGTGAGACTGCGGGTTGTGGGGGCTCAAACGGGGACATGTGGGGTCACTGTGCTGGGAAGGGGAGTCAGTCCCAGCAGTCTCTTGCCTTGGGAGTTTTTCCTGAGTGTCTTGGCAATGGTCACACTGGATCATTTCCTTAACACTGCCATGGCCGCACCAAGTTCTTGCACCATTGCTCTGGGCAGTTCCCTTTTGGTCCACTCCCCTCAGAGTTCAGTCCTGTGCCCTCTGTCTGCTCAGGCCAGCACTGACCATCCTGCTCTGATCTCATCCTCTGATGGCAGAATGTCCTCAGGGAAGAAGTTCTGGGGCTGTGCACGTTCACCACAGCTGTACTGGCTTGTCTTAGTGACAGAGTTGGGCTTTGCAGGGCTGCTTTTCTCTCACTGGTGCAGTTCTGCCAAGTGTGAAAAGCAGAGGAGGCTCTCTCGGGGCCAGGTACCGACCATCACAGCACTGAAAAACATCTCTGATCAGAGCCTGACCCTTCATTTCTCTGTTCCAAGGGAAAAGCTGTTCTGTGTGAACTGGTGATAAACAGTCTTTCCTTCCTCCCAGGTCACAGCTGTCATGGGGAACATCACAGGAGAGGAAACAACCAGAACAAATTAAATCTGAGTAAAGTGTGGTTTAACCTAAAAGTGCAGAAGTGAAGATGTGTTAAACCTAAACCTTTTGTTCCTATTTACAGTTGTCCTGAGCTCATGGTAAGAACACCAGGTGCTGGACTCAGCTGGTCACACAAAAACTTCTCATGAGAGCAGAGTTACCACTGGCTGTCCATCCATGGACCTCCAGAACACCACAGCTTGCTTCCTCCGGCTCCCATGGACTGCTGAGCAAAGGGGGCAATTACTAACAGCTCTAAGGAAGTTCCAGGTCATAGTGAGAGACTTGGAAGGTGGTGATGTGTTTTAGGGTGCCAAAGGCATCGACCTGGAACCACAAACTAAACCAAAATGAGCTTGGGCAGGTGCAAATCTGGTAAACAAGGGAGATGAAGGAAGAGGCCACGTGGATGGGAAGGTGCTGGCCCAGCAAAGACTGAGCAGTGGGAACAGGGACGAGGCCACGGGGTTGAGCTGGGTTGCTGCCTGTCTGACCCAAACCCTGCGGTGCAGGTGCTGATGTGATGACCCAGGACATCTGCAGCTCTCCAGGGGATGGCGAGTACAGGGATAGGTCCCACAAATGGACTGGAGATGTGGGTCTGGAGATGGGAAGGGAGAAGGTCGTTGTTCCCATGTGTGAACCTCTGGAAAGGAAATGCTTCCCCTTCCAAACATGAGGCATTTTCCTGCCCTGACAACAAACACTCATCCTGGCAATTCATGTGCCACCCCTCCTGCTGATCTCCACCTGACCTCTACATGAATCCCATTGCTGAACAGGAGAGGGAACAGGTTTTGTTTGGGTGCTAAATTGTCCCAAAGTCTCCTGTCACCTGAATCCCCTTCTACAAGCACGGGGCACAGATGCACAGCCTGAAAGCCCAACAGGGGCAGGGGAGCTACTTCACACACTTGACCCTGCTGAGGGGGAGCACAGGGACATTCACACGTGGACACTGCACAAGGACAACAGCAACCGAGTGAGGAACTCTGCCCTCAATGCTCACAGAAACCCGAGTGTCACAGGTGAGTCATGGCACTGGGGCACAGACAGGAAACACTCCCAGGCCCCCAGACCCCAAGTGAGGCAGGGGACCCAGTTGCTGGGGGTCAGGGTGCACTTCAGCATGGCCTTTCGCACCAGGGACACTCTTCCCCATCCCAGGAGAGCATCCTGCTCCTCTCCTGCCCCAGCATCATGGAAAGGGGAGAATGCTGGTGCCAGATCTAATGCAGAGCCACAGCTGTGCAGGGCATTCATTAATTGATCCCGACAGTTGACAGAGGGTGGATCAGGGGGTCCCCACACTGGATCAGTCTGTGCAGTACCTGGGGCAGCTGCAGACTCTCTCCCTGTCCTTTTCTCCTGCCAGGCAGTGCGTCCAGCTCCTAGGCAGGGACATGCACTGGTGGTGAGTGATTCCCTCCCTGCACACCAGCGTCCATCAGCTTGGGGCCAAGGCTGCCCAGCTGCCAACACCATGACACCGAGAGGTTCAACAGACAGAATCTGCCTTAGCTCTAAGGGCCTATTCTGCTCAAAAATTGAACTCCCCATAATGTCCCTTTTCCCACAACAGCTTCTTTTTCTCCGGTTACCAATCCTCCATGCTTCCAGAAGTTTCACAAAGATATGACAATAGGGTTGGCAGTTATCTCTCTCTTCCTCCTGGCTGCAGCCACCTACCTGTTCCTGAGGAAAGGTGAGTGATTCTGGATATCAAGTCTGAAGTTGCACCCCAACAGCAGTTGCTGTCTGACTCATGCTGCTTTAGGTTGGCCAGATGCTTACCCTGTTTCACAGGAAGCCGAGTCTCTCAAGCCTTTCTTTTGTCACCAGAGGGATGTAAAGCTGAGAAGACGATAAAGACTTTGTCAAAGAGGTGACCACGCTGCAGTGGGGAGGACGACACCAACTGCAACCCTGCCCCAGGCCCACATGGACTCCCATCCTCTGGGCACAAGAACTGAGGCTCTGAGCTGGTCGGAGTGGAGCCAGCACAGCTCCTCCACACTCTGGCTGTGCATGGCTGCTGACAGCTCATGGGAAAGGGCAATTACAGGCAGGGAGGAGCAGGAAGTGCCCTGGGCTTGACTGCAGCCATGGACCTGATTCAAGACAGAATCATCCAGGTCAAGGACTCCACTGGGATCCTCAGAGTCTGGACACAGACCGCAAAACCATTTCCCTCAACTCTCTCCTAGGCAGCAGCAACTTCCCAGCCACGAGGCTGAAGTGACTGATGACAATGACAGACAGTGTGAGTACCACCTCCTTCTTCCAGCTAATCCACACACCCCTCTGTCTCTGGGACATGGTTTGGAACCTTTGCTAATTCTATGTGCAATCCTAGCAATTCACATGCCAGTGGCATTTGCAAAACCACTGCCCATTGCACAAGGGCAGATCTCTCCCCACACTGTTGCTCCATTTCTTCCATGCACACACAGCCCAGCCCGTGCCTGCAGAGGAAAGGTGACAACACCTGACTGGACCACTGTAAGGCAAGAGGATGGTAGGATAGAGAGGGTATTTTTGAGAGGAATATACTTGAGCAAAACTAGTTCTTGTTTGGCTTTTCACTGGCAACTACCCTGTTGAGAGAAGACTTAGAAATCTGTTGAGGTGGGGGCAAGTGGGAGTAATTCCTTGTTTTGTGGTTGGGCTGACAATCTTCCACTGGGAACTGGAATGGCATTCAGCTTGGGTTCTTCTCCAGTGTAAGAAGTGAGAGTAGGTGGTATTATATATCTTACAGGCAGAGATCTGCATGCCCCAAGTGTGTGCCAGAGCTTCCACTGGTATTATAAGTGGGAGGCAGCACATGCTAAATGTGTGACAGTAAATTTAGCCTGTGGAAAAGGTCATTTGGTCCCTGAGGACTGGGATGTTTTTGAGGAAGATTGGGAGAGGATGGAAGAACGGTGTAAGTCTGTAGACAAATTAAAGAAACTTCACTCCTGCAGCGGTGTGTCCCTGACCCTTGGGGATTCAGGATATAAGGGGGTGGTATTTGTAGACTGTCAGTGTTATAGCATGGTGGTTTGACCATATTTTAAATTGTGGCTAGAAGAATAGAAGGGATCCCCCTCCCTCACTGGTTAGGATTTTATCCTTAGGAATTTCTGAATCCAGTCAGCTATTGGATAGAAAGAGGAAACTATTAAGTTTATCTGGAATGAATATATAGAAATTCAGGTAGAAGGTTGGTAGCTTTGGATTGGTAACAGCCTGCTCAAGAGGATATGGACATTCAAGAGAGAAATTAAATATCTTGGGTTTGTGGGTGTTACCGGGCTTTTTGGGGCTTTTAGCAGTCAGCACACAGCATGTTTACTGTTACAGTGTAGGACTTGTGAAAATCCTTGGTATTGTTCTTCTGAGAAATGGCAAGATCTAGGCCCTCAGAGGGATCCTAACCAAGCCAATTTTGAACTTAAAATTCTAAAGGCTGTGTGTGGAAAATCAGATTTCATCCCTGCAACTAGGGCGTGTGGGAGGAAGGTTGGGAAAGAATTGTGAGAGATTGCAAAGAGAGTTTTGGGTGGAAATGGGACAAGACAAGAAGGAGATAATGGGAACTGGACAAAGTAAAGAGATCCCTAAAGCCAGTCTGCTAGGCTGTA
>PYHW01009950.1:29503-39850 GCA_013186435.1 Turdus rufiventris
ACTGGACAAAGTAAAGAGATCCCTAAAGCCAGTCTGCTAGGCTGTATTATTGCAAAGATGTTGCTGGACATGGGGGCACAGAAAACAAAAGATACCTTATCAGGTTCGGCAAGGACTGGTGACCTTTATAGAAATTGGATGATGTAGCGAAGTGGCCACCCAGTGGAACTTTGGACTGTAGCACTTTATCACAACTCATGCTATTTCTGAGGAGGGAAGCGAAGTGTATAGAGGTATCATATGCAGATATGTTTTTCTCTCAGAAACCACCCCAAATGGCAGAGAGATTGTGGGCTCAGGGCTCCATCTGACCCTCTGGTATTGGCCCTAGAGAAGGAGAATAAGACTAAGAGAGGAAAGCTTAAGTGGTGGTATTCAGCATGTAGTATTGGAAAAAGATGTACAAAGTCATATGAAGTGCCTAGACTGTGGCCCAGGAACAAGATCTGGTGGATGATTTGTTCAAGCTTCCCCACAGAAGACAGGAAAGGGATGAGGATGAGGATGCAGACTCAGAGAATGCAGACCCCACCTCCAATCGCACACTGGACTAGACAACAGACACAGATATTACAGACACCTCTGCAAGAGGCAGAGGAACCAGAGGGAGGAACAGTATTGGTTAAAGTTCCCTTCTCCACAATTGACTCGGAGGAATAAACATTGCTAAAAATTACTGCAGTAATCCTGTTAACACTGCTAAACGTCTCCAATATATAATAAAACAACACAATCTGGATTGGAGTGATATACAATTATTGGATGCACTGACTGAGACAGAAAAAACGATTATAAAAACGGGAGGGGATCTGGCAGAAGATGATTATAAAATCCAACAATTGGATGTGAAAGATTATTTTCCACTCCAAAATCCACAGTGCGACCAGAACAGTTCATCATAGTTTAGAAAGTTGTAAAGCTGTCAGGAATGGATCACAAAGGGAATGGAAAGGCCATTCCCAAAACTATAAATGGGTCAGCTCCATATGCAATCAACCAGGGTCCCTCTGAGTCACCACTGGAATTTCTTGATTGATTAAGGGATGCAATGCCCCACCACACATCCCATAATTCCTCATCCAAAATGGCTACCTGCACCACATCGAGCACATGAAGGTGAGCACAGGTGTCCCCAGGTGTCCCCAAGGGGTCTCTGAGGGGCTTTGGGGATGTTTGGGGTCATTAATGTCAAAATCATTCTGATTTAAAATGGCCACCAGTGCCATAAATCCCATAATTCCTCATCCAAGATGGCTGCTGGTGCCATAAATCCCATAATTCCTCATCCAAAATGGCCGCCTGTGCCACATCAAGCACCTGAACCCTGGGTCTGAAGTAGGGATACAGCAGCCAGTCAATTTATTCCTGGGGCAATCTATGGGTGACATAAGACATAAACTTCAAAAGATACGAGGGGCAGAGGGAAGGAACCTAGAGAGTCTGTTGGACGAGGCGTGGAGAGTCTTTAGTAGCCGTGAAGAAGGATATAAACAAGGAATGAGGAAGTTTGTAGCTGTCATAAGTGAGAGGGAGAGAGGAAGAAGCAAACAAAGACCATCTAGACAAGGCCCATCCTGGCTGGGCAGAGACCAGCATGCTATCTGTAAGAAATACGGTCACTGGAAAAATCAATGTCTAAAAAACAGCAAAGTAACCATCAAAAAAGAGGGAGAGCTGAAAAAAGGAAAAGTAGTCACACATGTTAAAAAAGACTAAGGAGAACCAGTAAATCTTGCCCCAGGAAAACCACTGGTTATAAAATTGAAGATGGGTGGAAAAGGGTAAAAAAGTGAAATTTCTGGTTGAAAGTGGGGCAACATATTCTGCTCTGATTAAAACTTTGGCACTTGTAGGGAAGGATTATATTACAGTAATAGGAGCAAGTGGCCAACCTAAAAAGCACATTTTTGCAAATCATTAAAGTACGGGCTTGGAAAGCAATGGGGTATTCATAAATTTCTATATCTGCCCAGTTCCCCTAGACAACTTTTGGAGAGAGACTTGTTACAACAATTACAAGTTACCATCAAATTGAAAAATGTGGAGGTTATTCTGGAGGTAAATGATGAACAGTACATAGAGGCATTAAGTTTAATGTTAGCAGCCATTCAAATGGAAAAAGAAATTAGTGAAAAAAAAAAAAAATCAAGCGTTTCCTGGAGTGTGGACTTCTAATGTACCAGGGAGGGCAAAAAATGCACCTCCTACAGTAATTAAACCTGAAGAAGGAAAACAGTACCTCTGTTTTTTAATTCTGTAAACAGAATTAAATAGTTCCCCTTTGAAAAAGGAAGATAGGGAAGGAATTAGTCCAATAGTTTGAAAATTTCTTTGAATTAGGGTTGTTAAAAGAGTGCCCATCTCAGTTCAACACTCCCATCTTATCAGTCCGAAAACCTGATGGGTCATATCAGATAGTACAGGATCTAAGGGCTATTAACAAATAACTGAAGATCTCTATCCCATGGTAGCAAACCCGTACACTTTGCTAATTTGCCTAACACTGCACCTAACTTTGTTTACCGTATTAGACTTGAAACATGCTTTCTTTTGCCTCCCTCTCCATGAGGACAGCCAGGAAATCTTTGCATTTCAATGTGAAAACCCTAAAAGCGGGCACAAATCCTAGCTCACATGGACAGTGTTGCCTCAGGGATTTAAAAACTCTCCTACCTTGTTTAGAGAACAACTTGCCAAAGATCTGGAATCCTGGGAGTCTCCCCCAGAAGAAGGAAAGCTCCTGCAGTATGTGGATGATCTCTTCACAGCCACCCGGAGGAAAGAAGCATGTGCAGCCTGGACGGTAAGTCTCCTAAACTTTCCAGTACTTCAGGGATGCAGGGTATCAAAGAAAAGGGCCCAGGTAGTGAAGCAAATGGTAATTTATCTGGGTTATGAAATTAGTGTGAGGCAACGGAATCTAGGGCAGGATGGTAAAGTAGCAATATTCCAAATCCTAAAACATCAGACAGTAAAGGAACTGAGAACATTCTTAGGAATGACAGGGTGGTGGCAATTACAGATTTATAACTCCGGCATACTTGTGAAACCCCTGAATGTGCTCATTGCAAATGTGAACAGAGACCACACAGGCCTTTCACCAGCTGAAGAATGCTCTAATGTCAGCTCTGGCTCTCTGACTCCCAGAAGTGAGTAAACCATTCTTTCTGTTTTCCCATCGCAAGCAGGGAATTGCCCTGGGGATACTGGCCCAGGACCTGGGTCCCTACAGGAGCGCAGTTTCTTACTTCTCCAAGCAACTGGACACAACAGCCAAGGGATGGCCAGGATGCCTCAGAGTCGTTTCAGCAGTGGTGCTGAAATTCAAGAGGCATGCAAATTCACATTGGGCCAGAAAATTACTGCATTGGTGTCTCACACAGTGTCTGCAGTCCTGGAAATAAAGGGCAGGCACTGGCTTTCCCCACAAAGGTTCCTAAAATACCAAGCCATCATGGTGGAACAAGACGATGTAGAGATAATTGTGACTAACATTATCAACCCAGCTTCTTTCCTTAGTGCAAATCAAGGGGATCCAGTACACCATGACTGCCTGGAGACCATCGAAGCCTCCTACTCCAGCTGCACAGATCTGAAGGACACCCCTCTGGATGATGCAGAAATCTGGTTTACTGATGGAAGCACCTGTGTCATCAGTGGAAAGCGACATGCCAGGTGTGCAGTTACCACCCGCAAAGAGGTAACAGAATCTGGACCTTTGCCAATGGATTCCTCTGCACAAAAAGCTGAGCTAATCACTTTAACCCACACCATAGAGATCACAAAGGCAAGAAAATAAATATTTATAAAGACTCAAAATATGCATTTGGAGTTGTACATACACATGGAGCATCTGGACATGCATCTGGAAAGAAAGGGGACTGTTAAACTCATGAGGGAAAAAAAATCAAATGTGCACAGGAAATATTGAGGCTACTGGAAGCAGTTCAGCTCCCTGAGCAGGTAGCAATTACGCACATAAAGGCACACCAGAGGGTGAGCTCAGAATTTGGGGAAGGAAATTAGCTGGCAAGCAGAGAGGCAATAAAAGCAGCAAAAGGTGAGATAATGATTGAGAGAGATTTAATTCCTGATGGACAGGTCTCCCTTGAAGGTAAGCCAGTATGTTTGTTATGCTTTAAAACAGTGTAGTTGACAATGAGCTAATTGCTTAAAAAGGCCTGGTTTTACAATAAAGCGTCTCTCCTTTGCACCTGCCTGGAGACTCTGTGTCACTACAGACCCTCACTCACATCAGCTCAAGGCTCTGCTTTGACCAAGTGGGGCCTCATGGTACACAGGTGCCACTGGGACATTGCCAGGCCTAGTGGAAACAAAGCTCCATTATTGCACAGCAGGGCCTGATGGCACCCAGGAGAGCACTGTGACATAATGGGATCTCCTGGAAGCAAGTGTCCATTGTGACACAGCAGGGCCTCGTGGCACCGAGAAGAGCACTGTGATACAAAGCAGCCTGAGGAAACCAAGTGTCAGCTGCAAACACAGTGGGGCCTCATGGAAGCCAGGTGCCACTTGGATATTGCTAGGGCATGTGGAACTCAGTGTCTATTGTGACACAGCACAGCCTCATGGAACCCAGTGTGTTCGTGGAAGGAAGAGGCCATTGTGACACAGTAGGGACTCTTGGAACCCAGGAGAACATTGAGGGGAAATGGATTCTCACAGAAGCAAGGCCCCACTGTGACATCACAATGGTCTCGTGGTTTCCATGACTCCCCGCTCTGTTTACAATTGACACTTTATTCCCCAAGATTCCAGAGCATCACTGTGCTCTCCCATGATTCACGAGGCTGTGCTGTGTCACAATGAACACTTGCTTCCTCCAAGGCTGGTGATGTCCCAGTGGACTGTCCTGGGTTTCCATCAGGCAACACTTTGTCACAATGGGTCCTTGGTTTCATGAGTATACATTGTGACACAATGTTCTCTTTATTTTTGTAGGAGCCAAATGTGTTGACAATTGACCCTCAGCTCCTTAAGGTTCCATTATATCACAGTGATGTCCTTGGTTCCATCAGGCCCATGTTTGTCACAATGGAGCCTTTGTTCCATGCATTTCAGTGCATCACAATGGATTCTTGGATTCCATGAGGCCCCGCTGGGTCATAGTGGAGCCTTTGTTTCACACTTTCCATTGGAGCACAATGGTCTCTACCATTCCATGAGGCCCATCTGTGGAGAGTTAGGGATATGTGTACAAGAAGATATTGGGCTGTACGGGTAGGTAGGGCCCCTTCCCCCTCCAGTCGAAGCTGAGTGCCCCCTGCTCGGCATCCGGTCGTACTCAGCCAGACATGAGCAGAAGGAAACGACGCTGACTGCCCAAGTTATAAAAACCCCTGTAACCCTTTAATAAACGTCATTTGCCATCTACCACATTGGTGTCTGCGAGCAGATGGACCAAGTGACCTGAACCAGGTCACTGTGCCTAGAAAGGCAACAAGTGGTGCCGAAACCCGGGACACGACCGCCCGGGGTTCGAGAATCACCTGGACGGGTGAACCGGTGGCTGCATGGTGGGACCAGTGCAGTGGAAGGAGGACGCTCCCGGACCAGCGAGACGGAATGGAATCACTTGCAAAGGTCGTAAGTGAGATCCACACGCAGTGGGGTATTGATTGTAAGCTTAATGATTTTATTTTCACGGTGTCGAGACTGATAAAGATAGGGGCTATAGAAAGCCCAGTAGAAATTCTCCATCTGGAGATATAGCAAAAATGCATGAGGGCCCTGGCTGTGCAAACCATGTCCTCAGGCTCAGGAAAAAACCTCAAATCATGGGGCAGAGTCATTCAGGCTCTACAAAAGGCTCGGCAAGAGCAAGAGACCTGGAAGGCTGCGTGAACTTGTTTATTAGCCACGCTGCGGCTGGGGGTTGGGGCAGCAACCCAGACCGCAGTGGAGTTCGACCAGGCTGAGCATGCGGAGGTGCGACCGCCGAAACTCCCTCTGCGATCCCCGGGGCTGGACTCACCACCTGAGGGAGCGGAGTGAACACGGGTGTTTTGGCAGGGGCTCGCGGAAGAGACGCAGAACATCGCTATAATATCCGAGCCCGAAACGGCTGCGGAATTGTCGCAAATGCCTCCACCATATGGGTTTGAAAATGGCGCCGGACTGCGTGTAGGAGGGCAGAACGGTGATGCGGGGGGGCAGAAATGCAGAAGGGTCGCCAAACGGCGCAAGTGCCGGTGAGCAGGAAGGAGGGGCAGCCCCCGAGAAGGAGCTTAGACCAATCAAAGCGCTTGTTTTAAATCAGGTCCTTATAGGGCAAGAATCTCCCCCAGCAGGAGGCGGGGGGAGCCCAGGGGGAGGGAACGGCCCGACCCCCAGAAGAAGGGGCAGGGTCAGAGCCCGAGAAAAAGCCGCAGTAGCCTGGAAACAATGAGCCAGTTGACTTCCAGCTCGGACTCTGACTCAAGCTGGGACAGACAGCCTGAAAGGAATTCAGAGGATGATTCTGACACAGACTCGGGCTCTAACAAAAAGGGAGCGGCGGCACATAAGATCACTAGCTGCAACGCTCCTACGTGGGTTAAGGGGATATCAGAAAATAATTGAACCCTGCTCACAGACTGGCAAAAAATTAAAATAGCTTGCGCTGACTGGGCTCCGTCAGCCACCCTGGTGTTCCCGGTTCGCGTCGGGGGGGCAGGCAGAAATCAAAGAACTTATTCACTGGTAAACCCGAAAGACATGCAGGCAATTGTTAAAGCAGTTGAGGACGGGGGGATTAATTCTGCCATGGTTTCCACACTCATTGATAGCGTTTTTGGAGGCGATGATGTGCTTCCCTTTGATATCAAACAGACTTGCAGGCTGATATTCAATGGGGCAGAGATGATTGTTTTTAAACAAGAATGGGAGGACAATTGTGTAAAGCGGCTAGCCCTAGTAACAGGGGCAGACCATCCACTGCAAGGTTCCAGTATACAGCGGCTAATGGGCACAGACCCCACTATGATCACCCCCCAAGCGCAGGCTGAGGGCTTGCAGACCCATGAGGTCATGATAACAACCCGTACTGCCCAGGAAGCTATTCACTCTGCTTCTAAAGTAATAGCCAGACCATTGCCATGGTCCACTATGAGAGTGAAAATTTTACTCAGTTCGTGGACCGCCTTCAGGCAGCACTAGACTCCTCAGCATTACCTCCAGAGGCGAAGGGTCCTGTGCTAGCAGACTGCCTACACCAGCAATGCAATTCAGCCACCAAGGACATCTTAAGATCACTGCCGCCCGGGTCCAATGTCGCAGCCATGATCAGACATGTAGCAAAGCAAGAACATCTAGCTCCCATCCAAGCAGCAGTTCGCACTGCAATAACCAGATGGCATGCTTCAAGTGTGGCCAGGGAGGCCACGTGGCAGTAAACTGCCCCCAGTCAGGACGCCCACCAACAGCTGCTCCACCACTCCAGGGCAAACTTAGGGGACCATGCTGGGCATGTGGAAAGAAAGGGCATTCAGCTAAGGAATGCAGATCCAAGCCTCAGGGAAACGGAAAGGGGAGGAGGCAGCCAGGCCGCACCCAGCCTTCTCCCATCCGGAACACGAAGCGGCCCAGCTACAGCAACCCTCAATGGGGCACGGGGCTTCCACGCCCACTACCCCCTCAAGAAATGACCAATTTCATCGCCCAACCAATGGCTCAATCAAACTCATCTGCACCTCAGCAATACCAAGAACAGCTCCCTGGGGGTGAGACCCCTGGGTGGCTTTGGCCATGAAAGCATGGCAACGAGACCCATGCGTGGCCTTTGCCATGAAGGTGGGCAAGCACCCACTGATTGTATGGGCAGTGTGTCATCTCCACAACAGCTCCGACGACTCGGCCATCTGCCTTCCCTTTTGAGTGGACACAGGATCAGACGTCACTGTCATCCCAGACATACACTGGCCTCTACCATGGAAGTTAGAAGAAGCCCCCTTGGTGGGCGGGGTTGGAGGACTGTCCCGAGCCTGCAAAAGCACCCAACCGGTAGCAATAACACTCTGGACCGAGAGAGGACCAAGAAGGACTATCACCCTTACTACATACGTTATGTCAGATTGCCCACCCTTGTTGGGGAGAGATGCCCTAGACCTACTGGATATTAGGGTGGCAAATTTATTCTAAGGGCCACTGCCGCATACCCGCCACTGCCCATCAAACTAACTTGGAAATCAGTCAATCCGGTGTGGATCGAGCAGTGACCCTTGTCCAAGCCTCGAATGACTGCTCTCCTTGAGCTAGTTGGCCGCTAGTTACACAAGAATCACATAGAACCCTACACAAGCCCATGGAACACCCCAATCTTCGTAATACCTAAACGATCTGGTGAAGGCTTTCATCTCCTGCATGACCTGCAAGAAATGAACAAGAGAATCCAGCCGATGGACCCCGTACAAACTTTGCTGCCCATGAACTCGATGATACCGAGAGGACAACCCTGTGCAGTACTCGACATCAAAGACTGTTTCTTCTCTATTCCCCTGCATGAAGAAGACAAGGAACAGTTCGCCTTTTCCATCGTCTTTTCGAACAGCTAGAGTCCCAAACTACGCTTCCAGTGGAAGATGTTACCCCAAGGAATGATCAACTCCCCTACCATCTGCCAAATCACAGTAGACCGAGCACTGGCACCAGTCCGGCAGAGCAATCCAACTGTGACCATCATGCAGTACATGGACGACATCCTGACCACCACGCCATCAACAAACCAAGTAGACCGGCTAGTGTTGACTATCTTCGAGGCCTTAAAGATAAATGGCTTCTAAATAGCGAGCGCAAAAATAAAAAAGGGACTGTGCATAACCTTCCTAGGAGTGAGAATCTCAAGCTCCTGCATAACTCCTCCCCAGATAAAAATCCACCGAGACATCAAGACGCTCCACAACGTGCAGCAGCGCGTAGGATCCTTACAGTGGCTCCGCAACATCGTCCTGATTCCTCCTGAGGTCATGGACCCTCTAAACGACCTCTTGAAAGGAAAGAACCCATGGGATCAGGAAACCATGGCACCGGAAGTGAGAAGCTCGCTCAACTTTATTGAACACCAGATGCCAGTGAGCACGCTCACCAGATGGGATTCAAGTACACCAGTCGATCTGTACGTCCACTTTACAAAAAAGGGGAGAGGGGGAGCGTTAGCCCAAGGACCCTCCGACAAAGCCCAACCGATACAATGAGTGGTCTTGGGGAAACCGTCACGTGCCTTTTCCCTGGGAGTCGAGTGCCTCAGCAGCCTCATCATTAAAGGCAGGAAACTTGCCCTAAGACATCTGGGCATTGAACCTACCAGGATATACTTGCCCTTCCACAAACAGCTCTCCACGCAGCCAACAAAAATATCTGAATACCTAGCCATGGCCCTTGCAGGCTTTGGAGGAGAGATTCGCTACACGGCAAAACTCCCTTGGACTCAGCTGCTTACGGTAATCGACATTGATCTCCCACCGAAGATAACTGACCGACCGCAAGCAGGACCAACCGTCTTCACGGATGCATCTTTACTGACCTCCACCGCAGCGGCAGTATGGCAGTCAGGAGAACAGTGGCAATGTGTCAAGACAACTGACCCCACACTTTCAGTCCAACAACTTGAAGCAGCTGCCGTAGTGCTAGCGTACGGACTGTTCCCAGAAGAACACCTTAACATCGTGACTGACTCCATTTTTGTGGCCAAGCTTTGTCTAGACATGTCCGGACCCGGTGTGTCAGTGTCCACGTTGGCAACAATGTTGGAAGAAGTGCTCCATTCACGGAAAGGCACCATATCAATCATCCACATCAACAGCCATGACCCGATCAAAGGATTCTACCAGATTGGCAACAACAAGGCGGATGCCGCTGCAAAAGGCGTATGGACACTGAAAGAAGCCCGTCAGTTGCATGAATCCCTTCACATTGAAGCTAAAGCACTTGCAAAAAAGTGCGGGATTCCTACCGCAGACGTGAAGCACATCATCGCCACATGCCCTCACTGTCAGAAATCACCGCTGTGGTCAAGCAGCGTCAACCCCAGAGGCCTCAAAGCCTCAGAAATATGGCAGACAGACTTTACACAATACCAGCTGCTAAGACCCCGAGCGTGGCTCGCAGTTACCATGGATACATACAGCAGTATGATCATGGCCACACAGCATCCCAAAACCGATTCAAAAGCGACCATCCAACATTGGCTGACAGCCATGGCATGGCTTGGAGTTCCCAAACAAATCAAAACAGACAACAGCACAAACTTCATCTCGAAAACGGTCCAAGCATTCATCTCGAAATGGAACATCGCCTTGGTACATGGCATCCCGTACAACAGCACCGGACAAGCCATTGTTGAAAGAGCAA
>PYHW01009950.1:44234-58839 GCA_013186435.1 Turdus rufiventris
CTCAACCTGGCCCTCACTGACCTGGGCTGCATCTGCACCACTGTCCCCAAAGCCATGCACAATTCCCTCTGGGATACCAGGAACATCTACTCAGGATGTGCTGCCCAAATTTTTTTTCTTGTTTTCTGTGCTACAACAGAGCTTTTCCTCCTGACCATCATGTGCTATGACCACTACGTGTCCATCTGCAAACCCCTGCACTACAGGACCCTCCTGGGCAGCAGAACTTGTGTCCACATGGCAGCAGCTGCTGGGCCAGTGGGTTTTTCCATTCACTACTGCACACAGCCAGTGCATTTCTGGGAAATTTACTCAAATCACTTGTTATAAAAGTTATGTTTGATATTTCTTCCTGGTGGTTTCATTTTGGACCTTCTTTGTTTTAGTATCATCATATTGCCCACAAAAAGCCATTCTTTGTGCTTTTTCTCCTTTTGTTTCATTCCACCTTTCCTGTGACTCACTGACTGTGTCAATGAGGCGCTGTGCTCTTGGTGACTTTAAATGAAATAAAATCTCTCTCCTAGCAGAATTTTCTCCCAAGATGCCCCTTCTGTTCCCTTCTCTGCAGCTGCAGCAGCAATGTCTGTGTGCAGAGCTGGGCCAGATCAGTGCTGACACAGCAGCTGTGCCTAGCAGCACAAAAGGAGACAGTTCCCCCTGGGAACTGGGCAGTTATAGAAATTTATGAATACCCCATTGCTTTCCAAGCCTATGCTTTAATGGTTTGCCAAAATATGGTTTTTCAGACTGCCGAGTTGCTCCTATTACTGTAACATAATCCTTCCCCAGAGGTGCCAAAATCTTATTCAGAATACCTTGCTCCTGTGTCAACCAGAAATTCAACTTCTTTCCCTTTTCCCCCCAGCCTCAATTTTTTAACCAATGGTTCTCCTGGGGTGAGATCTACCAGTCCTCCTCAGTATTCTTTCAACATGTGCCATCCCTTTTCCCTTTTCCTAGTTTCCCTTTTTTCTGAAGGCTACCCCATCTTTGTTCTGGCAATTGATTTTTCCAGAGACCATATTTCCTAGAGATCACACACTGGTCTCTGCCCAGCCAGGATGGGCCTTGTCTAGGTGGATCCTGTCCGCATCTTCCTCTCTCCCTCTCAATTGTGACAGTGACAAACTTCCTCATTCTTTGTTTATATCCTTCTTCCCGGTTACTAAAGACTCTCCACATCTCATCCAACAGAGTCTCCAAGTTCCTCCATCCGGCCCCCAAAGCTTTTGAAGTTTACATCTTATGTCACCCAAAGATTGCCCCAGGAATAAACTGACTACCTGCTGTATCCCTATATCAGACCCAGGGTCCAGTGGTGTGTGGTGATGCATTGCATCCCTTAATTGATCAAGGAATACCAGTGGTGACTCAGAGGGCCACTGCTTGATTAAATAGAAAGCTGAAAAATTTACAGTTTTGGGAATGGCTCTTTCCATCCCCTTTGCAATCCACTCCTGATAGCTTTCCAGCTTTCTCAACTCTGCTGATCCCTTTGGGGCCCACTGTGGATTTTGGAGTGGGAAATAATCTTTCAGATTCAGTTGCTGAGTTTTGAAATAATCTTCTCCCCCATCCCTTGCTGTTTTTATAATCAATTGTTTGTCTGTCTGGGTCAGTGCATCCAGTAATAATTGCATGTCATTCCAATCTGGATTGCGTTGTTTTATTATATATTGCAGATGTTTAGCAGTGTTAACTGGATCACTGTGGTAGTTTTTAGCAACCTTTTCCCATGCATCCATGTCGATTGAGGAGAAGGGAACTTTTACCAATACCATTCCTCCCTCCGGTGCCACTACCTCTCACACAGGTGCCTGAAGTATCTGTGTCGGTTGTCTAGTCCAGTGTGCAATCGAAGGGGTGTCTGCATCCTCATCCTCATCTCTTTCCTGTCTTATGTAGGGAAGCTTGAACAAATCATCCACCAGATCTTGTTCCTGAGTCACACTCTGGTAAACCTTACCCAATTTTGTACATCTTTGCCCTGAACTGTATGCTGAACAACACTGCTTAAGCTTTTCTCTATTGGTCTTATTCTCCTTCCCTAGGGCCAATACCAGAGGGTCAGATGGAGCCCTGATCACACAATCCCTCTGCCATTTGGGATAATTTTGAACGGAGAGAAACACATTGGCATAGGATACCTCTGTCCACTTCCCTTCCCTACTAAGAAATAGCATGAGTTGTAATAAAGTGTTGTAGCCAAAGTTCCACTGGGTGGCCATTTCGCTCCATCATCCAATTTATATAAAGCCACCAATCCTTGCAGAATCTAACAAGGTCTCTCTTGTTTTCTGTTCCCCCATGTCCAGCAATGTCTTTCCAATGTGCAATAGCATAGCCTAGTGGAGTGGCTTTAGGGATCTCTTTACTTTGACCAGTTCCCATTATCTTCTCCTTTTTGTCCTGTCCCATTTCTACCCAAATCTCTCTTTTCAATCTCTCACAGTTCTTTCCCAATCTTCCTCCCACATGCACTCCTAAGTTGCCAGGACTAAGCGTGATTTTCCACACACAAACTTCAGGATCTTAGGTTCAAAATCAGTTTGGTTAGGATGTCTCGAATTACACTGAGGGCATAGACCTTGCTGTCTCTCAGAGGTACATGTTTTTCACAAGTCCTACACTGTAACAGTAACTACACATGGTGCCAACCTCTAGAAGCCCCAAAACCTTGTAACACCCGCAAAAACTATCTATTCCACTTCTCTTTTGAATGTTCATATCCTCTTATGCAGGCTCTTCCAAATGCAAAGCTACCAATCTCCCTGCTGAGGTTCTGTATATTTCTTCCAGATAATCTGGATCATTTCCTCTTTCTATCCAATAGCTCACTGTATCCACAAAGTCCCAAGGATCCAGTCCTAACCACTGAGGGAGGGGGATCCCTTCTATTCTGTTATGAACAAGTTCATAAGTTTCAGATTTCATGTGCAATTATTACTGTTAAGCTTTGTTCTGTTCTGATTGATAATTGGTGTTAGTTGTTTAATTATTAATTATTGGCCCCATTCTGCCCCAGTCCCCACCCCGTCTCACCTGTGTGTCTCTTTTTCCCTCCGTTGAGTGTGTGCTGCTGCTGCTTCCCTGAAAATGGCGCATGGAGGAGGGTGACATCATGGATTCGCATGCAAATTAAAGGAGTGCAGGGGACACTGGGACATTTTTCGGACCTAAAACCCCTTAGGACAATGAGGCTAAATGACATCCAGGGTTGAGACCAGTGTCCCCAGGCTGGGAAAACGATGTGGACCACCCAGAGCTGCTTTGATTCCACCACCATGATGTAGACAGCGTTCCACCGATGTGACACCTCCAGGAAATGAGCACAAGTTGTCTTCCCAGAGATTCCCATCAAGGAAGGAAGCCCCAGCTCTGCCTGTGAAGACACAACTGCACTCCTCCTCCTCCGGGTCGTCCATCGGAAGAAGCAGCTGCACGCGCAGCCCCTTGGGTTCCCCACTAATAAAGGCCTTTCAAGGGAGCAAGTGTCCGGGCTCTTTTATTTCACTTGGAAGCTCGTCCGGGATAGCCATGCCTGAAGAGGACCAGGGACGGACCAGCCACCTGCCCCACCAGACCTTGAGGGACCGCTGACTACGCTGGACCAGGAGATCAGCTCGGGACGATGGACTGAAGGAGAGCTGGTAAAGTATAGTCGGTGGCGGGAATAGGAGGCCAGCGAGCGGTGTGTGAGTGAGACGGGGTCTGGCAGCTCGGACCCCTGAAGCAAGTTTGGACCCCTCAGTACTGCGGTTCTGGATCTCCCGCGAGGGGGCCAGCCGGGAACAGGGGGAAGCGAGTGAGGCCTACCAAGGCCTAGCGAGTGTGTGAGGCATCTCCTTGGGGATAGGTTCCCCCGCTCCGGGTGTGCAGAGGAAAACCCAAAGTGTGAGTGGCACGCATTAAGCCCCCTCTCCCAAAGCAGCCTAGGTGACTCCAGGTGTGCAGAGGCCTAGGCAATGGTGTGAGTGGGGCGCAGTTTTTGGCAGGGTACCCCCAGGTACCGCCGGCGCCGAGCATCCAGGAGGGCCCCGTTCCCCAGGACCGGACCAGACGCGCCATAGGTGTTCTGCTGTCGCGACTCCAGGGGAGGGTGGAGTTTGTAAACCCACTGCCCAGAGCACAGGAGTGGGGAGTCAGGGAATCACATGAGGACTGGCAAGGCAGGCAGCACACACACCCACACGCATCCCTCTTGCCTAGGCCATTCTTCTGGGGGAGGGTGGTCAAGCCGGGCCGGCAGACGGCAAAGGGGTCAGGCCCTGCTTGAGTGACTCTCTGGTAACGGACAGCTTGCCCCCAGGTAACCCCGGAGAGTTTTTTTGAGCTTTCCCAACTCTCCTTAAAAACGCAGGAAAGCGATGCCACCATGTAGAGGACTGCTTGTAGTCCGGGGGTGGACACGTCCGGCCCGGCAGGAGGCTAGGCAGGGGAGGTCCTCAGAGAGACCTTGTGCTAGGGACCCGGCAGCTCAGAGTCCCGGTGGGGCGAGGCGCGGGGGTATGTAGGCGGTTGATCCCAAAAGGCTCAATGGGGAGGTTTGGGCCTTAAGCCTAGGGAGGCTTGTTGTTTAAGTTAAGGTAACTTAAAGGATTGTGGGTTCAGTTTTGCATATCTAAGGTTTGCATTAGAGTTTTTGCAGTAATTAAAATGAGTTAAAGAGTGTTGTATTTAATCGTTAGAATTTAAGTTACAAAAAATTTTGGTCAGGAGTTAAATTGAGAGGCCAGCTTGAACAGTTTTAAGTTGTTTAAGTGTTAGGTTGCCCGTCGGATTGTTTCCTTTTGGGTAGGGGCACAGTTAAAGTTTTCTTTCTGGCCTGAAAAGGTAACCCCAACAAATAGTCTTTTTAGTTGTGTTGCCTATTGATGAATTAAGTTTAGGTAAAGGGCATCTTAGATTTTTGGTGAAGTAATTTGTAACTTATAATTATAAAGGGCCAAGTAAGTTTCAGTTGCGTAAAGACTGTGTTGCCTGTCAGTCTATTTCCTTTTGGGCAGAGGCACTGCTAGAGTTCATTTTTGGCCTGAGAAATGGGAGGTTGTTACAGCAGGAGGGCAAGCTCCTCTAAGCAGAAGGTGAAGAACATTCCCCCTAATAGTCCTCTTGGGCAATTGCTGGATAGATGGGAGACCCTAACGATAACAACGGGTCTGGACAAAATCAAATTGATATATTATTGCACAGAAGTTTGGCCCCAATTACAAATGCGAGGGGAATGGCCTTGGTATGGGACCCAAGACCAATGGTTATGTGCACAATTAGGCCAGCATTTAAGGAACCAAAGTTGTCCTGATATGGAACAACTGGCTTATGCTTCCTGTTGGCAAGATATTGCCGCAAGCTGGGATAATGCCAAGATATATAGATTACAAAAAAAGAAAAAAGACAAAGAAAAGAATGAGGAGGTAAAGGAAACAGGCAAGAGATGGGACCCCCTTGAATATTTACCACCTCCTCCTCTTATCTATCCAGCATTGCCTGAGGCCCCCCTTCCAGCTCTCTCAGTTACACCCCAGGGTTCTTCTCCAACTTATCCCATGGAAATTTCAGTATCCCCACTGACCTCTGGCAACAGACCTCCACTCCCGTCCTCTACAGAGCCTAATATCCCTCTCCCTTTGCCATCAGTGATCCAGACACTAGCTGCTCCTAGTGTTCCTGTCCAAAACCCGACTCCTTTATCTACCCCGTCCACCATTCTAACCCCTACTCCTCATTTGCCTGCACCATCAACCCCCTCTGTTGTCCCTTTATGTACAACCTTAACCTTATCCCCGGGGTCCCCTGTAATATCCTCTCCCTTGCCCAATACCCTTCCTCTTCCTCCCCCGGACTGGGAACTGAATCCACAGGTATTGAATACTACCACGGCCCCTAACACATCTGTCCCCCAAGATAGTGCTCAGGGAGAAGGACCTTATTGCCACACTAGGTCTAGGACATCGAGGGCAGAGAGACTCTTCTCCCTTAGAAACGTCCCTATGGGAGGGATGGCCAGAGGAGTAGGATTCGTGAATGCTCCATTGACAGCTTCTGAGGTTTGAGGATTCAAGAAGGACCTAGGAAACTTGGTGGAGGATGCGATAGAAATCTCAAATCAGGTGTATCAGATTCTGGGACCTAATATTTATACATGGGCAGAGTTGAATTCCATCCTAAACATATTATTCTGCCCTGAGGAGGTTAGGATGATTTGGGCAGCTGGCATCTGGGACAGAGAGAATAGGTTAGGGCCCCCAGGAGACAACAAAATGCCCCTAGTAGACCCGGGGTGGGATCCAAACCGGGAGGAAGGGAGGAAGAACATGCAAGATTACAGGTCTCTTACGGTCAGGGGTATAAAAGAGTCCATCCCCTGAAGTAATAACACCACGTTAGCCTTTGACAGTGCTCAAGAAAAAGATGAAGCCCCAGCCACTTGGCTTAATCGGTTAAGAAGGAACTTCCAACTATACTCCAATATCAACCCTGATAGTCCAGAAGGCCAGGTACTATTAAAAGTACAATTTGTGACCAAGTCTTGGCCTGACATCAGGAGAAAATTAGAAAAAATGGAAGATTGGCAAGACAAAAGTATAAATGAACTGTTAAAAGATGCCCTCAGGGTATATCAAAGAAGAAAAGAGGAAAAGGTAAAAACAAATGCACGAGTTATGGCAGCTGTGGTCAGGGAAAGCCTAGGGGCAAATCAAGATTGACCAAAACCCTACATTAAAGATAATGATAACAGACCAAGGCTTCCCTGTGAAAGACCCAGAGGTGGAGCACTGTCGGGGGCTAACAAAGAGTGTACTGATTACGGTAGGCCCAAGGTATCACCTATGAGTAATCAGAGGTGTTATTACTGTGGAGAAACAGGACACTGGAGGAGAGACTGTGAGAAACTCACACTTGATGAGGCAATAGCAAAAGAACAAAAGGCCCTAGAGAGAGTTTTGAGGGGAGACGACTAGGGGTGTCAGGGGCTCTATAAATTAGGGGATCCAATGAGCCACCAGGAAGAGCCCTTGGTAAACTTTGAAGTAGGTCCCCAAAGTGAAGAATTTGAATTTTTAGTGGACATGGGAGCTGATCAATCCAGCATGAACAAGCTCCCAATAGGAGTTACCATTGGAACAAGGATCTGTGAAGTATTAGGGGCAGAAGGGAAACCATTAAAAGCATCTGTTATCGAGAGAGTGGAACTCAAGGGAAATTCTAGACAATGTCTAGCTGATTTTATTTATTTGCCCCATCTAGAGAGATGTTTGTTAGGAAGGGATCTCCAAGTTTATTTGGGTGTGGGAATTATCCTCAGAGAGGGAAAGATGGTGGTTAAAATCATGAAATTAACTCAGATGGATATTGAAGAAATTAATCCGAGGGTCTGGGCAGAAGAAGGAAAATATGGATATTTTAATATTCCACCCATCCATGTTGAAATGCAAAAAGATACTCCCCCCATTCAAATCAGACAATACCCAATATCCCCGTAAGGGAGGAAAGGGCTAGGGCCTGTAATCGACCATCTGCTGAAGGCAGGGATTTTAGAATCAAGTATGTCCCCCCATAACGCTCCCATACTGGCAGTCAAGAAGGCAGATAACAAATATAGACTGGTTCAAGACCTAAGAGAAGTTAATAAAAGAACCATCACAATGCACCCAGTGGTGTCCAATCCGTATACCCTCTTAAGCCAAATCCCACAAGAACATGGCTGGTTTACGGTTATAGATCTGAAAGATGCCTTTTGGGCATGTCCCCTACCAGAGGAATGCTGTGACTGGTTTGCATTTGAATGGGAAGACCTAGATAGGAAAAGGAAAGAGCAATTAAGATGGACTCATTTACTTCAAGGGTTCACAGAGTCTCCAAATCTTTTTGGGCAAGCTCTAGAAGGGTTACTTGAGCAATTTGTCCCGGGAGGAGAGGTACCAATTCTACAATATGTAGATGACTTGGTGATATCAGGGAAAGAACAGAATGAAGTGAAAACAGCCAGTATTGGACTTTTAAATTTTTTAGGTGAAAAAGGTTTGAAGGTGTCTCTGGACAAATTACAGTTTGTAAAGACAAAAGTTACATATCTTGGCCACATCATTGGGAAGGGATATAAGAGGTTAAGCCTTGAAAGAATTGCAGGAATCTTGTCTATCCCTGCCCCTAAAACTAGACTGGATATAAGAAAGATCTTAGGTCTATTTGGGTACTGCAAGTTGTGGTTAGACCAATATACCCAGAGTGTTAAATTCCTATGATAAATTGGTTAATCCAGAGCCAGTAAGGTGGACAACAGAAGATGAAGAGCAATTCCAAGAATTAAAAGATAAATTATCCTCAGCACCTGTACTAAGCCTGCCAGATCTTAAAAAGGGTTTTGAGTTGTTTGTGAACACCGAGAAAGGAAAAGCATTAGGGTGTTAACCTAGGAATGGGGAGGGAGTAAAAAGCCAGTTGCATTTTTATCAAAATTATTAGACCCAGTGGCTAGAGGATGGCCAACCTGTTTACAAGCAATTTCTGCTACAGCCATCCTACTAGAAGAGGCCCAAAAATTGACCCTACAAGGAAAAATCAGAATACATACACCACATGACCTCAAAACGGTCTTAAACCACGAAGCCCAACAGTGGGAGAACTTAGAATTAAACACCTCTAAAAGTTTGAATCCTGCACAATTTCTATCTGGGGAACCCCTAACTGATTTAGAACATAATTGTATTGAGCTAATAAACCTACAAACGAAAGTAAGGGAAGATCTAGAAGACACACCCCTGCTGTACGGTAGGGTCTTTTTCACTAATAGGTCCTCAAGAGTAATAGAGAGAAAAAGTGTGTCAGGATACGCAACTGTAGAAGGGACCGATATAAGGTTGCAGAAAAGGGGAAGTTACCATCGAACTGGTCTGTTCAGTGCTGTGAGATCTATGCACTGAAAAGAGGATTAGACTTGTTGGAAAAAGATCAGTGAACCATTTACATTGATTCACAATATGCATTTGGAATTGTTCATATGTTTGGTAAAATCTGCGAAGAACGAGGATACTTGAATTCGAAAGGAAAGAGCTTGGTACATAAAGAGTTAATAAAATAATACTTGAATCGCTATATAAACCTGCAGAAATAGCAGTAGTGCACATTAAAGGACATCAGAAGGCAGACACCTTTGAGATGAAGGAAAATCAGTTAGCAGACCAAATGGCTAAAGAAGCAGCTTTAGACCCAGAAGGGCCAATAAAAGTCCTAAGACTGGAGGAAACATCAGGTCAAGGAGAGGGAGAAGGAAGACCAACATTTAGTGAAAAGGAAATGAGAGAAATAAGTGAGTTAGGATTACATCAAGGGGAACACAGGGAAAGGCTAACATCTGATGGGCGAAAATTCCTGAACAAAGCTTTGGCCTGGAGAGTACTAACAGAAATACATGAATTAACCCATTGGGGAATTCAAGGGCTTTGTGACCACTTCCTGAGAGAAAACATATGTATTGGGGTATATAATATAGCAAAGGCAGTTACAGAAGGATGTGTCATCTGTCAGAAGGTAGACCAGAAGGTTATGAGAAGGGCAACACCAAGAGGAAGAGAGTTAGCTTTGAGACCGTTTCAAAATATACAAGTGGACTTTATGGAAATGCCCCCTATACAAGGATATAAACATCTGTTGGTACTGGTAGACCATCTTACCCACTGGGTAGAAGCCTTTCCCACGAAAAGAGAAACTGCGGAGGTAGTAAAATAATTTTGGAAGAGATAGTCCCAAGGTATGGACTGGTAAACAATATTGATTCTGACCAAGGTCCGCATTTTATTGCACAAGCCCTAAAAGAGGTAATCAGAGCTTTGGGAATGAAATGGAGGTTACATACCCCATGGCATCCCCAATGTTCAGGAAGGGTAGAAAGAATGAATAAAACCCTCAAAAATGTTTTAACAAAATTGATTTCTGAAAATCAGATGAATTGGCTTAAGTGTTTGCCTCTCGCCGTTCTACAAATAAGGACGAGGCACAGACATAGGAGTTTTCCCTTATGAAATGATGTTTGGACTTCCTTTCCT
Organism: Turdus rufiventris; assembly: GCA_013186435.1. NCBI lineage: Eukaryota > Metazoa > Chordata > Aves > Passeriformes > Turdidae > Turdus > Turdus rufiventris. The sequence continues at coordinate 54,284 of PYHW01009950.1, forward strand.
TATCTCTCCTTTCAGTACGGGGAGCTACATAGAAGGAGAGATAGCAACCCAAAAATATCTAGAGGCTATTGGGAGGACATTGGGGAATCTCAGAAGAAAGGGATATCTTCCCCAAACTTCCCCCCTTGATGCAGATGTATACCAGATCAGTCCCGGAGATTGGGTATTAATAAAATCCTGGAATAACCAACCCCTAACCCCTAGGTTTGAAGGCCCATTTCAGGTGTTGATCACTACACTCACTGCAATGCGGACCCAGGAACGAGGCTGGACACACATCTCTCGGGTTAAAGGACCAGTATCACCTCCCAGCAGTGAACCAGATGTTGTAACACCATCAACAGATGCCCCTGAATGGACCGCTACTCGAGACCCAGAGACTCTTAAAATAACATTAAGAAAGAAACCAAAGGACAGTTAAGGAATTCTTACGAAAGAACTAACTGGATAGGTTTTAAGAAAAAGTTTGTATGCAAATGGACATTATGTTGTAATAAGGACTCTCTGAGAAGAAAAAACATTAACATTTTTTGGAGGCTACCTGGAGTGGTGTTCAACCCATTTTTTTCTGATATCGTTGTTGTGCTTGAATGGCTCTTGAAGTTCAAAGCTGTGAAAGTTGTCAAGTTCAGTGTTTTGTATACATGCCCCTCAATAACTGACTAGGACATTAGAAAGGTTTATATATTCTCCTCTGAGCCCTGAAGTACAGCCCAAAGCAGCACTAATCTCCTACAGAATATTCCCCAAAAGGTGACTAAATCGGTAGGGGAGTGAAGGGAGCTGGCCCTTGAGAGAAGGACTCTTGTAGGCATCCAAAAAGTTTTCTAGTCCCCTGAGAGGCAAGACCAGGTGAGGTCAAGGGAAATGGCTCATACTGGACTCTTGGGAGGAATAATGATAATTTTATCCATATGCAGCACTTTGGAGACCAAAGAGGATGCTTGTACTAAATGCTATCATCCCCTCTATGACGGAGAAAATCTCAAGTCCCTCTTAAGAGTGCATACCAACCTAAATCCCAAGTGCTTCAATAACTCCCAGTTAAGCACCTGTCGAAAGATGGGAAGGTATATTGGCTAGTAAGAAATACAGCCTCTTCTATGCAATGCCTGTTTGGGGAATGTCCTGTAGGAGATCCCTGGCTTTGCTTCGAGTACAAAGCAAACCAAAATGGATTGGAAGACCTGATAAAAGAAAAACCAGTAAAACCACAGGAAAGGGACGATTTGGACACTCCTTTGAGAAAGAACTTACTCATCAACCTGGTAGAGAGGATCAGTAAAGAGTTAAATTTGACAAATTGCTGGGTTTGTGGGAACACCCAAGTAACTGAGATCTAGCCTTGGGAGGGAATAAGTCTAAGCTCATGGGAAATACTAAGGTGGAAACAAATCAGACAGAAGCCACAGACTGGGATAGAGAGAGGAAAAGAGCAATGGGACTTGAAGTCCAGGGTAATCGGAGAAGAATGTATTATGAGAACAGGAAAAAGATATAACACTCCCATGGGAAAAATGTCCTGCAAAAGGTACCTAGTAACAAAAAATCTTGGCACCAGGTGGGTGCCCAGAAAACCCAACAGATATTGGTCAATTGGAAAAAAGGAAAGAAAGTGTATCTACCATGCAGGCTATGAACTACATGAGTGTGCAGAAAAAGGAGTAAATCCCTTCTGGGGAGTGAGGGTACTATGAAAATTTTGGGAATCCCCGACTGAGATTAAAGACACATTCTGGGAAGCACCGCCTCCTTTATTTTGGATCTGTGGTAACACAGCATACACTAAATTACCCAGAGATTGGGCAGGGAGTTGCACAATAGGGATTATCAAACCAGCCTTCTTCTTATTACCCAAAGAATCAGGAGCACATCTGTGAGTCCCAGTGTATGATGATTTAAGAAAAACCAACAAAATGAAGAGGAGCATAATTGAAATGGGGGGCAGCCAAAAGTGGAAAGGTACAATTTGGACACCAGAGAAAATCATTAAAACTTATGGACCAGCCACGTGGGCACAGGATGGGTGATGGGGATACCGTACCCCAATTTATATGCTGAACTGAATCATCAGGCTCCAGGCAGTACTCGAGGTAGTTTCTAATCAGACAGCCCTTGCACTCGATCACATTAGTGACCAGCTGACCCAAACAAGATCAGTGATCTACCAGATAAGATTAGCCGTGGGCTATCTATTGGCTGATGAAGGGGGAATATGTGGGAAGTTTAATTCATCTGAGTGCTGCCTGGAGATTGATGACAAGAGTTCAGTTATCAAAAATATCTGCAAAGAAATCTGAAAATTTGCATATGCAGGCAATCAAGAATGGACTCCTCTAATCAACTCCAACTGGTGGGACAACTTCTGGTCCTTTAAAGGGACGTGGTGGAAGAAGGCTGCGTTTGTTATAGTATGTGCAATCACAGGAATGTTATTCTTGCCATGCCTACTTCCCTGCCTAATCCGAATGGTGAGCTCTACCATCCAAGCCAGCATACAACTCCTGTAGCTAACAAACCAAAGACACACCAAAATCACGTTAATGGAAAGTCAGGAACAAGAAAGTCAGAAACAAGAGCAAAAAGGGGCCAGAGAATTATATGAACAATATCAGAAACTAAGAAAATTTAATATTCAGGAATCAGAGGTCAGTGTTTGATGCAGGCTAAGTCCTGATCAAAGAAATAGAGGGGGGAATTGTTATTAACAAGTTCATAAGTTTCAGATTTCATGTGCAATTATTACTGTTAAACTTTGTTCTGTTCTGATTGATAATTGATGTTAGTTGTTTAATTATTAATTATTGGCCCCATTCTGCCCCAGTCCCCACCCCGTCTCACCTGTGTGTCTCTTTTTCCCTCCGTTGAGTGTGTGCTGCTGCTGCTTCCCTGAAAATGGCGCATGGAGGAGGGTGACATCATGGATTCGCATGCAAATTAAAGGAGTGCAGGGGACACTGGGACATTTTTCGGACCTAAAACCCCTTAGGACAATGAGGCTAAATGACATCCAGGGTTGAGACCAGTGTCCCCAGGCTGGGAAAACGATGTGGACCACCCAGAGCTGCTTTGATTCCACCACCATGATGTAGACAGCGTTCCACCGATGTGACACCTCCAGGATATGACCACAAGTTGTCTTCCCAGAAATTCCCATTGAGGAAGGAAGCCCCAGCTCTGCCTGTGAATGACATAGCTGCACTCCTCCTTCTCTGAGTCATCATCGGGAGCAGCAGCAGCAGCAGCATGCGCAGCCCCTCAGGTTCCCCACCCAAGCTGATTTCTCTAGTAACGGCCTGTCAAGGGAGCAAGTCTCTTGGCCCATTTATTTCAGATTCCTTCTCTAAGGAAAGTTTATGCAGATGTCTAGTACCAGAAAGCACTACGAAATAACAGTATTAAAATTGCAATAGGTTTATAGCTATCATGGTCCTTTGTATGCTAGGAGTGTGCAATGGAATGTGCTTTGTTATCAAACCCTGCTCATAATGCTTACAGACCCTGAATGCAAAGGGTCATTAGCACCTCTTCCTCTTGAGTAAACAAAGAGGAGCCCATACAAGACTACAGAGACCTATCAATACCAGAGGACAGTGCTGGGAAAGACGACAACACCAGACCCTTATCAATTCCCACCAGGAGGTGGAAGCGACCCCTAGCAACTCCTCGCCCTTGCTTGCTAAAATCGCAGAGTACACCAGCAAATCAGAACGAGCAACCGCAAGAACCGGAAAATAGACTGTATAAAAACAAACTAGAACTGCTTTTTGGTGCGAGCCATTGGTAGAGCAGTGACTCCCTGGCCACCCAGCACTGTTTTGCTCAGTTATCGCTTGCTAAATTCGCTTACTAATAAATTTTCTGTGATTAAATTGGCTCCTTCGATTTGTCACAAGTATCTATAACAGAGTGCACTGTGTGAAGTGAAGTGTTTTTAATTTTCTTGTCCTGCACTGAGCTGGAATTTTCCACTGGGTTTTCCCGTCCTGCTAAGGACAATCAATCTGAGCAGTCAAAGTCGTGAGGAGCGGTGTGGCTGGGCCGGGTGAGTGCCAGCCTGACGAGATCTCTTGTATGGGGAGAAAAGGCCTTTCATCCCATTTTATGAATTCTCTAGAGGTGGCCCTTGGGTGGAGCAGACTTTGGTCTTGCCCCTGGCCATGCTGGGCTCTTGTTCTTTGTTCCTAGTTGTCAGTAGAGGAATAATTTCTGTTCTGAGGGTCTGGAAATGGCATTAAAAAGTTGGATTTTTTTACTTTGTCTTTTGTAAGTAATAGGCTACAATGAAATAAGAGAGAATGGAAATAAAGTTTTATGGTGTGCCTTTCAGGCTATTTTTATACTTGTCTCTAACATGTTTAAAAACGCAAAATAATATTGACTAAGTATCTGCTTTTTACTTAAAGGCTCTTGAAAGTTAATCAACTTGTGCCCTAAACAATGTTAACTTTTTGGTTCAGAGTGGCTTGGAAAAATTCACCTGGCTTTTAAGAAAACGGCAGGGCTGGAAGCCAACTCTGGTGAGCTTGCTTGCCTCTGCCTTGATGGGATTAAGA
>PYHW01009951.1:0-73373 GCA_013186435.1 Turdus rufiventris
GATAATCAAAACACTCCCTAACACACAGGGCTCCCCCACTGCCTCTCCTTCCTCACCTGTCCCTCATGAAGAGTTTACAGACACCCACTGCAGGCACTCCAGTTGTTCAAGTCATCCCACCATATTTTCGTGGTGGCAACTATCAATGCATCAGTGGTTCAGACACATTCTGAAGACATGATGGATGCCTGCCCCCTCCTACCAGTTCTGTACCTCACAGAGGAAGGTGAAGATGCCCTGATGTTCCTTGAGGAGCTTGGCAATTGTGAGGCTGCTCTGCTTGATCCCACCTAGCGGGTCAAAGAGGAGGTCACGGTTGAGGGTCCCCTTCCTCTCCTCCGTCCACACGTCGATTTCTTCCTGGTGGTACGCGAAGGTGCAGTTATCCCCGTACTTACAGTCCTGCTTGTTAAGCATATCTACAAAGCAACAAACAGCACACACCACCACACAGGCAGGGCGGCCCAGTCAGAAACTAAACTCTCTCTTGTCTTCCCCCACTGCCCATGCCTCATATGGAACTGAAAGCAAGAAAACAGAGAGCTAAAAGAAAAAGACATCTCCTCCCACGTTCACCTATATGAAGACATTCAGGAGTTAATGCAAGCTACCGAATGGTGACAATCTTCAGTAATACTGCTATGGGGAAACTATCTCAAAACAAGAGGCCAGCTTTAATTCAGTGCCTGGCCAGGGACTGATCAGGACTTAACTAACCCCTTTTAAAGCCAACACAGATTAAGTTCTCCCATAGGCCCAGCAGTAAGGAGCCATTTCAGCTTGGCTCTTGCAATCTCCCCGTCTCATTAGGTACTTTGTAATGACACTGCCTCGGGATACCAGTCTGGTCACACTGCATGTACTATGGGAGCAAAGGAGCAGGCAGAGAATGCTCTTCCCTAGGCAGAAACCCAGCCCTGCCATGGGGCAGCTGGGCTGAGTGGGACTCTTGTGAGCACAGGTACAGGAGGCAGGTTCTCAGTAAAGCCCATGTCAGCAGAGCAGCTCGGAGCACTTGACTGTGCACAGCATCTCACTGAGCCTTTGGAACTCTTCTGCTCCACCACTTTAGAAGCTGCCTGCTCTCCACAACACAGCAGCTCACTGCCCTTCACTGTACTGAGACATCCAGTCCATAGGCTACTGATAGAATAGGAGATCCTAGAGCCAGCAGGCAATATCAAACAGAATTTCCCTCCCAGTCTCCCCTAGCACAGCCCCTTCCCAGCGACCAAATGCCCCAGATCACCTTTGCACAGATAATAGGATCCTACAAAGTTGGTTTTAGTTGGGCGAGGACGGATCCTCTTCCAGGTCTTGTCTTCTGAGTTCTTCAGCCTGCCCAGCAGGATGTCCCGCTTGCATTTATGCTCCAAGCCTTCCCGATAGGTATAATCGCCAGCCTTGGGCCCTGCCAGAGACAATAACCCCATCAGCCTGGGGAAAGCCAATTCCTAGTCTGTGCCAGTGCTCTGGTGGCACAGCAAATGCATCACCTGTTTTGGGGTAGCAGATATGACAGGCTTGTTTGAAAACGTGAGTAGATGCCAGAGGGTTCTTCACCAGCAGAGCTGTGTTGGGCATTACTGGTTCTGGCTGAGACAGCAGGTGCTCGGTGGCCTTGGGCACAGCTGGGTGACTCACTCCACCAAGGCTGACCTGAGTAAAAACACACACATATCTCTGCTCCACTCTGCAACCACACGAGCAAGAAAGCTTTCTAACCCCCTGCCCCCCTCCAGTCTCAAAACCTTTATCATTTCCTCTCTCATAAAAATTTTCACATCTGAAATGACATTTCTAGAAGAGATGAATGCAACTTTTTCAAAGAGAATGAACACTGTGGTGTGTTCACTTCAAGAACAGGCCTCTTTCCTACTGGTAAGAGACCTCAGTTCTCTATCACAAGCCACAGAACAAAACGCCCTCCTCACTCCTTCCCATTCCTTCCATCACAATCTACTCTGCAATGAAAGACTTTTAAATCAACCTTATGCTAACCTAAGAAAAACCCAAACTGCTTGTAAGTCAATCTTCAGGGATATTCACATTGATGTTAACAGGGCCAGCAGGTGACATGAACTCAAGAATAACTTTTGTTCCAAGCTTACTAATCCTCCCCTTTTTTCCCAAGACTGGAGACATAGGACAGAGGCAAAACATCTGGAAAAGCCTCTTGACAGGGGCAGAGAGCAGCAAAGAACTTCAGTAGCCTGAAGTCAAAGCTGGCTTACTCTGTCCCATCCTTGAGCATCATGTGGCTGCCAGATATAGTGGGATTCTGGCCTCCATGATCCCCTGCTGAACCTACAACCTTGGTCACACCATATTTACCTCGGCAATATAGAGTTACAGATAAAAACGAAGACAGAACAAATGTCTTCCTACTGCCTTGGCAGGAATCTTTACCTGCCACAACACGGGAGACAACACTCACCAGGGCAGGGTAAGAAAGGGGCCCAAATTATCTACATCACCCAAGTGACCACTACCAGCACCACTACTACCTTGGCTCCAGAGCACCCTGGGACCTCAGCACGGGGCAGTAGCTCACTCACCACTGGGGCTGGTTTTTGGCTGCCAGGTGGGTGTCGCAGTTCCTGAGTGCTAGTTTCTTCTGGGCAAAAGAAGGGGAAAAAAGCCCCACAAAACAAATCAATCATTTCACTCTCAGAGGCAGTTCTACTCACAAAAGGACAAACAACAGCTTATTAAATTCATTTGCTTCATTGATTTCGTAATGTTTTAATAGTTTCTTCCCAAATCATCTGTCTAGACTCGGAAAAACTCCAGGAAAGGCCTTCCCAGAAATCTTACTGAACCCAGCTCTATGCTGCTGAGAACTGGCATTCCTAAGATGGAAACTCAAAGCTGAGGTGAATGTGAGTGTTCAAGTGCTGACTGGCCAATCTTTGCTCTTCTCAAAATACTTTTGCTGCCAATACACTGCAATAATGGGAACAAGTGAACCAAGAAGAAGCCCACTTCCCTCCTGAACAGGAGAGGACTTAAGTCTTTGCCCACCATCCTCCACAGCTTTTCTCCTTGTGACATCAGAGTTCAGAGCCCCATTCCAGAGGACACTCATTGCCCTGAATCCAGAGATGGGAAAGACCTATCTTGGCTCCTACCATTCTGCCTAGCTCAGCAAGGTCCTGCATCATCTAAATCAGTCATTACCATTCTGCTCACTTTGTGCAAATTGTCAAAGAGTCATTGAGGAGGAAGGTGGAGGAATCATGCTATAGTCCAGCAAATTGTGCCATGGGAGGTTTTCTGGACACCAAGACAAGTTTAAATCTCATCACTCATCATTACAAACCTTTGTGTCCCTTTCTCCTCTTTATATTTCACTCCATGCAGGTACTGGTTATCTGGGATTACACACCTACAGCTTTTCTCATTACTTTTGAGATAAACATAATCAGTTATTCTGTCCAAGACAATTCCCTGCTCTCTTCTACACTTATATTCCTGTTCTGCCACACCAGCAGAGAAAGCTACAGGACAGATGTCCTCAGCACTGAAGGAAATAATTTTGGCATGCGTTCACAGCTAAGGCAACACAAACCACATCCCCCCACACCTACCAATGGCAAAGGAATCCAAGGTATCCAGCGAACCCCTGCTTGTCCCAAAGGAGTCCAGGGTATCAAGTCGTGTATCTGTGTATGGAAGTAGATCCAGGGAATCCAGCGAATCTAAAGTGGAGCCACCACTTCCTCCTGGTGGGGTCTCAAAGGCATCCAGGACAGAGGAGGAGGAGAGCTGCTTGGTGGGATCCATCACCAGGCCAAAGGAGGCAGGTGGCAGAGGGGTGGAGACAGGGATGCTGGCTGTCACGACTGGAGGCAGCAGCGGAGTTCCCCCCGGAAACACAGGAATCAGCTGGGGCATCTCTGTTGGCAGGTTTGTAGGAATGGTGCCCTGGACCAGAGACTTCAGGGGAGTAGGAAGGAGGATAATTAGCAAATCAGTACTGAGGAGCAAAGACTGAAAGAGATGTCCTCATTTTGGCCAGCACAGAGTTAATTTTCTTCTGGTAACTGGTACAGTGCTGTGTTTTGGATTTAGCGTGAGAATAATGTGGATAACACACTGATGTTTTGGTTATTGCTAAGTTGTGCTTATTCTAAATCAAGGACTTTTCATTTCCCATGCTCTGCCAGTGAGCAGGTACACAAGAAAACAGGGGAGAGCACAGCCAAGACAGCTGATCTGAACAAGCCAAGGGGATATTTCATACCACAGAACATCATGCCCAGGATATAAACTGGGAGAAGCTGGTCAGGGTCACTGACTGCTGCTTAAGGAATGCTAGGCATTGGTCAGCAACTGCTGAGCAATTGTACTGTGCCTCACTTGTTTCTCTTGGGTTTTTTTACTTCCTCTCCTTTCCTATTATTATTGTTGTTGTTGTTAATATTATATTTTATTTATTATATTTTATTTTGTTTCAATTACTAAACTGTTCTTACCTCAAGCCACAAGTTTGGGGTTTTTTTTTCAATTACCTTCCTCACTGGGGAAAGGGCAGGAAGAAAATGAGTGAGAGTTATCTGGTACTTAGTTTCTGACTTCCAATTTTTCTGTATTGCAAACAGTCTGGACCAGGATCCCTGAGAAGGTGTTGGGATACCTGAGTTCATCATTCTGCAAGGCAGTGCCCTGTGCTGGGCACTTAAACCAGCTCAGGTCGAGAAACAAGGCAGCCGAGTACACACAGTGTAAAGGTCAGGGTAAGGATGACAACCCACAGCAGCTCTCATCAGGGCTTTTCCAACATGAAAATCACTATACTCCAGACTAGCCTCCAGACCCAAGGTGGCTCATATAATCAACACTGGCAACTAAAATCCAACATAAGTATGAATACAGATTGTCTATGTAGCTCCCAGACCTGTTCAACAAACTTAGGTGCAGTGCAACCTGCACAAAGTACAAGGAGATTAGAGCATGCTCACTGTATAAAATACATCCACTGTTCCTGCTTCACCACACTCATTTCTACTCTGACTTGCTTCAACTTCACAGACATGAGAGGAGAGGTGGAAGGAGATATCAGGGGAGGGCTAGCTTGGGTATATTTTGAGAGGCAGCTCCCTGAATCTGCACACAGCAAAGCAGGCTTGGAGGAGGACTCTACATACTGACAGTAGCAAAAATAAAGGAAAGAATGAATGAGTTTTGCCAGAGGAACAGATAGGACAAAAGAATTACAGAGAGAGAATGAGAGGCAGCATGCACACCCTCATGCTCCAAGGACCTATTTGGAAGAAGCAGTGCCCACTCTTACTAGAGGGTATGGTGACCCTTCAGCAAGGGAATCCAGGAGGGAGTCTAGTTCTTCCCCAATGATGTCTCCATCTGTGAAGTCCTCTGTGTTCTCAGGCACTGGCAAGGGTACACAGTCTGGAGACGGGAGCAAGCTGGCAGCAGGAAGCGAGGTGGGCAAGCCCTTTGCATCTGAGTCAGAGGGCAGAGAGGCCAGCCCCTCGCTCACAGGGATGGAGGTGGCCATAGGAGCTGGGAGGCACTGCAGGTCTACAGAGCAGTCTGTGACGAGAAAGAAACAGAGCCGGTCACCAGGAGAGCCTCTTGCAGGAGGCAAACAGAGCATGACAAGGCAAAACCAATATTGCACAACTCCATCAAATCACAAAAACCAAGTATGCTAATTTTCTGAGAGGAGACGCTCTAGTCTGAAGAGTACTTGCCCTTTCATTTTTATTCCCAGTCTCCAGAGGCTCGCCAATAGCTGAAATACATTCTAAAGACCAGTGCCCAGTCTGCAAGCACGTGCAGCAACCAGGAGCAACACAAAACCTGTGGTTGAGTAGTTACCGAATTCACTGTGGCCAAGACTAAAGGCCAGGGGCACATAAGACAATTTCTTTATAACCCACCCCCTGGTATTTTCTCTAATGTTCCTAACGAATGCATTTGGCAGAGATCACTGGCTTCTCTACTCCTTGGAGCTTCGATATCCCAGCTGAAAGCTTGCTTACTTGCACACCCTTTCTAAAAACCCAGGCATCCTAAACAGAAGACAGAAAACACAAGGCCCTGTTGGGAGGAGAGCCTGAGACGGAGTGAGTCCAAGATCAGATTGTGCTAACAATATGTCCCAAAAATCCCCATCAGACTCACTCAGCTGTCTTTACTCAAGTAAATTCCTTGCCCTTGAGTCCTTTCTGATGTCCAAAAGTGTTAGGTTGCTACCCACTTTCCCCCTCAATATCTGATCAGCAAACATGCCCTTAGCAACTTGTGTGAGGAAGGGTCAAGGCAGGAAACAGGTGGTGGATTTCCCTAAGGCTTCTTCCCCTCTCCAGTACATTACTGAAGTAGTAAGATGTTCCCATCATGCAATATAAACCTCTGTTAAGTGAAGTTAAGGTTGCAAGCACATGTTCTTCACAGAAGAGCATTTTATTCTCAAAAAAAAATTAAAGGTTAAAAAAGAAGTTCAAATGTTAGAAATTTGGAAAATGCAGCATTACATTTACAGTTTTCAAACCAAGCACCCAAACTACCTTAATTCTGCCCCTGTGCAGATGTCCTGTAATAAAAGAAAAGAAATAAGACAAAGATGCTACCTTCTCCATTCCATTGGCTGCACTGTAACTGCAACAGACTAAGGCTATAAAAGCAAGGTAAAGTTTGGAAGGAGAGACAATAGCTTTTACTAGAAAGACTGATAAAACTGGCAAAGAAACTAGACAAGCTTCAGAGACACAAAATTTGATCCAGCAAGAAATGCTGCATCCTGTCAGTACTAGGTCCGTTCACTCAGCCCCCACGAGAACTTGGCCATCCCTCTGTGTCAGGGACTGGGTGAGTGAGCCCTGGTATGGCTGCAAACTGCTCGTTTGCAGGAATGTGCTGGTGCCTTCTTAGAGAGCTCAGCAAACTAGCAGTTCCAGGAAACCCCCAAGTCCTGAACAAAACAACAGCAGAGATGACAAACACAGGCATGCCCCCTTACCTCTAACCCCACCAGGAGCCCAGCACCAACCCTGCAACCTTTCCTCCAGTGTTTGTTGTGAATGGTCCACGTGGATGGACCACAGCAAAAGTCACTGTGGAAGGCACTGGAGGCTGAGCCATGACAAAAGACAAGGAAGCAGAGGAAGGGGCAAGGAACAGACACAGGTTCCTCTCCACAGCCTCAAGCATGCCACTGAAGGCAAACAAATCTTGTACCTTATGGAATCCAACACAGGATGCTGAATGCATTTCCCACAGGCTCAATGGAAGGCTGTGCATGTCCTTAGTTTTGCAGCTGCCCCACAAATCAGGCTTGGCTTCAAACCCATGCCCCCTCTGCAATGACGTTTCTCATCGGCCTTTGGTGCAGAACCCCCAGCTGCCAGGGAGCCAGCTATCCAGCTTTTCTCATGGCTGGAAAGCTTGGCCAGAGTCCCTGCAGAACAAAGGGATGGCTTGTGCCTTCCCATTTTTCAGATGTTTAAATCTGGAATACTGTCAAGATCCCTACAGAGGCCAACAAGAAGTTCAGAACATGCCGGAAGGGATGGGGACAAATGCAGCGGGGAGCAAAAGGGTGCACAATAACAGGGTGCCAAAGGATCCAGCAGTTCAGACCTTCTCTGAGGAATGAATGAGGCCCTGCGTTTTCCACTCAGACTGGGAAGCAAAGAAAAGAGGCCCTCACACACCCTAAGAGGCCCCCCTACACACCATGAGGCCCCAAACCCAGAAACATTGAATGCATACCAAAAGGCAGACAAAACCACGAGGCACACACAGCTCAGAGCATGTGAAGGGCAAGGAAAAGAGCAGGGACCAACAGGTTCCACTATTTGCAAGTGGAAGAGGGAAGATGTCCACTCTTCTCTCCTGACCACCCAAACCCTGTCATTCCTTCAGCCACTTCCTCCCACTCTATCCTGTCCCATCTTTTTCCTCTCCTTTCCCATTCCAGCCTTCCTCAGATCTGCTGACCTCACTCACCAGCTGTGATACCCATAACTCACATACACTCCCTACAGAATGCTCATGCATCCTCTGCATTCCCCTAATATTTGCTCCCTCTTAATAGAATAAAACAGCTTTCTTTGATGAGTAGCTCACAGGCACACACACAGCTACTGATTCCTGCCCCTGCCATCACACTCAGCCCCAAGTATTATAATGCACTCAATGAGGGGCTTGTCCTTACACTCCCATGAACCAACTCTCTCACACCAAGGCCCCCAAGGGGGTAGCTTCTCTGGCCATACACCTGCCTGTCCCCAAGGGGCAAGTACAGAGCTTTTAAAAGCACTATTTCTAGCTCTGCTCTCCAAAACAGCAGTGATTCCCTGGTGCATTAGCTGGCCAATGGCCATACTGAGCCAGGATCTCTCTGCAGAACTGGGCTGAGTTAATCAGATGACTTCAAGCAAAACATGGAAGAAAGGGCTTAAAGAGTCTGCATCTTAAAACAAAACAAAACAACAACCACAAAAACCCTTGCTAAAAAAAGCTTTGAATCTGAATCTCTCAGGGTACCCAGCACCCACAGCCATTCTGGTGGCACACCATTCTCAGGGCAATAGGATAACACAATTCCAGTGCTTTTGCAAAGATTTCCTAGCAGTAAAGGCTCTGTCTGCCTGATCTGCAGCAAAGGTGGCATGCTGCTCTTACACCAAATCCAGATTAGACATAGAGCTTACTGGATGTGGTCATTCGTTAGTCTGTAGTAGGAGTCCAGTTAATTTTAGCACAGCAATATAATATGAAAAACTCTCCTTCATTCACAGAACTGGGTCTCATGATCTCATGTAGCAAGCAGATACTAAATTTGCATTCAACAGAGAACTAACATGCTTTCCAAAGCACCCTAATCATGAAATTAGTTTCTTTCTATAAAAAAAGCAATTGCTACTTGTGGTTGTAAGTCCTCACCTCACCACTTACCTTCTCACACACGGAGCTACCTTACAAAGGAACAAAGACTGATGTGCTCAGAGGCAGAAGTTCAGTGCTCCAGCACACAAGGTAGTAAGCCTTTCTACAGGGGCAGAGTTAAGGTCACTTGTTTCCCAGCATGAGAAAAGCAATCCTGTTAATTTTCCTTCTTCTCCTGAGTGCTTAACCCTGAACTCGACTCTCCCTAGGTCCCTCTCAACTCCTTTGTTTTCAATTCCTCCACTTCAACGTCTTGGAGGACGATATGCACTCAGACCACAAACAACCTTAACTTCACTTTATCTGGACTGTTTTGCCTTGGAGAAGAGTTTCAGAAGCTTTGCCAAGAGCAGCTTTAAGAAAGTCCAACTGGAGAGAGCTGTGTACCTCAGCACACCCTTTTAACTCCTATCTCTCACTGGGACTGGACAAAAAGCTGTTTCTGCAAGGAAAACACTCCTGCTCCGCCCCACTTTTTCCTTCTCCTAGTTACCAAAGCTGGGAGTGTGCAGAGGAGACACAAATGCAAGTGATGAACCCCTCAAGCCTGTTAGTTTGGTCACATACCATACTGAAGCCACAAAAGTCTGAGGGGAGAGAGATCTTTACCTGTTTCAATGTCATCTATTGAGCCCAAGCCATTGGAAGCAGTCTGCAAAGAAGATGTAGGAAAAGGGAGAGGAAAAATATTGTGAGAAATTAATCTTTAAATAGACATCCACACTTCACGCATGGGGCTCTTAACTACTCCTAAATGTATATGACCCTTTCTTCTCCTTTATGGCCTTTTTCTCTGCTGGAGCAGTAAAACCAATGAACTTGAGGAGGCCGTTGATCCAAGGAATCTATTCATGTTTACCTTCAGCAGCTGACAAACCCTTTTGCTGCAAAGGAAAGCCATGCCTGCACAATATGCAACCATGTGAGAAACTCCTTACATAGAACAGGGTATTTTCACGTGTGGATGAGAACACTGTGTCCCAACTCCCAGGGCACACCAATGGTCAGCACACTGTATGGGAGATCTGATTAGGCTGATCTTACACAACGTTCCTTTTCTTAGTTCGCATATTTTGCAATCTAACAACCACAAACTTCTACAACAAATTCAAAACAGGAAAATGTTTCTGCCAAGACAACTGCTGACTTGGAGCTCAAGGCAAGGAATAAATTGAGTCCATATTTTACAGAAACATAAATAGAGGTAAATGTATGTGCCTTTAGCTTAAGCTTAAAAAGACACAAGTAAAGCATTTGTCTTGTGATATTGCCTCTATTAGAGTGGGGTTTACACTATTTTCAATTCTCACAACAGGAAAAGATTTTCAAATTAAAAACTAGGCACAACTATTAAAAAAACTGACTGGCCTTGCTAGTAAGATGTGAAGCCAAAACACTGAACAGTGAGAGGTAATGTAGCTCTTTAGTATCACATCGTGTTGTAGAAAATTAGAATGTTTGCAGTTTTATTGTTTATTTGCTTTAAGGAACATGGTGGAGTACCAAACAGCCTGTAAAAACAGCAAGTGCTTGTTTGTTGGGACTTTTTTTGCCCAGTGGCAGGCCAAGGAAACCAGCAATTTCTTATATTTTACCTTAGTATTTGTGCACTGCCCTGCCCAACTGGATCTCCCAGGATAATACAAACAATACATAAACTGTGTATGTACACTGCTCAGTATAGCACAGGATTTAATTTTATATGTTTCTTCAGCAGTTGCACTTTCTGACTTTTACTTAGCACTGGTGTTAGATATGCAAAACTTGAAAACAAAAATTTATTTAAAATGCAAGAGAAAGCAAACATTCACAATAACTAAGAAAAACAACCACCTTTGGTGATCTAATTACTGACATTAAAAATTATGTCAGTAGAAATATTTTCAAAGAAATTAATTTCTTGGCAGTATCCCTTAAAAGGAGAAAACACTAATTAAAACAGTTCAAACCTAAAAGACAGTTAAAAATTTGCATGTAAATAAAACTTCTAAGAATTCCAGCAGCACAGTCCATAAACAGTAACAACCACAGGATGCAAACTCTACCTGGTTTGATGAATTGACTGACGTGCCATTACTGAGTAGTGAGAATGTTTCCAATTCCTGCTGCAAGGAAGAGAGAGGTCTCAGAATAGAATTCAGCCCATGAATGCTCATAAACTAGGTAAAGCTGGGTTACAATATGGTTTCCTCCCAAGCACTGCCCAAAAAATAAAAGCCACACCAAAAGGTTACCCCACTATGACACAACAGTTCACGTTTGTTGACATTTGTCAACACTGAAAAGGGACATTTAATTTTCTGTACACCTCAGAATGTCCAACCCACAACCAGGAGGCAAAAAACTTCCTTGAAAAAGAGATGGGTTTGCTTTTTGTTAAGAAATTACTACTTTGGGAAGGCATTACCGCACTGGACCGAGAGCTGGAACTCAGCACAAGAGATTGCGAAGTGTTAACAAAATACCAATCGCAGAATTTGAAATAATAAAAAGCATTCTGGAGTGTCTAATTTTCATATTTCTAACATACAGGTGGTTTAAGCCCATTTCAGCTGAGTAACATGACAGCAGCAAAAAACGTGGCAAGGCCAACACAGTGAACAGCTACAAAAAGTATTTCCACATAAACTTCCCTTTGAGACAAAATCATTTTGGAGTGTGGAAAGCTGCTACAAGATCAAGGAGTTTTCTTAGGGTAGGCAAATTACACATGAAGTTTGCTGGGGAGAGGATTAACATGTTACAGCCAGATTTACCCTAAAAAGCTCTCTGCAAACCAGATGCCCACCAATCACTCCACCTCAGGTTACAAAGGTGGCCCTCTGCAGATGGAACACGCTGTTTGTTTAACACACCCCCGTGCTTGGGGTCGAGGATGCAAACGCAAACATCAGCCTCCACTGCTGCTAGCTCATGTCCTCTGCTTCTGAGAACAAAATCCTTGACTGAGGTAGCTTTAAGGAAGAGCAGCTTTATGGCAAGCAGTGGCCTAACGCCCTCTATCTCCATCCCAGGGTACATATTTAAACACCTACAGCACTTCCTTGTAGAGCCAAGTTACACATCCAGCTGGTGTCAATTAGCTTCTGACCAGGTGTGTACCCACTGTTCTCCCAAAGCCAAGCCTTTCCCCCACCACAAAGAAGTGTAGGCCTAGAAACGGGGCAGGAACCCTTCATGATCCACTGCACTACAAAACCAGCCATGCCTTCAGTGCAGCAGAGGGTCCCATCCATCCTTCTCATCCTGTAACAGGGAGAGGATTGTGATGCAAAACCTGCTTTGGGATCAGGCCACATGTTCCTCTCCTGCAAAAAACACACTAGGCATGTACTGCATCAGAAGTTTCTCCTGCAGCACCAGCTCAGGACTCAGAAAACATCCTGGCAGTAGACACAGAGCAGCAATGGGGTTAGAAATGGATCAAGGCAAAGTGAGTCAGAGGGTCAGGACGAGGAGGGCTGCCAGCTGCTAGAGTTTGCAGGGTTGTGTACACGTCTGTAAATGCAGAGCAGCTACCACTTCTGCAGAAGTATATTTGTACAAGCAAAGGATAGCTTCTAACACAAAATAAGTCATACCTGAGGTCTTTTGTATGCTTTTCGAACCCTCAGTCCCAGCTTCTGGGCAAGCTCCTGTCCCAGTTGTGTGACACTTTCATCCTGGGGACAAAACCATAGATGGGACACTTTCAGTCTGGCCTTTCTGGCACTCAGAATGAAATAAAAGAGGAATGCAGTTATGCCCATTGGGCTGCACCAAGAAGCCTTATCTTCAGACAGCAGCAGGTAGACAATTTCCAGAACAGCTCAAGGAGAGTCCAGACTTCAGCATTTTTGTCATTCAGTCCTGCCAAGATGCTGCAGTTGCACTGGGAGGTTTACCCTACACTCGTTCAGTGCTGCAGAAAATCAGAACCAAATATCTGCTTTCAAAAAAGCACCCACTCTGCAAAAACAGGGTTCAGGAGTCCTGCTGGCAAGTTGGCTGAAGGAGCTGCCAAGGCCGGCTCTGATACAGCTTCTGCAAGGTCTCCATGCCTGGGAAGGAACCTGCATGTCTTCCCTCTCTGCCAGCTGCAGAGGTAATAATCAGTTTTGATATGCAGACAAGTACACACACTAGCCTGTTTTGCTTGTTTGTTTTTAAAGCTGAAACCAAGTCTCAGTTTTCAACCTACTAGCTAGAAGGCATTTTGACTGTCTCCAGCTCCAGTTAAACTGCCTCAGCTTAGTCAAGCAGATCCTTCAGCTTTGCCCATTGTGTGACATTTTACCATCCGCCCTGCCCAGTGTCCATGCCCACTCACACACCCCCATGGGCTTTCTGCCCAGACTAACAACCTGTCACAGTCTTCTACACTTATATATCACCAGCGACTGTTTCCTTCTATTTTCCTCTTTCTCCCTGTTTGCAAAAATATCAGAGTACTTGAACAGTTTTTTTCAATGAATTAAAAAAGGATCTGCCCAACCTGTTGTGATAGCCTTCCTTGATCTTCCAACATTTTCCCCCTCATCTCCAACCTTGAAGCTTGCCTTCTTCTCTCTATTTGCCATGCTGGACTTTCTAATCTCCTTCTCCCTGCAGGTTGAGTCCTTCCCTTTTCAACAGCTGAGAAGCCTCTGGTTCTTCTAGCCCACCACCAGTAACTTTTCCTTTCAATCTGGAGTGCCATTTTTGGTTGTACTCACTCCCCCACACCCTCAACATTAGTCTTGGCACCATCTTCACGAATTCACCATCTTCATGAATTCAGTGAAAACAAAATCTAGCACGTCCATTTCCTCTTCTAAAACACCCCATGCCATACCAAACACAAGCACACCACAGAGAAGTATTAACTTCATAATACTGAGATCTTTTGCAAACTAGCAGCAGTGAGTATCTGCACCCAGAAATAAGTTAACTCTGATAAACAGTGAGCCAAATGACTGGCAGATCCTTTATCATCAGAAGTTTTAAGAAAGGCTCTGTTTTGACGACAACATAGTTCTCAGCAATTACACCAATGAAAAGATGGAAGTAACTGTGTGCTCCAGAGGGTAATGGAAACAAGAGTGAAATGATGGATAGCATGACTTGCCTTTGATGCAGAGAAGGCTTATGATTTCTGTTAAGCAGGTAACAAGACAATGGGGTATGTTAATTGACAAGGCAGAATTTTTTAGAATAGGAAATGCAGATCACTCAATATGGAGTTTTTTAGGCTGAACCTTCCTGGTACATTGAAGTTTGATAAAGTAATCATAATAATGAGAGCTATGTAAATGTAACTATATAGTTAAAATATAAATTAAATTAAGTGGATAAACTGCAATGTAAAATATAGCCACATACAGCTTTACAAGAACACCTACATTAGATGCTTTTGTTAATCAAAGGGTTTGTTTATAGAACAGCTCCTTGGGACTCCCCAAACATGGTATCTTTAATATGTTTTGGTTACCCTGTTCTGCCAAGACAAAGAAGATAGAATTTACAAGCTAAACAAAAACAACAACTAACTGCTAACAAGGCTTTTAAAGATTGTTTCTGTAACACTCATAATAAGAGAAAGTTAACTTTTCCTGTGAGGTGGATGCATTTTTCTTGTAGTAACATTACTGTGATGGATCAGAACCAAGATCAGCACCAGTGCTCACCTGAATCCATATCATCACAGTTTGCTTTTCTGATCAATATCTGGCCTAAGAGGATGCTCAAAAGCACTACCAGGAAAATATCTAGTTCCTAGTATATGCAGACAGTCCTCTCCACATGCTAAAATTTACACACCCCTGAACACAAAAATAACTATGCCATGTGATGTCAAGGACACCTTTGCATGCTCCTCAAGAAATAGAAAGCTTGATCACTTTGCCTTAGCAATCAGTAACTGAAACGTGAGACATTTGTATCCAACCCACGAAAACCATACATGCCTTCCTTTCAGAGCTCCAGTTCCCATTTATCCCATGCTCCTAGTCACTTCCATTAGAGATACAAAAGCAGCCAATTAAAGATCCTCGTGGCTTTATAGAGTAGGGGCTTGCTCTTCACAAACAGACCACGAACCTGCTGTCACTAACTGGCATTCCTGGCTGGCACTATCTGTAAGAGGTGACTTGGCCTGAAAAAAAATGTCAGGACAAACATCTCTCAGTCAGAGAGACAAAATTTCCAGGCATAAGCACATTCTTGGGAACAGCCAGGATTTCTCCTCCGCTATCCCCTGGCCTCACACTAAGCATGTGGAGGAGAGGGAAGGTTGTGAGCCACAAAAACCAAGGTGAGTTGTATGTCAAAAACTTACATGTGGGAGGGACAGCAAGCATCGGCTGTTGCACTCATACGCTTCTTTGTGTCTTCCAAGTTCATTTAGGGAACGGGCTTTCCGGAATAGCGCTCGGATGTTTTCCTTGTCGAGACTTAAAGCCTTCTCACTGTCTTCCAGTGCTTTCTCATACAACCCCTGCATGGAACAGACCACCTGGAGTCAGCTGAGGCACAGCAGACTGACTTGTTCTTCTTTGTGAATGCAAATGATCTATCTCTCAGCAGAAAACAGGAATACAAGTGGCGGTGGAAGTACATGTGTTACCTCACTCACAGACCAGTGTGCAAACACACTTACATTAACAGAACATTTTGTTAAATCTTGCAAAACTCTAAACACTTTAAAGTCAAGGAATGACAGAACTGCTGCTTGAGCAACCTCATCTTGTCTCCCCCTCTACCCTGAGCATGTTACACTTTAAAGTCTTTAATTATGTGACTGCTTGCTAATTTTCAGGGGAGACTCAGTGTCCTTACAAACAGGATGGGCCTGCTCTGGGGTTGTGCCATAAAGGAAAGCTGTTACACACCTTAGTAAAATTGAAACATGCAGCCTTTAGAGCCTGGGTATTTCAGAATCCGTTTCCATGTGTATACTGCAAGTTCCTTCAAGACCCAAAGACTTCCTACTGTCTTCCAGTGTCTCAAAGGAAAGAGACAAGAGCCTCCAAAGTAATAAGCAATATTCCAGAGAAATACTTGCTCAATACTGGAAGACTCTGGATGGTACTAATTCCTCATCACTGAAGACCAGAACTGCATTGTCAGTACCTTAGGCCTGGCCCCCTGTGGTCCCACAAGACAGTGCAATTGTGAGGAGACTGCAGACTTTTCTGGGTGTTGTTGTCTCCTCCAGTGTTCGAACAGGGAGTGGACAAAACCAGCTGAAATGCCTCTTGACATCTTTTCCAACTGCACAGCACTGCAAGCCTGGCTCCTGGGGATGGCTTGGGAAAGCACTCACCATGGCAAAGTAGCAGGCAGCCCGGTTGACATGGAGCTTGCAGAGGAGATCCTTTGGGATGGTCACCTCGTCGGAGGCTGCATAATCCGCCACGTTCAGCCCTTCCACGTACTGTACCAGGGAAAGCTTGAAATCCTTCTCTCGGAACAAATCATTGCCCTCTGCAAACAGGTTTCTCACCAGCTTCTGCAAAAAGGCCTGGACAACAGGGAGAGAACAAATACAATCAAGTGGATATTCAGAGACAGGAGAGACTTCACAATTTCCCATTCCTTTCCATATCTTTTAGCAAATTGCTTGCCCACCAAGATACTCCTGCACCCCTACCCTCCTGTAAAACATCATGGTTTTTGGTAGAGGAGAATTAATGCAGTCAAATCCCCATTCTTCTTGAAAAGTCAAGTGTCTTCTCTTCTCCCTGAAAGTTGTCATCATCAGAACCTTAAGTCATAGGCAAATTGTGACAGACCATCCCACATTCTTCACTTTTGGCATGTAAACTAATGGCTGTGCAACAGAACAAATCTTGCTAACCAAAGGGCTCCCAGCTTCAACAAACAAAATCTCCATTACCTCATAATCTTCTTGACTTAGGGGTAATGTGGACCTGAAGAAAAAGAAGAGAAAATACTCATAAAACAGGCATCCATGCAAACAGTGGCTTTTGTCTGATGAAGGAATCATTTTTCTGGTCCTGTGTTGGTGATCTCAGTAAGTTACTGAACATTTTATCACTGCAAAGGCAGCTGAGGCAAAGAGAACACAGTTAGGGAGCCTTATGTTCAGTGACAGTCACAGTGGTGTTGAGTGATGGTCACGTCTTAAGAGGGACTGGAGATTAGAGGAGTCTTATTCTCATTTATTTTCTGTGCATACACTATCCTCTGTAATGTGCTTCTGACAGTCACCTAAAAAACCCATCTTTAATAAAGTCCCATGAGAGACTGCCAAGAAGAATACAAGTGTATTTTATATTCATCTGGCTCTAATGAGAAGAACCAGAGCGGCACTCCAAGACCTCCTCAAATCCTTTGTGAGACCAGAGACATACAGAGATAAATGCAATCACTTTTCTCTGCCTTAACTTAGCCACAGGCCTTTAGGCCTACTCCACAAAAGGAAGGGAGAAAACAGTGCAGGTTCAGGAGACCATTTAACTCCAACTTTCTTGGCCAAGGCTGAGCCACAAATGCTGGCAGTGCTTGTGAGAATAACACCTACCCCATAACACCACTGAGACTTAAGAGAAGGATTCTGTTCTTCAAATTGGACCACCTAATTAATCCAGGCTTGGTCCACATATATTTATTTTTTCTCTTCAAGGACAAATCAACAGGTTCTGGAGGAAACCTTAGCACCTTTCATAGTTTTTCTCACCTACAGTGCATTCATGATCTTACTTACTGGTTACAGAATAAACATTTTTTAGATTTTATCTAATCACTCCTTAAAACTAACTATAGGAAATATCATGGCTTTGTAAGAAACATTCATGCTGCTTACAAACTTGGACTCCCTCTTTTGCATCAAAACAAACCAACATATGGCACTGCTCCTGGTTCAGAATGCAAGATACGCTCCAGATGTGTGAACTACACCTCATATTTCAAAATTATTTTCTTCCCCAGTATCTTGTGCATTTTTGTAAATGCTACCAATATAAATCTTACTATTACCTCTCCACAACTGGGTTATCAGCCCCATTTAGTCTTAGACTGGGATGAAAATATCACGGCCATATACAGGATACAAATATGTAACATGGAAGATCTGGGGAGGTTTCCTACTACAGAGGCATAGATTTCAGGCATAATAATTGCAGGACTCAAAGCAGACCTTAAAAAACCCCAAACCAATCTGATTACAATCTTACTACTTCCTTACTCACCATGGAACCTGGACCTGAGTTAGAGGCCTATGCTAACTCAAACACTGGAGGGAGAAATAACTACTGTATCTTATAAGGAAGTACAAGGATTTGTAACTACTATATAAGCAACCACTTCAAGCTCTACAAGGCCACATGATATTCAAAGAAGAGTGATCTGAGACATCTACCAGGTTGGAAACTGTAAAAGAACCCAGGTCATCTACTTTTCCTATAGGTACCATACAGGGTGCCCAACAAGTTATGTACCTTGTTTATCCACCCACAGAACTGAAACACTATTTCCCTTCCTAACAAAAATGGGATAACCTTGTTGAGAGAGCACTTTGAGATCTTCATGCTGAAGATGATGTAGAAGGTCCAAGTACTGTTAGCATTATGCTGACTAAAGATCATCCCAGAACTGCAGTGGAGCGTAAAACCAAAGGATATTCAAATGACAGAATTTCAATTTTAGGGAGCTAACAGGACAAGAAACACCCTGGAAAATCACAGTTAAAATCCTCAGGACAGTATCTCTTTCCCATGCAGCAAACCCAAAGCATGACTAGGAAAAACTCAGTTCCTGCAGTCCTCAACAGAAAGACGACAGCCTCCAAATCCACAGGGAATACTCAGGTTGTCCACTTACTGAATGAACTGCAGTCCTTTCTCTATTTCTTGTTTTCTCTTCTGCCTCTCCATTACAGTTGCTCTGGAGGAAGAAGAAAAAGAAACAACACCAAGTGAGTCATTTTAGGTCTTGCTGGCAATTAAACAGCACAGTATCTTGTTCGTGCCTGAATTTACTACTAACAAAATGTTCCAGACCAGATGCCCTGAACAGTGAAGGCCATGATTTATCCATACTGCAGATACAGCACGGTGAGCAGCTCACTACCAAGTATCTGCTTTGTCTCACATGCCACTGACAGGATACATGGGCAAAAAGGAATTACTTCAATTTGAGCTCTTTGCTTAGGCTGCCAGTAAATAAAGCAATGGGAACCCACTGTTATCATGACTGACTTCTAGGAAAGGCAGGGAAGAAACCCAACACCATCTTTGCCTGCACTGGCAGTCATTTCAGGAATTTGGGCTGAGACCCTCCCATGATAAGCAATTCTGACTACTATTTATGTGGGACAGATTTAAACTGGTTTACTGCATAGCATGTGCAACATACCTAGATAAAGTTTATGGAGGTGCAGCTCAAAAAGGAGATGCAAAGGAAAAAGATGGAACTGCTTGCTGTGGTCCACGTAAAAGGACAGCATTAATCCATGCAATGGGGATTTCACACTGAAAATCAGCAGCAAGAGCAGCACAGACTGAGGAACACTTCTTTGGAGGGGGAACAGAGCCCTATCCTGCAGTGTTTTTAACTGAGCTGGGCAGCACCTTAAGAAGGCTCAAGAGTTATCTGCACTTCATCCCCTGCAGTTTGGAAGCAAGGTTTGGAAGCAAATTTTGGAAGAGCTCCCCAGTGACCTTTCTCTAAGGTACACAGGTCACGCAAGAAAAGAATAATGAAGGAGAGAAGGGATGGCAAAACTGAGTTGCTGGTGACAGCAAATTTCATATCAAACAGCTGTGACCACAAATAATGCTCAGCATTTGAGGAATAGGAACTTAGGGACAAAGGCAGCAAGTACAGAAACACTGAAATGAGATTAAGACCCTGCACCTTCCCAACATAGGACTGCCTCTGAAAAGATACTAAAGTAATTTCTCCACCTCTACACGACAACAACTTGAAGAGCATTATCATTCAGCTCCCTTTTACATGTAGACCATCCCTATAATTCTAAGATATCTTGTAGTGTCAATGACACACTCAGTCTGAACAGGATGAAGGGGCCTTTAAGGTACATAAAAATCAATCCCAACAACTCAGCAAGCCCTTAGTGATTGTGCTGTGTGCCTTGCAAATGTAGAATTGATACCTGTCCTTTAGCAAGAAGAACTGGGGGAAGGAGGGAAGACTGGAGTGAGAGAAAGTGTAGCTTCCGCAGAAAGTGTAGAAGGAAGCAGGAGTTTGAAAGTGACACTGTGCAGTTTCTAAGTCATCAGACAGTAAATTTGGGAACAATCTGGTTCAAGCAGCAGGTAGGAGATTTTAAGTAACTGAACTTGGAATAAGATGGGCAGTGCAGCAAAAAAAGGAGAGCCAACAGACAAGGTGAGGAATCAGCATCTCTACAAAGGCTTTTAACAGAAGTGATGGAGAAGAGCTGCTATACTTCATCACAACACCAACAGAAGGCCTGCACTGATTCATAAATAGACTGGATAATGAGCAATCAGGAAGAAAGAAGGAAATTTAACATGGAGATTGTGAAGTTAAAATGATCACTAACAATACAGGCAGACAAAAGGTAGACAAGGAGAGAGAGGTAATTAATTTAATTTTTCTCCTTGTGTGAAATTCTGCAAAGACAGAGGAAGTAAGAGAGAACAGAGAAGTGGAAGAGGAGCAGTAGGAACCATTTCTACAAAGGTAGCAGTGAAAGATATCAAAGAGGACAGAGCCACCCCAAAGAACTGTAGGAAACTGTGAGAGCCATCAGAGACAAGCATGAAGAAAGAGTCTCCACAGAGAGAGAGAAACTGTGGGGGAGAAGAGGATGCAAAAGAGTCAAGTGGACCCTCCCAAAGGTTCATGGGGAGAGCACAGGGAGGAAAGAACTTCTAGCTGTCTGAATACACTGAAAGACTTGAAGTACGCCAAATAGCCTCACCTTGTGCCCCCACCTATGCCTCTCTGTCTATGGACTAGGAGCTCCATTTCAGCTGAGGTCCAGGTGCTGTTTTGTCTGAGCTATGCTGTAGGTGCTGTAGTCCTATCTCTGGGACAAACCACAGACCTCCACTGCAGGCAGCTTGTCTCCAGTCCTGTCTCTGGAACAATCTCCTACCACTTGACTTGCTGGGTGGACCTGGGTGACCACCTCATCTTCTTTGGGACTGTTGATGGACCACTGCTATTGGCCCCTAGTCCTGCCTACACTGTTCAGGTGTGGTGGGACTGTACCCTTTGAGTTAGGGCATCGCTGGTGACTGCCATCCCCTTCAGCTACTCGCTTGTCCTGCCTGGAGGTGCAGCCCTGCTCTTGCTGCTCCTGAGTCATGCTGGAGGGAACAAAAGTCAGAGAAGTGAAGCAGCAGCCCACAGATCTGATAAAATGTGGGGAGGCCAGTTGAACACTGGGATATGATAAAATGTGGGGAGGGCAGTAGAACACTGGCTGGTCATCACCGTGACTTTGCACGTAAGACTCATCCTCTCATGGCAACACCTTCAAAGTGCACACACTATGTGCTGCTGCCCAACAACTTCCTGCACATCTCTCACAACCAACTACCCTTCTTTCCCCTTCAATGTGACTCCACACCAGCAATCTCCTTCACGTGTGGCAGACCCCTCATCTGTCCTGTCTGCCCCAACCACTGCAGGAGGCTGCCAATGAGACTCCTCTTCTTACTCCTCACACCTCCTCCCCCAACACCTCATCAGCAAACTCAGTCACTTCTGTCTCCTCTCATCATTCCAAGCTCTTCACCGTGTTTCATTTAACATTCAGACCAAGCCATGCACTTGTTACACCAGCAAACCCAACACACAGTGAGCCACCCACGTGAGCAGCACTTCACTTCTGCTGCACAGTATACCACAGCTACCGCATAATTAATTTCAAGCGCAAAGCTTGTTTAGCTTTTGTTTTCTTGTTCTTTCAAATATTTTTAGAAACATAGTAGAAAACACTTTATGAAGCACTGTGTCTAAGTGTCCCTTTTCTCTCCCCCCACCAAATCTCTCTGTCCAGATTTGTCCACTCAAATCACCAGCAAAATTCAAATACTGAGTATTTATATCTCCACTATAAAGCTCTTATCCTTTTAGTCCAGAGACATTTATCCTCTCTGGTCCAGCAGCTAGACAGAACTTTATTCACAATTCATCAATAAATTACAAACTATTTACCAGACAAGAATAAAATGCTACAGACAGGCTAAATAGTTTTCTTGCCTTCAGAATGAAGCATGAGCCAATGAACTGGGTGACTGAATCACAAACTGGGTGGATATCCTCTAAATGGGTAGATGGTAGAAACACAAGATGAACAGAAAAAGACTTGAATTTATCTCATCAAGGACACAGCTGTTATTCAAAACCCTGCCAGAGCTGAATTTGGGCAAAGTTTTCATACTGTATTTCTGAGATGGCAATGAACTGACACTTGACTGACTTCCAGGCATTGAATGTAACATTTCAGCTAGAAATAAGTACACTCAGATGCAAGTGACAGGTTGTAAAGATGAGGCTAGAGCTCCCCAAGAAAAAGGCTCCAGGACACACTGATCTGAAACATGGGAGTTTTTCACTGCCTGCAGTTTGGCCATCTTAGGGGTGCAGCAGAATAGCTAACTGGGCACACATGAAGCAAAGGACAAACTGCAGAGCGCACTACAAACTTGGGCTCTTGCTCACTCCTGCAGCTACTTTCTGCCTTGCCCCACTCCGTGGGTTTCACTGTTTCTGACAGCCAGCCTCTCCTGGATTCCCCACCACTATGTTGTGCTCAGCAGGGCTGACTCCTCTGTCCCTCCCTGCACTGGCTGCCCCAAGGTACTTCCATGGCCCCTGTCTCACATCCCAGCACCCCGCTCTGCAGTGTCACTGGGCTCATGGGGATGCCACCAGCTGCACCCAGCAATATTCACTGCACCCAGTGAATGCAGAGCAAGGAAGCTACATCCAGCTCACCCCCGGTGAAAATAAAAGCAGTGACCGTAAGTTTCCCTGCAAGCAGGATGGTGATGGGGGCTAAAAGCCTCAGTTGACCACATCAGCCCCCATGACCTCATTTTCCACTCCCTTCAGCCTAGTGTTCCACACATAACACCTTCACGTACCACAGGCCACCCTCCCTCCTGCCCCCACTGCAGCGCAACCAAGGAGAGAGAGTTGGGGGGTGATGCTGCCTATCCCTAAGCCACTTGCTTTTGGTTTCCTGCCCACCCAGCTCGCATTCCCGTGTCTCATTTGCAAAACTAAAGCCCGGGGCTGGTTCCCACACGGATGGCGCGGGAACCGTCGCTGGCCTCCTCCCCCCACCGCCAGCACTAGGCCGCCGATCCCCGGCCTTGCGTAGGGGCCGCTGCCGGGAGAGGCGCCACCTCGGCCCCCGGAGCGGAGCGGGGCCGGCGGCGCTTCCCGCACCCCCGCGAGTCTGCCGAACGCCGGTACCCCGGCACTCGCAACACCGCGGCCCCGCGGGGAGGGGTCTCCCGCGGCAGGAGACATCCAGGCTTCCCCGGGAAAAGGAAAACAAACCAAAACGTGCTCTTCCCCACCCCCCACCCCATCCGCTTAAATAAAAATCACGCATCTCCAAGAGTCTGGGAAACGGCTTTAAGAGGGAAAAAAAATTTTAAAAAACCAAAAAAACCCAACACATAACGTCCCCTGCCACCCAGAAACTGTCTAAAATATGAAATAATTAAAACCAAACCAACCAAACAAAACCCAAACAAAACCAAAACACAGTCTTCTTATTTGATAAACTTTAGAAGATGTTAGGAAGGTCTATCTAAAAAGCAATTCCAAAGGGTTTCTCTGTCGTTTCATGGGGTTTGTATCAAACGAGAGGGAAACTGCAGCCTAAATACAGACCGCAACATACATCCCGAACCTACGAAACACAAACAGGCACAAACGCGATTAATACTAAGTTTTCCATGTAAATCCAGGGTCTTTCCCCCTAGCTATGCAATTTTAGACTACTACCACATTTTTTTCCAGGGGGTGGGATTAGGATCTTTGACAATTTTTTTTTCCCTTCGGTAAACCCCACATTTTTGGAGGAAGAGGGTTTAGCTTCAAAATATCACCCGTAATATTTTTCACCAGATTAAAAATAAAATTCGAATTACACAACCTTTCATGTATGCAGTTACTCTCTGAAACCTTTACTTTCTAATGAAGCAACATCCAGAATTTATTTCTCAAGTCCACCCCTTTCTACATACACAAACACACACAGAATTGATTTAAGAAAAAAATAACCCCCCCAAAATAATAATAAAGAACTCACCTCTCCTCGGGTTTTCCCCCCCACACTATGTATAAACTTTCCTTGATAAATGGTATTGTATTACTAGAGATATTATTAATATATTATTACTAGAAGTAATAATAATAATAGTAAGTGCTATTTAATTATAGAAGGCAGCATTCTGCTTCTGGATCGGCTGCCCCTGCAGCTCCCTCCATGTGCCTCCTGATCTCTTTACTTTCATTTCCAGGTCTCGCTCTCTCTCGCTCGCTCTCAGCTGCACCAGCAAGAGAAAATGCCTCCCTGCATATCCTCTGGGCCCTAGAGGCTACCGCTTTCCATTACAAAAAAAAACACAAATCTTTCCCTTGTGGCTGGTTTTGAGATTCTTTAAGGTGAATTAGGCTTAAAAAACAAAAACCAAAAAAAGGCTCCTCAGCAGTCGACTCTCTGTTCTAATTTTAATGCAACACGTTTTTCTTCCTGGTTGTCTTTGCTGATACAAAAAAATCAAGAGAAAGCAGAGCTGCTTCTGCAGGGGGATTGCATGCATGCGAACGCAGCGAGGAGCTGAATTGTGAGACCCCCCCTGGGACTATCACATACGGGAAGCAGTGACCCTTGTGCCCACCCATTTCTGTTCTCTGGACGGGGGCCAGAGCCGTCGCTGATCGCCGAGCAATTATCTGCTCCAGACAGACCTTACTTACTCCACCCTGCACTGCTGAGGGGGTTCCCTGAAAATAAGATCGACTGAAAACATAAATCTTTGGAGGAAAGGAATATGCAATAAAAAACAACCAACCAACCAACCAACCAAAAACCAAACAAAACCAAAACCAACCAAACAAAAACAGAACCCAAAATAAACCAAACAAAAAACTCCCCCAACCCAAACAAGCAAAAATAACCCCCCAAACAACAACCCCCCAAACGAAACATAAAAATAAAACCAACCAACCAAATAAATATATATTTATATCAATATTTTATTTGCTACAACTGGGAAATATACAATATAATATATATTATATTATACAATATTATATACATTACATATAAGCACACATATATGTGCATATATATGTAGATGCATATATGCAGCATATATATATGTAAAAAACATTAATGTTCTGTTTTATACTAAATATCTATAAATATATTAATATTTAAATACAATAAATATAAGTATTATGATATTAAATTTACATTAGATAGATAGATAGATAGATAGATAGATATACATATATATCATATATATGTGGATGCGTATATATTTTTATACTTATGCATACACATGTGAGTTTAGACACTTTTTTGGAATTGGATTTTTGGCTTGTTTTCATCCCAAATACCTCAATATTTCCAGAAAGTGGACTGAATCTCCACAGCAGTTCATGCTGGCAGAGCCTCAGGAAGAGAACGGCTGGTGGGAAAGGGAGGCTGAGTGGGACATGTTCTACCGTGGGCAGTGATTGTGAAGATCCAGATACACAGACAATATTAGGACAATCATCCCACCCAGCTGCACCATCATTAACTTCAAATAACCCTCTGGAATGAGTTTTATGCTCATGTACCCTCCCTGGTAGAATAGTTTCCCTCTTCCTAAAATATACTGTCTACCATTAGATTAATTTCCAGACTGATACTGGCTTAAATTACCAGCTTTTTCCCAATGTAATCAGTGACGTGTTTACTCCTGAGTGTCTCACTTCTCTATTTACAGTGACCTACAAGAATGTCAGATTGTGCTTTGCAACTCTGTACTCTGGCAAGATTCAAAGGCAGATAGAAAATAACATCTGAAGTGTACTAAACTTGATAGATATTTAAAATGTGTTGATCAGAAAAGGAAAGGCTTTATTATACTGAGTAGGATTGGCTTCTGACAGCATTGCCAACACAATAAACTGATTATTTATGAAATATAGGCTGTGACTTGTATAGCGTACCTTATGACACTGGAGAACATTGTCTAATGCTCTTCACAATATTTTATTACAATGCACATTTTTAGATATTGGTTTTGATCCAAAGTTTCTACTATCTATGGATAAGAATGTTTATTTTTATGAACTCTTCAGAAGAGTTGTTATTTCTTAATTTAAGGTGTTGACACTGTGACAATGAGTGGAACCTAAACTAAGCTGGGCTTCTGGTGCAGAAGCTGCTGGGCAAAATGTACATTGAATGACAAACCTTGTTGATGGAGTGGTTTTGGGCAGAAGAAAGGTGGAGCAGGTCTGGAGGCACAAAGTAAACAGAGAGAGAGCAGATTTGCCAGATCACAGTGGGAGGGCAACCTTACAGAGCCATCACCAAATGAGTCACAGAGCCCAGGACACCTCCAATCCTGCAGCACCTGTGAACGGAAAAGACATCACTGCTGGATGAGAAGAAAGGTTAAGAGGAGATAAGAAAAAAGAGGAACAAACCCAAAAGGTACACACAATCAAGAGTTATCCTGGAATAAACACTAGTTTTTAATTTAAGAACATTAATTTTCAGCACTGCATTTCTCAGTTGAAAGTGATGCTGTGCTTTCCTTCATCCCGACTTCCTTTGTCTGTAAGACTGAGAGGTGTCCTGCAAGGTCATGATTTGGCATGTACCACTCCTCTCATGAAATAAAATCTTTCCTTAATGGTTAACATGAATATTTTCACAGATTGCAAGTGCAGTTATTGAGGTCTCAGTCTCATGTGCAGGTAGTCAGCAAGAGTCAAACACTGCAAACCCCTGCTAAAAACCAGATAGAGTGTCATGGAAGTTACTTTGATTTGTTAAGCAATTTTTTAGGAAGAATGAATGTCTGGATCTATCCTACAGTGGCATGGTACATCTACATTCCAATATAGCTGCACCTATAGTA
Organism: Turdus rufiventris; assembly: GCA_013186435.1. Lineage (NCBI taxonomy): Eukaryota > Metazoa > Chordata > Aves > Passeriformes > Turdidae > Turdus > Turdus rufiventris. The sequence continues at coordinate 27,003 of PYHW01009951.1, forward strand.
AATGCCTTTATTCTTGCCTTTCTGGCACAACCAATATTTGGGAGAATGACAAGGAAGAGAATCTGATGTATTTGATAAGATCCTGTTTATTACTAAAAATTGTGAGGAACTAATATCCAGTGCCAAATTTCTTGCTTGTATTTTCCAGGTTCAAGCTCCTTCTCGAGGTAACACTAATTTAGTTCCTCATCAGCTCTATGTATTCTAACAACTTTATGCTTCTCACGTACTGTCATAGTCTAGAGTCTAAGTGGTTCTTAATTTTCTTCAGTTGCAAAAGAAACTTCTCTTACTAGTTATGAGGCTGGTAACCCAGCACCATCAACTACTGACATTCTTTTCTTGGGTCCATATAAGCATTTGCTGTTATTTATTAAAACCGCAGTCGGGAAATTTGTGAGAGACTGGAAAATGCCTCTTACAAGGCTTTTTTGGGAGTGAACAGCAGAATAGACCCTACCAATGGCTCACCTCAATAGGAATCTCACCAGGTATCTGCCACCTAGAAAGGTACCTGCATCGGTGCCTGTAGGTTGCAGGTTGCAGAGAACGGACTGAGGTGCTGCGCAAACCCACTGCAACAGCAGGCGGGTCTGTGCACAGCTCACCCTGCCTCATCCAATACTTTTGTTTCTATACTGTGGAAGAAAATGTCATGCACAATGTGCACACCAGTCTGTCACACAAACCAAGGCTTTTTTGCATCCTTAAGTGATGCAAAGTGAAAGCGACAGAGTGAGAGGACACAGTCTTGTGCTGTGCCAGGGAAGGTTTAGGTTGGCCATTAGGAAGAATTTCATCACAGGAAGGGTGATTAAGCTGCCTGCGGAAGTGGTGGTGTCACCGTCCCTGCAGGTGTTTAAGACTGGATATGGCACTCGGTGCCATGGTCTAGTTGACAAGGTCTTGTTTGGTCATAGGTTGGACTGGATGATCTCAGAGGTCTTTGCCAAGCTAGTATTCTGTGAAAGGCCTTCCTTAGCAGAACGGTCTGACAGTAACATGTCCAGCACGAACAGGAGACCCCAGGGACATTATGTAGACGAAGCTTCACATCCGAAGGTGCCCATGTCCGACCTGCGGGCTTGCGGGACCTCTCCCAGCGACACTCCCGCGAACGCGCGTTGTGAGCGGGGCCCAGGCACAGCCCAGCCCAGCCCAGCCCCGCCCGTTGAGGCCGCCGGCCGCACCCGCAACCGAGGGACGGAACAGGACTACAGCTCCCAGCGTGCCCCGCGGCCATCGCCGCGCGCGCGCCTCCGCAGCCCTGCCCACGCGCGGCGCAGCGACACCGGCGGGGCTGCTGTGCGGCGACGGAGCGCGTTCTGTGACGTCACGACGCAGTAGCCAATCGCGGAGCGAGGAGCAGAACTGCCGGCGTTCAAATCCTCCGCCTCCCCCGCCCGCCCCTGACCCAGCGGCCCCGGCGCGGTGGCGGTGTGAGGCTCCCGCGCCTTCCCCGGCAGCTACCGGCGGAATTCCCGAAGAGGTGAGGGGAGAGGCGGCAGCCGCCGCCGTCAGCGGCCGGCGGAGGGGGCCGTGCAGAGATGAGGCGATCCCGCGGGCTGGCGCGCTTCTCGGCCCCACCTGCGGGGGGCGCTGACGCGCGCGCCCTTCCCTCGCGCAGGCGGGGTTCCCCCTCGTGGGCGCGGGTCCCGCGGGTCCCTGTCCCCGCGCGGAGCGGGACGCGGCGTTCGGCCGGGCTCCGGGCCCCGTTACGGGCGGCGGCGGGGGAGCGCGCGGCCGGGGCTCGGCGGCTCCCGCGGCTGAAGAGAGGAGCCTTCGGAGCCCCTGGAGCGAGCGACGCGCCCAGGCTGTCAGGAGCTGGCGGGGCGGGGAGCTCAGGCCGTCGCCCCGCGCCACCAGGCCCCCCGCTGCTGGGCGAGCAGCAGGTAGCCACCGTGTGCGCTGTTGGGGTCGACGAAGTGTTGTTAATAAAGTAGTTGTCTGAATTAACTTTTTTGATCATCAGGGAGCATAAAGTTTCATACAGCCTTTAGGTGAAAAAGGAAATCTGTCTTCATGCATTTCCAGATCCTGGTTGTGTTTGCCAAACAGATTAACTTTAATTTTTTTTTTTCTTTTTTCCTCCCAAAGCTTTCTCTGCGGAAGAATTAACAGTGAAGAGACCTCTGGTAGGTTGACAGTTCGGTGTGGCTGACGTGTGCTATAAAACATGGGTCAGGATGTGACGCTGGATGTGTGTGTTGAGATTAGGCGGTAGTGTGTGTGTGTAAGGTGAAGAACGGCAAAGGAGATTCAAGGGAAAGAGGAATCTGTAATGAAGATGATCCTAGGATCCTAGTAGAATGGAACTGGTTTTTAAGAGTAAAATTAAGTAAACTAGATGTACAGACTGACTTCTGTGTTTATTAACTTCTGTTCCTGTCTGGTAAAACCTTAATGGTTTGGAGAATGCCTTCTTTTTCTTCCTCAGTGTTGGAGTGGCAGAGGTTGGAAGTGTCTGAGTTTGGCATCTGTGTGGTCTGGTAGGAGTGAGTAAATTATGTTGGTTTCTTTCTACTGGCAGCACCTACTTGAGAGAATAGTCATCTTAGAAAAATTATGTTCTTCAGCCTTGGAGATTTTAACCCCCTGTTTCCAAAAGTGATGCTAAAATGAAAGATCCCTGAAGAGAAGTCATACTCTGGGGAGGCAGGAGGCTGCACAGATGGGTATCAGGAGGAAAGCATGTATATGTAGCTTTTGTATAGGGGATATTTTAAAACCAGCACTGCTGACCTCAAACAGCTACAGGAGTGTGGGGTCACTTCTAATCAGACAAGAATGGAAGAGAACCAGTTTTTGGTTGTAGGAATGAAACTTCATCCCTTGTGATATCTAAAGTCTTAGCCTGTGGTTTCTAAGCATTAGTTGTATGTAGTCTTTTATCCCAGGAAAGGCAGTGGGATAAGAAATGTACTCTGTCCTGCTCAGTGGTTGGAGGCCAGTTCCTTCAGACAGTGATTAACGTTCATTAATAATGCTATGCAGATGTTATGAGGCACAGCTAGCTTCAGATTTGTGCCTCAAGGCTAAATGTTCACTAATTTATTGTAAATGTAAGATCACCCTGTTTAATGTGTGATGAATTTGTGTGGAACATCTGAAAGGAAAGAGCACCCAGGAAGCTGGGAGAGTTTTGTATGCAGCACACACAATGTTTTCAGCAACTCGGTGGTTCTGGAACTGTGCTGACAAGGGCACTACTGGGAATATCACTGAAAAGGAAAAGCAACTGTGTTCATTGTAGCTTGCTTTGGAGAGCAGGGGAAGCGTGCAGCACATGTAATTAAAGGATGGGGTTTGAAATGAGAGGAATATTGCATTGTAATTGTTAATCTTGCACAAAGAGTAATGTCTTGATGTGGCCTTAATCATAGTTTTACCTACTGTTTATTTAGGAAATACAACAACTCCATCAAAACCCTAGTGTTGTCAGTGTTGGCAGAATCAGCACCATCTGACTGGTTGGCTTTGGAATATTAATCTAGCCTAGCTGTCTTAATTGAGCCCTGGGGAAAAGTAGTAATGACACTGGAAACTCCATTAGATATGAGTAACAAAAAACACATTAGTGTTCAGATAAATGTGGTTGTTTGTATTGATGCCTGTGAGAGGCTACCTGTAACTGAGACTAGACAGTGTTAAAGGAATAAAGTAGGTGTTTATTAAAAGGCCTTCAAGGGACACACCTTGAGCAATATAAGAGCTGTGGCTCCACCCAAGATGGACACAAAATGAATGACCTGTCACAAGTTTTCACACTTTTACAAGTTTTGATCCACTTACATATTGTGGTTAATTGTCCAGTTACAGCTTCAGGTTATGAAGTCCTATCCTCTGAGGTTGCTTTGTCATTGTTTACACTTTTTGGGCCTGAAGTTGTAATGGTGTCCTTGGTTCTTGGACTGGAAGAGGATTGTTTTGTCTAACTAAACTGTGAAGAGAACTTGCTTTATATGAAGGTCAGAGTCACACTAATGCAGTAGAGAATCTGAGAAATGTAAAAGCTAAAACTTAAGGCATCAGTCGAGATTATTGTAGTTAGAGAATTTTTATGATAATGGTTTCTTTTAATTGACAGCTTTTTTGAAAAAAGCAGGAAAATGGCATCGGAAGACATAGCTAAGCTTGCAGAGTCACTTGCCAAAACCAAAGTGGGTGGTGGACAATTGAGCTTCAAAGGCCAGAGCCTTAAACTCAACACAGCTGAAGATGGTAAGAGAAAATACCTTTGTGCTTTGGAAGCATCTCCCTGAGGTTGTAAAATCTTGTGGTAGACCTTCTACAAATCCTGTGTGGACGAGTTGTCGTAACATATCTGCGATGCAGGGGTCCATCAGCTACAGCTGCTTCTGATGGGAACATTTCCTCCCCTTCTGGTACCTGCTTTGACCTGGTGCCCTGGCAGTGCTGCAGCTGCTGTAAATGGGGTTTGGGTGCCTGGTTTGCAGTAAGTCTTATGGTGGCTGCTAATATAAATATCTGGAGAAAATGTATGTATTAGATCAACGTTTCTGCTGTGCCAAGAAAGACAGCATGTTTTTCAGAGAGATTATTTGCTCTAATGCTGTTTTTTTTTTTGTTTTGTTTTTTTTTTTTTTGCGCTAATGCCAAAGGGGGAGGTTTTTTATAGACTGGTTTAGTAGTTTAAAGGCACTGAAGTATGGGGGAAGGCCTTGGAGCTTGGGAGCAATAGCAAGTGCCCATTGGCAGGAGAGACTCCAGCTTGCTTCTTTGCCTTGCATAAGATTATTGTAGAGTTAAATTGTTCCACCCTGATGTGTTTGCTCAGCCAGCATTACTTCTGCCAGTCTGTGGGAACTTTTTCCTGTTGATGTGACACCAGTTCCCATCAACTTTTAACTTAGTCTCTGCACCTCTCTAGGGACATGTGCTGAATGGCAGAGGAATTTTATTTGGGAAATAAAGAAACTTAACTTTTGCAAATAGTAGGATGGCTATCAGAATAAAATAAGAAAAAAATTGAGAAGGCAGGGCAGGGTAGGGAATGGAGAGTGTTCCTTCTGGTTACCTGGCACTTCAGCTCTGTTCCCATTGCTGTTTTGAGTGTTGTTCAGCTGTTTTTGCTAGAGGTTGAGCAAGTATTACTGGATCTCAGAGGGTTACTGTGGTAACCAAGGCAATGGTGAAAAGACCAATTAGATTATCTGCTTCTTGCAGCTGAAGAAGTGATCAAGCAAATTGAGGAGTTTGATGGCCTGGAAGCCTTACGCCTGGAAGGCAACACGGTGGGTGTGGAGGCAGCAAAGGTTATTGCCAAAGCTTTGGAGAAGAAAAGTGAGCTCAAGGTGAGATTCTCAAATGGGGAATAGTCAAGGGGTAGAAATAATGTGAAAATACTTAAGACCTGTCTAGGCTCTTTGTGCAGGAGCCTGCCTTGAGTTACCCCCAAAGGTGGCTTGGAGACTTCGGGATAATGGGAACACCTTCTGCATTCCTAACTTCCTGTTTAGAAGGCTTCCAATCTTAAAGCTGGGAAGCTGTGTGAGGGAGAGCCTCTGTTGAAGGCATCATCTGTAAACAAAGAGCCATGGCAACAAAATATAAAGTTCAAATGAAGTTCTCTGAAAAGCTGAGTTGGATCTTCTGGAGAGTGAGTTTTCAGAGAATGTCTGAATAGGGAGGAAATAATGGAGGAAATGCAACTTTTCCCAAGCTATGTTTTGCTGCTGTTGCTCTAGCCTAATGTTAAGGGGATGCTCTGCTGCTAGAGACACTGCAGTGTCCCTTGAGAGTGGTATGAGACATTGATACACATTAATCACCTGAATGTGGCTTTTCAAGTAAGTTCAGATTGTTGAACTTCATACCTTAGTAAAATCTGCATTGCTGATGTATTCTTCTGTTTCCTGTTGCTTTTTTCCTGTGGTAATTTTCTCAGCAGAATAGAATTCCAGCTTGAACACAAGCAAGAGTTCTCGTATAATGTTATGGTGTGCATTTCAGTTACTTCATCCTCGCAAGTGAAGTGATTGTAACACTGGTTCTTGCAGCTCTTCAGTACAATCAAATGACAACCCAAGGGAAGGGAGACAGCATTAAGCTGTCCCCAGTGATGTAAAGCAGCTTGTATGTGTAAATGTTGATTGCAGCTATCTTGACCTAAATATTTTAGTGGGTTTTATCTGTGTGCTTCTGATTTTAGAGGTGCCATTGGAGTGACATGTTCACAGGCAGGCTAAGGTCTGAGATCCCTCCTGCTTTGGTAAGTAAAAACTAGATCTGAGACTTCTGACTAACATAACGTCTTTTCTCACCTGTCAAGCTTTTTGTAGGAGTCTGTATTTTGGTACAGAGCTGATCCCTCTCTGTGATGTTAGCACTGAATGTCTCAGAATATGTGAGTGGTTCTCTTCTGCTCTTCCTGTATGAGATGGAGAGGAGCAGATTAAAGGTTAAATGTGTGTCCATGCTGGTGAAGGAGCTTTTCACTGGGAAAAACATCTTCATAACCCAGCAGATAGTGAGAGATAAGCTTTCTAAATAAATCATATGGCTATGTCTTCTAAGACCATTACAGAACTCCCCATCTCCTTGAGTCCTGTGAAGCCAGAACATAAGCTCAACATTGATGAAAACAGTATTTCTTTCAGCAGCTTGGAGCAGAAAATTCACTTTGAGAAGTATTTGACCTAAAGGGATGGGATAGTGTCTTGGTAACTGATTTATGGTTATCTTTAGCTGAATTTGTGCAACTTCCTCTCTGGATTTAGAAGTAGAGTTTTATTTCCCCATGCAACTTTACAGAATGTCTTCAAAGTGGAAATATTTTTGCAGTATCACTGTCATACCTAGCCACTGCAGTGATGCTGTCACAAAAAGTTAATCCATTCCCTCCCACCCACTGCCATCTGTTTCCTTCCAGATCTCTTTGGGGGATGCACTCATTGCTGCTGGAGCCCAGCTGGTGGAGTTGGACCTGAGTGACAATGCCTTTGGGCCAGACGGTGTGCGTGGCTTTGAGGCTCTGCTCAAGAGCCCTGCATGCTACACTCTGCAGGAACTCAAGCTCAATAACTGTGGCATGGGCATTGGTGGTGGCAAGGTAAGGGTTATCTCCTCTTTGGGAATAAAGCTGGATGCAGTCTTCGGTGATTACCAGCTCCCCTACTCAAGGCAACTGCATCAGGTTCTTCAAGCTTGGTCTAGTCAGGTTTTGAATATGGAGACTTCACAAGCTCTGTGAATACTCTATCCCAGTGTTGAGCACCTCACACAGTAAAAAAAGGGAGATTGTGTTAAAATTGTTTTCTCAGTGCTTTGTGCAGTTGTTTGATTCCGCCTTCCTTATACCACCTTCTCCCCTCATCTTCTTGTTCTGGCTGTTTTTACACATGGCTAATACCTCCCCCTGAGCATTTTTTTCTCCAGCCTTAATCTTGGGTGTCACTATCCTAGTAGCAAAATTCTCCAGTTCTTCAATCGTCCTTAGCACCCTTTGTTGGATTTGCCCCAGTAAATCATGTAGGAGCCTGATATTGGACACTGTGCTGGGATGCATTTCACAGGGCTAAGTAGAGAAGAATCTGACCTGCTGTGAGTGCTTTTTCCCAAGGCAGCCCAGTAGAATTACTTTACTTCAAGTGTGTATTGGTAGTTCATGGTCAACTTCCTACCCATATATGCTTGCTTGATTAGAAGCAAAATGTTCTTGATGGCTCAGTGAGTTTTAGTGTTGCAAAATTATCAGTTCTTGCCTGAGACCATAGTGTGCAAGTGTTGCAGGTAGAAACAGGTATGTTTCATGATGCCCAAAGTATTTCCCAAGAGGTGGATCTACAAAACACAATAGGATTCCTGTAGATTGATATGCTGGTGGAGTATAAGCTGCTTGTTTTGTCTTTAGATATTGGCAGCTGCTCTGAAAGAGTGTCACAGGAAATCAAGTGCCCAGGGCAAGCCTCTTGCTTTAAAAATATTTGTGGCTGGCAGAAATCGTCTGGAGAATGATGGTGCCACTGCCCTAGCTGAGGCCTTCGGGGTGAGTATCAAACCAGCAAATTTGACAGCAAATTGGAGCAAGGTGCAATTCAGTACCAGTGTTAAAGATGATGCACACAGTTTACCTCAGCTTGGAGGCAGGAGCTGGTGGTCTATTCACCAAAGATGTTTCTTGCTCCTGAAACTGGAGCCTTCCAACAAGTGGAATTAGAGTTGGTGACAGAGTGTTTGTGACCTAAATTTCCAAACATAACTAGCAGCTATGCAAAGTAGTTATCTGAGGGAGAAATAGTCATCTCCTGAGTAATTTAATAGTCCTATTCCTTTTCCTCTCTAATGGCTGACTGGCACTGGGGTAGGTATCCCAGCTTGTTTTCTTGAGTGTTGCTTTGCTCAGTCATCTGGCAAAAGCAGCCTGGTGTTTTTGCTAGGATCATCTGGTCAGAGCTTGAAGTGTTGTCTCACTTTCTCTAGCTATCACTGGCCCACTTGCACTTTTGTGGGAGGAAGAGATTTCACTGTTTATGAGACCACCTAATTCCTTTTTCATACCCCAATTGCTGCTGGATGTGACTTATAGGTTATAATGTGTATTGTCAGGTATATGGACAATGATTATTGCAGGTTACAGGTTGACGTTTTTGTAAAGAACTGCCTAAATGTGATTTTGATTAATCAGTAATCATGGGAAAAATGACTTTTTAAGTACTTAAGAGTTGCATAACAATGTGATTCATGGAGAATTGGAATTGAATGGCACTACTAAAATGTGTTATGACATGCTGTTTAGTCCATAAGCAGTATATGTACTAGCTTTCTTACATGTTTGATTCTGTGGTCAGGGAAAATGCAGATTTTAATTAGAAAATAAAGTGATGTTGTGTGATCTGTTTCAGTGTTGTTGAGCCACAGGTGAAGAACTCTTGTTTTTAAGGTATTTAGAGTAGGCATATAGGACAATTATACTTGTGTCTCTTTGAATCAGGGCTTTGTATTTCTGACACTTGCCATGTATCTGTGGTTTCACTTAGATTTGTGACAGAATTACTGGGAAATAATTCACTGTAGAAGAACTGATTGAGTTTTGAAACTGAAAACTGTTTTAAGTAAACCCTAAAAGTAGAGCAGTATGGTCTTGATCTGAAGTATGTTTTCTAAAACACTTTGTCTACATCCTTTCCCAGATCATTGGGACTCTGGAAGAGGTCCACATGCCACAGAATGGAATTAACCATCCTGGCATAACAGCACTGGCACAGGCCTTTGCTATCAACCCACTGCTTAAGGTTATAAACTTGAATGACAACACCTTCACAGAGAAGGGAGCTGTGGCCATGGCAGAGGTGAGTTGCTTTAAGCAGTTGTTTTGGGTTTTGTCTCAAGTCTGGTTGGCATTAGAACCTTTGGGTTGGTGGAACCATGTCATGCTGCAATAGCAAAGATGACATTACAGAAGTAATAGGAAGCTCACTTGTGTGTCCACTTTCAAATCTGTGCTATCTTGCTCTGCAGACTCTGAAGGCACTTCGGCAGATTGAAGTGATCAACTTTGGGGACTGCCTGGTGCGTTCCAAGGGTGCTGTTGCTATTGCTGATGCTGTTAAAGAAGGGCTTCATAAATTAAAGGTATTGTCTTCTTGCTGTTGAGATCTTTTGAAAAATGCCAAGTTTTTGATTTCATGGGTTTTTTGTTCATTCTTCTGCTACTGATTAATTTAAGAATAGGATTCAGTTCCATGCAGGCTCTGTGCTCACAACTGAAAAGCAGCAAATACTACAGGTCAGTGGCATCCCACTGTCCAGCTAGGCCTGTGCTATGTGGACATGTACCAGTGATCTGTTTAGTCTTTGCTTGATGTTTTTGTAGCTCAGCTCAGTAAGTGCTACTCAAGAAGTCTGATAATGGAAGTACCTGCTATTAGAACTTTCCAGAGCTTCAAGAGTGGGGACTGACACGAAGGGAATTTCATAAACATCTTGTCTATTCAGTATTTTGTAGCTCATACTGTTAATGCTTTTTCTTTGTTAGAAGGTCAATCAAAGGTCTAAGTATTTTTAGTTATGTGGTGATACCACAGCCTCCTACATCAGCATTTGCACAGGACTTGAATCTGGCAACATTCTGGATAGGCTGAAGTCAAATTAATAACGTAAGCAAACGAGGAGCTCTAGAAACACCTGCCTTGAGTCATGACTGCCCTGAGACAGATGCTGAACATATGATTCCTAGTCTTGCAGTCAAAGACAAATTAATATCTGTTTGTGTGTATGAACCTGGTACAGAAAGAAGTAGGTTCTTTATGGTGTGTAATCCCTTACTTGGGCTTCTACTGGTTCCACTAGAACTTGTCTGAATCTCCCAAGCAAACTTAAGTAATGAGGTATTGAGATGAACCGACAGAAGTTAGTTTTTTCCAGAGCAGAAATGGTTAAGGGAAGGTAGTATGAAGCAATTGCAGCTGATTCATTCTGTTCAAGGACTGCTTCCCTTGAGCTGTTAATATTCAATCCCTTCTCAGGAAGGGATTGAGTGAGCACAGTGTGGAATGATGGGGGATGGTGTCTGTTGTTAAATTACTTTGCTCTTACTAGTCTGCGTAGTTTCTGTTGGCTGGTCTGTCAGAAGTAGTACACTCATTACTTGTTTTTTGAAGGCCTTAATTTGCATCTGAGGTATCAAAGGAAATGTGCAATCTGTTTAGTACAGCAGTTTCCCTTCTTCTGTTAGACTTACTGCAGTGTGAGTTTTAGAGTGCTCTTGTGACCCTTGATAAGTGAAGATCTCCAGTCAGCTGATAGCAGAAATTTCAGTCCTTAGCAACCTTTTAGGTGAGCAGTGATCTGTAGGTATTTTTAAATTACCACCTTTAATAGTGCTGCTCTTAATCACCAGTATGTTTCTAAATTCCCCTTTCAAGTATATGAAGTAGGAGTATGTCAGGCTTTATTTTCAATTGATAACACTTTTTTTGCTGGGAGTATCTTCAAATGGCAGTCTTTCCAGGACATTTGTGAGGACATGAAACTTATAGATATGATAGATGCTAATAGGAGTTCTGCAGACAAAATGTTCTTCTGCATTTTTAGGAACTGAATTTGTCTTTCTGTGAGATCAAACGAGATGCTGCTCTGACTGTTGTTGAAGCTATTGAAGATAAGACGGAGTTGGAGAAATTAGATCTCAATGGTATGTAAGTTTGCTGGATCAAAGTATGTCTAGTTTGATTCCAAAGAGAAACCACTAGGAAGAATATTGACAGAACCATATATTCTATTCTTGCAATTGTCAGCATATAAAAAACTACTCAATAGTTGAATTTCTAGGATCTTGGGACAGGAAATTGTTAGATCCTGAAAGTTTTATTAAACCATTAACTCATTTAATTGGTAACCATTTTTTGCACACTTGGTAAGGTGGAAAGATTAAGCTGATATCTATACCTGTTTTTAGTAAAACTGATTCTGTCTGGCAAGTGCAGCTTGTGTTGCTGCCTCTAAGATGTTGTGCAGAAATGGCATGTAGCTGTTTGATTTCAGAAACAGAGATAGTTGTATATTCTTGTCCAAGTCCTCAAGAACAAACTCGTGTGCATCTGTCAACTCTGCTTCCTTTCCTCTATCAACCTAGGTAACTGTCTGGGAGAAGAGGTGTGTGAGCAACTCCATGAGATCCTTGAAGGCTTCAATATGGCATCAGTGCTGGGATCTTTGAGGTAGGCATAGTACCAGAGTTTAAATAAAGTTTTTTGACAATTTCATCAACACTTTCATTGACCTATTTCATGTTAAAATAACTCTCATTGTTGGTGGATGTTGATCTGAGTGTGGAGCACAGCCAAGAATGTATCTTAAATTTGTCTTGTTTTTCATTGATGGACTTTCCTTAGCATAAGTAATTGATTGTGTTTGTAGATCTTCTCTAGCTGTTCTCAACTGGGTGAGTGATGTCTGAATGTCCTCTTGGTGTGCTGTAGGTGAGATGTGCTTCTTGCAGTAGGACTTTGATGAGAGGCCGCTCTTTTGTTCTTGAAAAGTTTTGAGTGCTGATGTACAGGAATTCCAGGTATGTAATTAATAGAATGTGTAACATTCAAACCTTAGTGATGATGAAGGGGATGAGGATGATGATGAAGAGGAGGAGGAGGAAGATGATGAGGAAGAAGAAGAAGAGGAGCAACAGCTGAAGGAGAGGGGAGCAGAAGAGCAGGAGTCCCTGACTCCTAAGAAGATAATTGATTCACAGGTAAGCTTACTGTCAGATGAATTCTTGTTTCATCAGCTGGAGAAGAGTAAAGGAGGAAATGAGATTCTTGAAGTGCTGACAGGCAATCACATCCCTGCATGGGGTGGCACTATTGTAACATTCAGGAAATAAAATGGATTAGTTGAAAAATGTTTTGTTGAAGTGTGTATAAAGTACACGTGTGGAGGGAAAGGCTGAGTTGAGTAGTGGTTGTAGAAACATATTAGCAAAAGTCTTCCATGTTCAGAAAGTGGTGGGGACCTTGTACCTGCAGTGCCATGCCCTCATGCTAGCACATCCTGGCCATTCCAGCTCTGGGCTTAGGTCAGCCTCAGGCTGTTTTCAAACAAAACAGATTCTGGCCTGGTATAGCTGTGCCCTTGAGGTGTCCCATCTGCTTTTGCTGAACCAATTTATTTACTTCCAAGAATAAATTTGAAATGGATTCTGCCTGTTTCAGGCTTCAACTCCAGTGCCATCTCCTCCTGTGGATGTTGCCACGTTCCTTGCTTTCCCATCACCCGAGAAGCTGCTGCGATTAGGACCAAAGTGCTCTGTGCTGATAGCTCAGCAGGTAGGTGGGCTGGTGCTTGTCTGGGCTTGATTTTTCTCTCAAAATTGTTTTAATTGCTGGAGATGATAACTTGACCTAGATTTGCAGCTTTTCAGTGATCCCAAAGAACCTTATGGAAGCAGATGATGCAGCTAATGCTTAAACTGGCATCAGAGCTTCTGCATAAAGTAATTTTGTTTGTGTTGCTTGTGCCTTGTGATATGGCCAAGGCAAAGCTGATGTCAGTCAGCTGAAGACTAGTTCTTGCCACAGCCCTAGTAGAGACCTATGTTGTGTAAGAGCAGTCTATCAGTTAACTGATCTATTTTTTTTTTTCTCTTTCAGACAGATACATCTGATGTAGAGAAAGTAGTTGCAACCCTCCTAAGGATATCCTCAGTCTTCAAAGATGAAACCCCAGTGAAAACAGCAGTGCATGAAACAACAGGTGACTGGGCCTTTCCTCACTTTGTGGTATGACCTGGTTCAGTGCCATGGACACCACTGCAAGGGGTGGCAAGGCCCCTGTGAGCCAGGCCATTGGGCCTTTTTGTTCCGGCAGATAAAGTGCCAAGCTGTGCAATGCTGTTGTGGAAGATTCATTCTGAACCTGGCATATTTTGTGCTGTCAAGCACAAAATAAGCTGCTGGTACTGCCCTTACTGCACCTCCTTGGTGCTGGGCTGTCCATAGCCAGTAGTTCTGTGTTGTAAGGTCAGTAGCCTTTCCCAGGCTGTTGATATCAAAATGCATTTTGCAGGAAGTAGCCTCCCTGGAGTAGTGTTATGAGATTATAAAGAGGGACCTCCTAGTTGATGTCTGAAATATCTTTAATTTCTTCAGGAAGCAGAGATTTCCAGCATGGGGCAGGACACAGAAACCAATGTTCAAACAGGGGACCATTTCCCACACTCTGTTGGAGTAGGAGTTTGGGTTAGGTCTGATTGGTGTATAATGGTATATCCCTTCATGGTTTTGCTTAGAAATAGGAATTTCCAAACAATCCTGGGCATCTGACCACTGTCTTTCATCTTTTTCTAATCCCCCAGCAGTTTTCTCACCCATGAGCTACCTATCATTGTACAAAAGAACTGGATCAATTATTTTGAACACCACTCAAGGTGGTGTACTGTGGAATTACCCTAGTTTGGAATTTCTTTGTTTGGAATTCATAGCCATGGTGAAACTTATTTTGCAAACAGTAACAGAATAGTTCTCTGCAGTTGGTTATGGGTCCAGTCAGTGAAAAATAGTCAGTTGGCACCTCATTGAGCTAGTGCACTTTGGCTCATGCCCATTATGAGTTGTCTCTGGTAAAAATGGAACAAAGGATATTACTATTTTAAGTGTTTGTGTACATATTTATCTTTATTCCTGCTTCTTCAGGAAAGGTAAAACCTGGCAATTTCTTTCCTTCTATAAAAGCAGCCATCAGCTGACAGTCATCAATGAGGGCCCTGGTTAATGTCTGGCACTGTTTTACAACCACTCTAGTGAATTCTGCCCATTCGAAGAAAGCAGAATTGTTAGAGGTCAAAAATGGGTTGCCTTGCCCACCTTGTGCACATGAGACGTCAAAGGTGGCTTGCCTATTGTTTTTGGCACAGTATTGGTCCTGAGGGAGCCCAGAAAACAGCTGAACAAACTTTGTCATTGTGTTCTCTCATTCCTTGTGATTTTAAGTTAAAGGTGAATTGTTGCTGGCCTTTAAGAAGTCAAGGCTCTACCTCTTGGTGCTCTAGTTCATTGGCTCATGTTTTTATGCATGTATACACATAGCATGCGTGCTCAAATGCACTGAGCAGAGAATCTGGTGGTTCATAGGACTGGGATGTATTACATCTGAAACTTGGCAGTGTGGGAATTCTCATGTGGGCTTTTGTGTATTTTGCTGGATTTTTAAAAACTTTTTTCTCCTTTATGCTTAAGGGGTTTTACTTGTCTTAGTGTTTCAGAGTTTATAGCTACAGAGGCAAATGAAGTCTTAACAGATACTATATCACAAAACTGATTAAACAGCTAAGTTTCTGTATGATCAATTTTAATCTTAAAATTAATAAAAGTCCTTTCTCTGTATTGCTTAAACTAATGTGTTTATCTCTTTAGATGCCTTGATGAAAAAAGCCTTTGGTTCTGCCACATTTAATTCAGATGCATTCATCACAAGCCTCTTGGTCCACATGGGATTACTGAAGGTGAGGAAGCAGGAAAGAGTTAAGTCATGATCTGTTTAGACTGTTGAAGGCCAGACTGGCAGAATTTTGGGTAATTAGGTTGCCATGGAAGCAGCTGGGTGCCTGTGCATGCCTGATGCCCAGAGACAATAGAAGTCTGCAGGTCCAGCAGAAACTGCAAATTGCAAGGTTGCATTAGGATGAAGGATGTCACCTTTTTGTGCATCTCCTGCTTAATGTGCTCTGCATTCTCACTCATTTCCTGAAGGTAGGGAGGGTCAGGTAAGGCAATAATGCTGCTGCTGGCTATGGTGTCTATAAAAGCCATGTCAGTGTTATTAGTTATTGGGGCCCTTTAGGGCATTTATTGAGAGCACGTCTCAAATGTGTATCAGCCACTCATGCTAGATCAATGACATTCAACTTCATGCTTTGGAGACTCTTTGCCAAATGCTGCTGTTAAATAATTAGTTGCAAGGAATAAACTTCTTGTGAGAAGATGGAGAGTCAGTAGGAAGCCTGTGATTCATAGAATTAGTAGCTTTATTTTCAGTGAGGTGATTGTAGAGAGGTTCTGTCTGCAGAACCTTAAACACCTTTGCCTGCTTGTGCTACAAGGGTTAGTGTTTCTCACTGCCTCAAGACCTGGAAGCTGAGAATATAAACTTGGGCTAACACAATTCTGAGCTACAGAAAAGCCATAGTTTGCTATGGCAGCCTGCAATTAAACATGTTTATGAATATCCTGCTGGTAATATCCAACTTGGGGTCCAGACCCTTGTTAACATGCATGGATATGACTTCATTTCCTAAAAATTAGTTTAGTGTCTCCCTATTCATTGTATACTGGACCAACACTGAGCTTCCCACTTCCCAGAAAGGTAAATGCCACCTTGGGTTCCACTGGTTTCTGCAGAATTCCTGTTTTGAGGACTGCCGCTTACCTCTTGACCCTATGGAAAATAGCAATATGCATGAGGTACAACGTACAAACCTGTGCTCCTGAAGAATTTTTTCAGGCCAGGAAGTGGCACTGATGATAAAGCCCTGGAGGATCAACCTGCTGACTGTCATCTGTGATGTGCCTCATTCATCACCAGTCCCCTACATGTGGAGATGAATACTCCATTTTCAGTTTCACATAGGTAGAAGCATGTGAGCAGCAGATATTTTTAACACTGAACTCCAAGGTCATACAGCAGGAGCACAGGTCTATGTCCTGTCTGCAGAATCAGTTCTGTTGAAATGCTGGTAAGAAATACATGAAAACAATGTAAGAGCTGGGACACGTAGGGTAGCATCACATCAGGAGTAAGAGTAATTTGTGCATCATGTAAGCAAGGGGATGACTGGCTTTATCTTGTACATAACTGAGACCAGTTCTGGAAGGAGCCTGTCAAAGAGCTGGAGGTGGTATAAAAATGAGCTGCAAAATAATGTGATAAAAATTAAGTGACTGAATTCTTTATATAATGAAGTCTGGTGAAATTGCACAGGAGAACACTTTGACACAGAGCCTCTGAGAAGATTTGACTGTTTTGCTTGCAGGCTCACTACTTCCTTTCCCCTATTAGTACTTCTGTCAGTTGGTAGGTACTAGAATGTTCTTGATACATGCTGGGAGACTATGGAATTGTTCACCTTAGTCTTGTACTTAATCTAGTGACCTGCTTTCTCTGCTGCACTGTGTGGGAGCACCTCATTCAGAGAGAATTCCTTGTCTGTGAATTGCAGTGGGTTAGATCAAATCCTGGTTGTCTGATGTCTGATTTCTTGTCCATTTCTCAGAGTGAAGAGAAGATCAAAACTGTTCCAAGCCTTTATGGTATTCTTATGACCTTGAACCATATGGTCCAGCAGGATTATTTCCCTAAATCCCTGGCCCCAGTTCTTTCGGCTTTTGTTACAAAGTGAGTATTGTATTTGCCATACAGTCTTCTCTGTGGGAGCTTGTGAAACTGTTTGAGGGTTAATAGTTACATGTAAGCTGTTGTGAAAGCCCACAAATGTCTGTTCTGAAATTGAGAATTCATAGCTTAATGGGCCTCTTACCTTGTTTACAGTATGTGATGTTCAGAGTTGAAAAAAAAAAAATCCTAAAGAGGGAAAAGTAGGAAGTTGGCTTTGCAAGGAAGTCGCTCTGGAGGAGAGACTGCTAATGCCTTTCACAGAAGAGCTGTTTTGAGCTTAAGGAAACCTGCTGGGTTTCTGGCCACTGCTTGAGTGAGCTTGTGGGTACACTGGATCTAACTACCCTCCAAGTCATCCTTCAGAGTTAAGAGGGTCAGCAGAGCTCTGCCAGAGTTGTCATGCTGTGTGACACTGACCACTAGCAGGTGAAAACTGCAAAACATGAAGACTGAATTTGTTTTTAAATGGAACTTCTTACTGTGACAGCAACAAAGTTAGTGATTTTTTTTCTGGGAACTAAATGGGCAGTATAAGTACTGAAGAGACTGCTTTTACTGACTGCCAGTACTTATTGTTACTTCTACTATAGGTATAGAACCAACCCACCAGCTTTAGCTTTTTTAATGTATTTAATGGCTATGGAAAGGATATCTCTCCTGAATTAAATCAGTATCAACTTCAGCATTGATGAGATTTAAGGGAAAAAACCCACTAAATAGATTTACAATAGAATTACATACTACTGTTCAACAGTCAGAGGAGAAACAGCCTAAGAATGTCACTTGAGGCAAAACAGCAGAGGCCTGAAATCCTTTTGGACCTTGGTGGCTGGCTCAGTGTGGACCATGTGCTGTATAGGGTGAGAGCAGCTTTTTAGCAGGGCTCCATAATGAGGCTTAAGCCTTTCTGAATTTCATAGTATATGGGTTGGTAGCAGCAGCTGCTTGGGATCCCTTGCTGGTGAAAGGTAGAGGCATGAAATAGTTGTGGTCAATATGAAACATGGGCAGTAGAAATGCAGTGAAATATTGGTAGCCTGTCTTGATTCTGCTGGGCTTGGAAGCTGGCCAGTTGTGATAATTTTTCCATGTGTTGGTGTGGCTGATGAAGTTATCAAGACTGATCTGTAGCAGTGGTTTTTGTGTTCCATAAACACCAACCATGCTGAGGTCAGCTTTGGAAAATAAAGTGTCTTCTTTACACATGTGCAAATGCTAACTGGAGGCCCTTCTTATTGAACATTTTGCCTGCTGCCTCTTCTTTATTTTGATCACATGCCAGTGACTGAGTTGGAGGTGTATTTGTTCAGTCAATCATTACAGGCTTAAGCAAGAAGTACCAGGACTTGCCATGTGAAATTAACCAAACATATCATACACACATAGCAGACATACCCAGAATTTCTGCTGTTTCCTACACTGCTGCCTTGCTCTTGCTTGTTGATCAAGCCCCAGCCCTCAAAATGGAATTTAAATTGCTAGAAGCTTGGCTCAGGGTAATTGACTGTCCTAATTGTTGGTCAGGTACCAGAGCCCAGAGTAGCCTTTTAATTCTAAGTGTCCTAGCAGATTTTTTTCAGAAAAGGTACTTTTCCCCTCTTCCTGTACATGTAGGCTTTTCCCAACAAGTGTTTTTAAGCTGTAGATGATGTTGTATGTGACAAAATAAAGAGTAAAATTTTGGTCTTCATGAATTCATCAACGAAAACCCCATTGACTCCAGAACCTGCATCTTACTGCATGAGGTGAGAGTCTCTTGGTGGAAGGATGAGATTGTTCATGGGTTCTGTAGAAGCTGAGAGCCTCTCTAGTGGAAGGCAGCTCTTCCTGCCTACCTGTGGTATGTACCAGTGCTAATGCCAAGCCTGGTGCTATGAAATTCTCGGAGCTGAAGTTTTCTACTTTACAAACATCTTGCAAGCTGTGGTTTTATAGGGAGACTTTTGTCCTGTGCTGCATAATGAAATGCACACTAGCTCCAAGCAATCTATCTCTGTTATATTTATATAGGTATTTCTTACAATGCTTTCCCTTAAGGGAACAAGGACAACAGCTCTTAAATCTGTGTATGGGTAAATGTAAATAGGTCAAGAACCCCACAGTCCAGTTAAAGCAGCCTCTTGTGCTTTAACCTCAGCTGCCCCCTTAGTCCCACGCAGCCACTTACTCTCAGCCCAGTGGGATGGGGAAGAGAAGGGGAAGACTGAAAGTGAGCAGACTTCTGGGAGTTGATGAGAAGATGGGTTGTAGGTAAAGCAAAACTGCATCTGCAAACAAATCAAAACAAGGAATTAATTTAGCACTTCTACCCTCTCCAGGAAAGCTCCATCATAGCTAGCTTCTTCCACTTTATCTGACAAGTGTGAGGCCATGTGCTATGGAATATCCCTTTGAACAGTTGGGGTCAGCTGTCCTGGCTCTGTCCCCCTCTGGCTTCTTGTGCACCCCTGGCCTACTTGGTGGTGGGGTGGTGGTGAGGAAAAAAGTGCCTTAATGCTCTGTGACCTCAGCAGTAACTGAAACATGCCTGTGTTATGAGCACTGCTTCCAGCACAAGTCCCACACAGCCCCAATCCCATCCAAAACCAACATCCAGCTTCTCAATTAACCTCTCTCCCTTGTCAGTAAAATTGCAATCCTAAAGTTAAGCCTCTACCTGGTTAACCTAATGTTCAGAATTATTCTGGCCTCTGTTTATGAAACAAGTGTAATTCCATTCTGCATACCAGTTTTCTGCAAGTAAAGGAATTATGGGTTTGACATTTCTGTGGTATTTTTTTTTTTTTCTCCTTTTGGTTTGCAGTTAGCTCTTTTGGACTTTTAAAGTTCTTGTAGCTGCCTAGACCAGAGCTCTGCTGTCTTTCACTGCAAGGGGCTTCTGGCATAGGCACTTACCTCCTTTCTTTTGTGACAATTTGTTGTTGTAGACAGTGTTCTCTGTTCAATAATAATTACAGAATTATGGGTGCAGACTGTAAACAGCATCCATCTTACTGTGCTTGCTGTCAAGCCTTACTTGGGTTTCTTGGACACAAGAGGGTGCTGTGAATCCACATGTGCTTTTCCATGATTTTTTAGGCGTAAATACTGAAAGTATGTGAATGTCTGTCTGCCCCCTTGTGACTTACTGGAGGTGATGGGGTTTGTGTTTGGTTGGTTTTTTGGGGTTTTTTTGTTGGGTTGGGTTTTTTTTTTGGTTTCTTTTTTTTTTTAATGTTGTTCTTTGCTGTTGAATTGTATCACATCACTGGTCTCTTTGAACTGTCTGTAGCATAGAGTGGCAGGCAGGTAACTCCACAGCAAATAAGGAAGATTTTATTGCTGGAGGAGGCTTAATGTTAGGAGAGGGGGCTGAAGGATCTTGTCTGTGATCAACATCAGTGGTCCAGTTCTCTGTTTCCAAAAATGGGAAGCTGCCTGGATGGACTCAGCACCCTCATGGCAAACAGGACTGGGTCTTCCAAAGATGAGGACTGAAATGTGTTTTCCAGCCACTTAGAAGATAAACTCCAAGCTGTAATTCTGATGTGCTTCTATTAAACTGCAGCCACCATGGAGTGATGTACCAAACAACCTCTGCAGCTATGAGTCGTGTGCTGTACACCTGAATGTGAACTTCTTGCTCCATCCTAGATATTCCACTCTATTTCAGCTCACCCTCCTTTCCCAAACTGTGTAGGCTTCTTATCTGTTCATTCTTAAAGGTTATTCTGCTGTGGTGAGGTGGGAGAGAGGTAAAATTAATGATTGCTATTCTCAGAACAGTGGAAAACATTGAATTAAATTTCTTAGGAGGAAGTTCCCTAATGGATGGATTGATCCTGATCACTGATTTCAGTGAGGCTAAGCCAGTAATTGGCCTGCAGAAATAGAAATATGCATTACTGGGAGGCAATGGAAACATTACAGAAATACAGCTTGCTGTGAGTGTATTTCCATGGTTTAATTTCAGGTAGCAGATTATTCAGTGTAAATCTGACTCAGCTATTGCAGCCTCTGTCTTGGGCCCTTTCAGGTGATGTTCTGTGGGCTGTTTGGAAGGCACCCTAAAAGGTGGCTGTTGCCTTTTTCCCCGGCCTGGAAATGAAACCCAAGATAATTTTAGCAAGGAAGTATTATAAGAGAGGATCTTTATTTGAAGGCCTCCAGAGGCAGTCATGAAAAGATGTCCACAAAAGCCCACCCCCCCAGGGCTGAGTACATTTTATAGGTTTTAGATTTTTATAGCTTTTAGTGTTTATATGCTCAGTTAAAGGCAGATACAAACCCATTTTTAAATTCGGTATTTTAAATCTCTCTCTCCCTTCTTTTCACAGACCCAACCGTGCACTTGACTCCTGTTCATTTGCTCGCCACATGCTCCTACAGACCCTCCACCAGCTCTAAGAGACAAAACCTGTCAAGATGACAAGAGATGTGTCCTTCCTTCCCCAAAGGACTGGCATCAGCAGAGAACTTGGAGCTGCAGAGTGGGAGAGGATCCCAGAGCCCATTACAGACATACTGTCCGTTTGTTTGGTTTTTTTTTTTTTCCCCTGTAGGAAGTCTGTCCTTCTGCTTTCATAAACTTGAAGAAATCCTTGCTGAATTGTCTTCCTACTCCTCTTGAAGTGATTCCCTGGTCTGCAGGGCAGGTGCTTATGCTAAAATAAGTCTGTACTGCTGTGAACTCAGCATGAATTGAAGAGTTCTCCATTTTGGCTGCGTTGGCAAGGGTGCCAAGACTAAAATGGGGCCCAGAAGAGCTCTCATCTGGATCAACCCTTCATCAAGTTGGGCATTTTATTTTATTGGACTTTGATTCCTGCCTTACAGCATTTAGCACTGTGCCAGAGGGAGGCTGTGCTGCTGCTCTATTTCTCTGGGCCATGGGGGTGCTGCTCATGGCTGAGGGGTGATGTGTGATCCCCTTTGCTTCTTCTCTCAAGTCTGTTGTCAAAGGCAGTGTGTGGCTGGTTTTTATTTTGATATGTTCTTTTCCCTTCTGCTTGGAATATTTGTGTAGTGTGGCTGATCCTGGTGGCCATCGCTTAAAGGAGCGAGCACGTTTTATTGTAAATTTTTGTTGCCATTGCCTGTGTTGTTTATTCTTCCTACCCTTTACCTTCTCACCCTAATTAAATAGGCTTGGTTTGGAAATTAATACAGTCCATGAAATCCCTGTGGAACGTGTCCCTTTCTCTTCCCTTTGACAAAACACTGTGCCTGTGTGCACTGTTCACATGTTTGAAAGCCAAGCACATGTAAGAATAGGGAGAGAGAAGGCTGTGCTCTTCTCTTGCCCTGAACAAGTAGCAGCAGCTGTCCCTAAGTCTGGGTGGAGGATTGTCCATGTGCCTTTGAAGCACCATGACATTCCTCCATACAACTTACAAATGCTTATGTTGATTGCCTGAAATGTTATGTAAATAAAAATTAACTCTGCAGCCTTATCATGATTTATAAAACCTACACTGGGGTTTGCAGTTCTGTGTGATTGCAGTGGAACACAAACCTGGACTGGAATGGAACCTGGTTTGTGTGAGGAGAGAGGCACCAGTAAAGTGAGAGGGAGCCAAGCTATGGCACCACAAACCTTGTTTCTGCGGTTCCCCATCTCTTTTCTTGGTGGTCTCCTGCTCCTGTCTAAAACAGGAACATGGCAGAGGAGCAGGTTTCCCTCCAGGCATCTTCCAATTCCTAGCACAGTCTGAATAGAAAAAACAGTGCCAACAATTAGGAGCACTATCCTGCTACTCAGCTCTAAGTAGTGTGAGGTGAACTGTCCCACATTCCCAGGATCAGGTAAATTTAAGCACTTCATCTCATTGGCTAACAAACCAGCCTGGGGTTCACATGAATATTCTCAGGACCCTCTGAGCTTTCCTTAAGAAGGGTTGGACTGAAAACTCCATCATAAGTATTTCCGGTGTGACATCATCCACTGCCAAGATTTGGCCAGCCCCTCTTGCTGGATTTCTCTCTGGAAAGCTGTGACTTGATGCTCTGACCATTTAAATGCTGGGGTTTTTTTTTCTCTCCTCTTATCAAATTGCGTGGAGTAGTTCTTGAATTTTGCTGTGGTTGTGAGAAAATAAATGCAATCAAAGGGTCAGATCTGTTGGTAAGGTTGTACTGCCCCAGCATTCATAAAGGTCAGATGGTTACACAGTCCTGAGAGCAACATGACATTTAGGGCTTTGGCCAGATTGCCAAACTTGGAGCTTATTAGCTTATATCCACTTGCCCTTTGTAAATATGCAAAATAATCTTTTTATATGTGGCCTGCTTAGCAAACCTGAGCAGTCAGCTTGCCAAAATGTGTCTGTGCTTTGCTCTTAAAAGCACAGTGGCTTTGTATGGAGTCTTCCCTCAGTGATTTTGCACATCTTTAACTTTAATAGTGTGCTGTGGTTGTGGGTGCAAAACTCACAAGCAGGTGAGGAAAAGGGAAGCTCCAGCTCAGATTCTCAGCCACAGTTCTGAGACTGCAGATGAAGATTTTCCTCCAGGCAGAAATAGGGAGGACTTAGGATGTTGTGACGTATTCTACAGGACATCAACACCTCTCTTATGGGCCTTATCTTCTTGCAGATGAGAACAAAATCATTCTAGATTAATTTTGGTTTGTTAGAGCTGTCAGAGTGCCTCACTTTTCCACAATTTCATTCACCTTCCTGAGGAAAGGAGCCTTTGGATCCAGCAGCTGATAGGAAACACAAGTAATGATGATTATTTGTATAGTGTAAAAGTACCTTCTCTTTCATTTGGGAGCACTTGCACTCTCTCTCTGTTGTCCCTGAGTTCAGCTGAACAGCAGCCAAACTCCATCACTCAGTTACTTCATTAGACTTTTAGAAAGACTAACACAAGCAAGACAGCAAGGCTGAAGTAACAAGGGCTTTGTTTCAGGGGTGGAAAAAGGGTTTCTCTGTGCTCTGAGATAGAGCTGGAAAACCTGAATGTCAAATAGAAACACAAGAAAAAATATTTAATATTCCTGACTGTAGGATGAACAGGAGCAAAGGAAATAAAAAATTACAGAATTATTTTAGCTCAGGAATACCTTTGGAGGAAAGTTTGCTGTAAAATGTCATCTCTGAGTTCTTGCAAACCTGTGAAATTAACTGAGGTTCTGAGTCCCAAAATACATCAAGTGCTGAAAAAAAAGCATAAATGGGAAATCTACTTTTGTCAAACTTTCCAGTACCAGGGCCTCACCACCCTCACAGGTAAGAATTTTTTGTCTTAAAAAAAAATTACCCAGCTGTTGGAATTTTTCACAATTCACCTTTTTAAAGCAACAGGAAAAAGCTTGCCTAGGAACTTAAATATTCTTTAAAATGTATAAATTTATATTTCTATGTTCTGAATGAATGTGACAATGTCATACTTCTTTTCACAAAGGACTTTTTTATTTTTAGGGAAAGATTCATATTTATGTGACCCCTCCTAAAAGAACCAGAAAATTAGATAACAAAAGTCTGCGGTTATAAATCAGTTAGGGTTATTCTACCTAAAACTTATATCCACAATCTATGAAATAATAAACTTGAACATCATCCTATATTCATCTACCCCCAAAAAAAAAGGTTATTTACCATTAGTAGCCATCAAATCCCATCTTAGAGCTCTTCTGGAAGGGATGCCCATTCTTCAGCGGTCTGCTGCAATCCAGAACTGTCCACATGGTGTGACTCAGCTTTTAAAGCCTGGTTTTGTCTGTCTTCAAATAAGAGATTGTTTTGGGGAGGATGTGGTGTTGATAGGATTTGGGTTTTCTGAAGGGTGGCAGTGATGGATTTTTTAATATTGATTGTGGATGCTGATTTTTCTGAAGAAAAAAACCCCCATGTTCTAGATCTCTCATTAGATCTCAAAGAGCTGAACAAAGGTGGATTCCACTTTGGTTTAGACCTAGCTTTGCGTGCTGCTTTCAGCAACCTTAAAATGTTTCTGGTTTTTGGCTTTACTAACTTCTTCCAGAGCTGATTTATGTAAATAACTTGTATCTCTCCTTCCCTGGCTTTGCTTGCTGCCTCTGTTCTGCTACTGGTTTTAATTCAGTGTTAGCTCTTCAATTCAAGAGCCTGTTTGCTTGAGGGTCAGTAGAGCTCCCAAAGAATACAATCACTGAAACTTGGGCACTCCTGTGATCTGGGGATAAAGGGGAGTGAAGTTCTAATTTGTGACCTTGCATTCTTTAAATTGCTGTTACATACTCCCAGATACAACAGAAAGGCTGATTTTATGAGCATAGGTTCTCTTTGCTCTTTGCATTTGTTGGGATTGAAATTTGTTCCTTGCATTTTTCAGGCCTTTGAAAAGGCCAGATAAGCTCCTAAAGTGGGCACTGTGAAATTGTTGCCAAAATCATCTCCTTTGTTCTCAAACAGATCAGATTTGTGGTTTTTCCAAGCTCAGCTGAACCTTTTCAGCAACTGCTGCCACAAGCTGCTACTCCAGCGGGCTCTGGGAATGCAGGGATTGCTCATGTCTTCTGGCCAAAAATGACCGTGGCTCCATCCCCTGAGGAAATTCAAGTCTTGATCTTTCTGACACCCAGTGGTGTAACTCCTCTGCTTATACAAAATGTCTGTGAATTCAACACACTTTTGCCCATCATGAAGTTTATCCTGCATTTTTCCAAAATGTGATTATTCACAAAGTGGGCTGTCCTCACATTGGATTTTTTGAGCCTCTGTATCTTACGTCCTGAAATATGTGGAGTTTATTTTACTGAAAAAATTCTTACGGGTGTATAGTGAAAGCATTTGGCTTCTGAGTGCCATCTCATTCCACCAGTTCAATCATGAGGTGGTTAAGGCTTATTTATAGCTCTTAGGTATTCTTATTATTCTTATTTATAGCTCTTAGGGATGAACATATCCACTGAAAAAACAAACAGCCATGTGCTTGTGGGTAATTTATAGCAATTTTTAAGTTAGGAGAATTCATACTACAGTGTATGATCTCATATTACAGCTTGAAAACGCTGCATGGCTTTGGAATTTGGTAGGGACACTGATATACTCTGAGAAAACTGAGACCCAGAGCATCCAGGTACCCCTGAGCTAGGAAAGGCTCAGTTATGTGTCCTAAGGAATTATGTAACTTTTCCTTCTCTCATCCTCTGATAGCCCAGACACAGAGTCAAAAATATTTTTTTTTCCCAGTACACTCCACTTGTTCTTCAATTGAATTAAGATAATTAATTCCACCAGGGTTGGACTACATGATTTTACAAGAAGCAGAAACTCAGGGTCTACTTTCAGCAAGATGCATCTAAATTTTAAATTATACATTTAAATTAGAGGGTTTTTTTGGTTTTTTAGTCATATGTATACCACACTTCATTGCCTGTAATTTATGTACACATTTATATCACTCTGGGTACACAGTGAAATCCAGCCTGGGTGTGATGTCACTACAAGACAGAGAACCCATCACCTCTCCTGTGAAGTTGTGTGACTGCTGAGATGTTTGCTGGCCTCAGGATCAGTGCTGGGTTCAGTACATGTCTACTAATTTTAAATAGACCTTTTTTCACATAAAACTGAGTCCTGCCACTGTAGGTTATAGAGGACGGCATGCATCTCTTGCTGTGCCATGCAAGAACCATAGATTTGCAGAGGATGCAAAGGAAATACCTTTATGACCTCATGCTTTCCATTTATTGTCTGAGCCATTAAAATGATTGCTTCTCATAAAAGTTGGTTTTGCTAGCAGGGGAATATGGGGGCAAATGTTCCCTCTGACAATCAGTGTGCTTTGGATCAGACTCAAAACACACCTATTATTCAAACTTAACTTTCCTTGACTCCTACTGAATGATTTGCTTCCAAAAGGAAACATCTGACTCTCCATAAAACTGCTGGCAATGGTCAAATTCCTGTCAAGCACTGGTGGTCCAGTGAACTCAGGTTAATTGTAAATTACTCTGGAACCTGCTATACAATAATGGGATTTTCTTCCACCTGTGGCCCACCAGTGGATTTGGAACAAGAGTTTATTGTCAGTAGATCAGATTTATTGCACGGTGTCCTTTCCATTAATGGAAACATTTAGGGGATCTATAAATCAAAAAAAGATTTGACAACACTCCACTCTGTCCAAACGTTCAACATCCAAACAAGTTGCCTTTCTGTTTGTCACTTTTAGTTATAGAGAACTTATAGCTGACTGTAAGGAAAATGAAGAGCAATGAAGGACAGATGAATTTCATAAAACAGAGGTTCAGCTCATGCATGCATTTAGGTTTTCTTTCAATGGAAATGAAGTTACTGGAAGGGGATGATTCAGAATAGAGCTCACTCTGATGTGGCAGTACGGACTGAAGTTCCCTGATCAAGGAAGTAGAAATTGCTTCCAGGTCCTGCAGTTTAAATTAGAATAAAACATATCTTGCTGTAGCAGTTAAGACAGCAAACTCCACCAGTTCATCCAGTTAAATCCACCTTTGCTCCAGCACTCTGGAGGCTAATGCAATTCAGACTGTGTGTCATTCTATTTCTCAATCATTTCGTTTCACTTAACCACATTTTACTGGTCAGTATTTGCTTTTGCAAACATAGTGATGAAATATATTTATTGGCTATATAAGCAGGTGCCTGGCTTGGTAAATATCAGTAATTCAGAAAATCTCCTGTCCATAATACTAATAATTGAAATTTAAACAAATTCTGTTCTGGTGTCAAATCACAAATCTCTAAATTTGGGATTAGCCAAGAGGATATAAGACTATTTACCCACAGTATCTTTCTAATAATTTTGTCTGATTTTTTAGGTTATTATAATTTGGTAACTGTACTTCATATTTCCATTGAATTTGTATCTTCTGCTATAGGACAATATAAGTTTAATCTACTTTTATATTGTTATGACAGTGACATCACATACTTATTGCACTGACAATTAATCCTTAAAATGTATTTACTGGCTAATTTTTAAGCTGGCATTGTCCTTCAGTGCTATTGGAAACATCCTTATAGCCAAAGAATTCTCAGGTTCAGAGAAAGTTGCTTTCATTACAAAATCCAATTACTCCCTATCTTTTTTGTTTTGTTTGTTTTGTTTTTATCTTTGTGTTTCAAAATTCTTTTTTATCATTCTTTATATATTTTTTAATACTCCTCACTTTTTTACAAATAGTCACAGACTCACAAAAACTCACAAAATTTTATATTTGTCTCAGCTATTTCTGTGTTGCAAAACGCTGTATAAAATGTACTTTAAAAACCCTGCTAAGGAACTTTAATATTTTTAAACTGTGTTGCAGAGGACAGAACATTTTATCCTTTTTTCTTCATACAACTTAATCATCTTTTAATCCATAACAGCCTCCCACCCTACAATTACGTACAAATATCTTCAAATACCTCAAGGGAAAATGTCCATATGACCACAATTCAGGATATTTAAAATCAATAGCATTATGATGACGAATTTATCCAGAAATAGATGTTGAATTCTCAGAAGGAAATCTGTATTAAAAAGAAAGAAGCTTTGCTGATATATTTATGTATTGATATAATTTTAATATATTATCAGTCTGAAAATGCCATGATACTAAGAACGTGTTTGAAAAGAGAGATGTGCTTGAACTTGATCACCTCAATATTAAGATTGATTAATTGTTTGATATGGCTGAATACTCAGCCAAAGAAATGACTCAGTGAAAATCAAAATGCCAATAATTTGTAGGACTGTCTGATATGTCAGTGGCAAAAGGAAGATTTTTAACCAGGTGGGAAGGAGTGAGAAGTAGTCTCTAGTTTTTGTCTAAATATTTCTGCAGTGAGTACCCACAGCTGGCACTCTCAATTCTGGTCCTCCACCTTCCTCCCTCGAATTCTGCAGCTGTTCTATTTATCCTTTCCTAAGGAGATACTGAAATGGAGCTAGACTTGAAACAGGGGCTGAATATAATTTCAGTTTTGTTGCAATTTTTTTCAGCTGAACCTGAATGCTTCTGGAAACCTTGAAAAATATATATGCAAGAGAGGTTACTAAAGCCATTAGTCAATTGGGAAAAATCCCTTTTCCCAACCCCGCAGAGTGGAATAATGAATAACATGGACACAGCTACTGGTGATGTCAATTGCTGTCACTGCATTGAAGTTTTATGATGAGACAATTATTCAGATTTATGATCTGAACTCTTGTTCCTCTCCATTTCCCATAAGTAGATGTATTAAATTCTTATTAGAGGACATGGAATTTAAAACAGGAATGACATGTGCCCATGGAATTGACTGAAGCATATCAAAGGAATTTCATTTGTTATTAAAATTTAATTGGAAAGATAAAATGCCAGCAAAATGACTGGAAAAATGTAGCTTTCTTTCTCCAGAAATATTATTAAATACTAACGACATAACAGTCCTCGTGGTAGATTCCTAAAGGATAATTTCCTTTCCTTGCCTCTCTATAGCTCCTTCCATTCCAAGTACTGCATGTTTCTTTTATTTATTTTCCTTTTGTACATAAAACTTCCCTCTCACTCATTACATTTTGTTAGGATACAAAACAGCCCACTCAGTAATTATTTTTGCATTCACACCTTGCATTTGAAGAGAGGAAAAAAAAGCTGCAGTACAAAGTGCAGCTGAGGACAGGCAATATAACCTGTCTCACTCGTGTTTCACTCTAAGAAAAATAACTGGCACTATTAATGAAGTCAACTGCACTTTGAGACGGGAGAGAAATGAGACTGGATGGATTTCAATTATGAGCACAGGAGAGGTTAAAGAATTTTTTGCCTCCAGTTTTGAAAAATGTTTAGCCTGTAAAATACAGCAGACACAAGACTGCCTGTCCCAGGGAGTGCCACCCTTAAGGTTTATATGTCCCTAGATCATGAAGATGTCATTGTATATAAAAATATTTTAGCTGAGACATCAAAACTGAGGAGATTGACATCATCCGTGCAAATATATAAACATATATTATATATCTAAACCATCTATATCTATGTATATCTAAAACATCTCCCCTTTATCTAAGGCAAAGTCTTACACACCTTTTTCATTTTCTTCTCTGCAGTTACCAAGAAATCATTGATTATATTGATCTAAAGGACTAATAGTGATATTTTTATAGAGAGCTTCTGGCTATTGCCTGTTTCCTGAAACCACTGACCTATGCAGGTGAAAATACAAAGTTTACAAATGATGCAAGTTGATGGGGGGGATGTAGGACACTGAGCACTGCCCCCTGTGATTCCATACCTCTCAGAATCTCTGGAAAGTCACTGGAGAGCCTGAATTAGTGCCAAAGTACCAGTACAAAAAGTACCAAAGTACAGACCCGGGTACTCCTGGTAGAGAGGCCCAGAATTGCTCTGTTCTCCTTCCCCATTTAATTATTCTAAGATTCTTTATGGGAATTCTCCAAGAATTCTTTGCTTCATCCTTGAGCAAACAATGCTCTAATGAGCATATTGAGCTAATTTATTAACTCAAACCACCAACAAATGATTAAGCTTATTAATAATCTCATAGGTGAGATTTATGGCCAGTGTTGCTATCACAGCCATGGAGATAAAAGTTAAATCTTCTGTGGGTGTTTATTTTGCCTCATCCATTTTACCACAGCTTTTAATTTTACATGGTATTTTTTGTTCCTCATATTTTATATAATTATATCAGCACCAACTCAGATTGCAATAAAACAAGAGAATTAGCTTCAACCAATAGAGCGTCCACAATTAAAAATTAAATACTACATTAAAATATGTACAAATAGTGAATTGAAACAGGGGAGGAAAAGAGGCTTGAAATAGAGGCTATATTTGAGAGATAATGTATTCTGACCTCAGCCTCAGGAGATCTGCTCATGACCAAGAATTTTGAAAACTTCGGTAAAATAACAACTTCAATCACAGATCAGAATTCATAAAGTCCCCCTCTTGTGCTTGGTCTCTTTCCCACTGGGATCTCTTGGCCTGTGTGGATTAAAATGAGGCGGTGCAAGACTGGAACTTGCCTGGGAGTTAGGATAAGATTCAGGTAAGAGCCCATTTTCAGTTATTTGTTCTAACAGAAGTGGGAGATTTTGCAGTTTGCCAGTTGCTGAAATGCTTTGTATGAAAATCAAAAAAGGAACATTTCTTTGGGGGGGTGGGAATCTTTCTGTGTGAGTATGTGGGGCTTTTTTCTTATGTGAAATTATATGATTTTAAAATGGAATTTCTAGAACTCTTTTCTGAATGGACCAATATCTCTTACATTTTTTTAAATGTTTCTAAGGAGGAAAGACAAGCCAGCCTTTTATGCTGGCTCTGTGTTTGCCCTCTCTTTATAAAGAGTTGAGGATGATCCCTCATCTGCCCTGGATTTCAAAATTATGACATCTGGAGTTCATCCTCACACTGCTGTAGCACTGACTCTTCAAACAAACTCAGAAAATGCTAAAAAAAAAAGAGCACTACTTACAACCATTCCACAAGCACAATATCTGTGTGCAAACAAAAGGCTAAAAGACTCATTTTGCAGGAAATAATTAAAATTTTGTGGTTTTTTTTTAGTCTTGGTTTGGTTTCTTTTCCCTCTCTCTTCCCTTTCCCTGGCTTTAATTTATCGAACATTTTAGCTTAGGCAACCTGTAGGCACAAAATTATAGATGGTGCTCACTCATCCTAAAATTGAAAACTTCCTCTTTCCAAAGGTGATTGTTGCCAGTTGATACTTACCACTTGAAGGGGATAAATCAATCAAGTCTAGAATGAAAATAGCTCTTGTATTTATGAAAAGATCTCTGTCCTTGGAAAAGAGATTGCATGTTCCTTCCTTCACCTATGACCTAACTTTAAGTGTCAAACCCCCAAACAGAAGCTTTGGTAGAAACAGGTAGAAGTAGCAAGAGCTCCTTGTTATTTATAGTCTGTGAATTAAAAAATAAAAAGTGGGAAAAGTAGATTATATATTTGAAAATATTCAATATTTCAAAACTTTCTTACAAAGGTCAGTTTTAGAGATTTAGATCCTGTAGCCTTTTTGAAATTTGGAGCATTTTGAGCAGTGGATCATGGAACAAGAATATGTCAACAGAATATACCATGTGCAGTGTGCTTGGCTATGTATCCAACCCACAGTGAAAAAAAACCCCTGAATAATAATATCTATTTAAACAAACATTTTTATAGTCAGAAATGTAAGTTAGGTCCCTTTTGCAGCTTTTGATAAGCTTCTTGAGGGCATGCTTGCTAATAAGGATGTTCTAATTATTTATCAGCTCCAGATATGGAGTAGGAATTTTTGGTTTTTGTCTTTACAGCTCAGCTGTAAAGATGTGAGCCCAGACCTTAGATGTGATGACAGATGTGAGCCTAGACCGTAGAGGGAAATGAACTTTTCTCACAGGATTTAATAAATACTTGCAGACAGTAAAGGCCTGCTGAGTTTTAGAAGTCCAGCATTTATTTCAGCTCTGAAGAATATCTCCTTTAGAGTTAAAATGCCTTTTCCTCTGAACAATCCCCTTTTCAGTTTTCTCTCGTTGCCTTTTTCTCCCAGCCTCTTCTCTCTGACTCTTATTCCAGGCTTGTATTGTCCCAGTTTGCCCTCTTGTAAACAAACAAACAAACAAACAAACAATTGACAGCTTCTCTTCGTGCCCTTCAAACATGAATTTGACAGCCTTTATTTGTGTCTTTGAGCCTCTCTGAGCTATTTCTCTCTTCTGACAAGCAGAAAAGCTTCCATAAATGCACATTTGCCAGTGATACAAGCAGCTTTGCATGCAAGCTGGCAGAAAAGTTTCTGTGACTGAGATCTGAACATCAAGACCTAAATCTGGTGTTTAATTTGAATCATCCCAGTGAGCTGGACTCAATCAATAGCAGCCTTTGCTTTATTCAGGAACAAACACACTCCAGGTTATTCCTGTTCTTGTAAAACAAGGTTATTTCCTACTGTCTGTTTGCATCTTGATTTACTTTAGCTGAATCTGATAAGGGTTGCATTTTAGGACGTGAAATTAGCAGCAGCTACCTAAAATTTGTGTTCTCTCAGGGAAACCACGTGCTTGTATGTCCCATTTATGACTCATTTTTTCATGGCGAGCAAGGAGGAATTAGTTATGAGTCTGGCTCAAAGTACAGCTTTGTAAAATTATTAGAAAATGTTCAAGGCGAGGCATAAGAGCTGTCTTTCCAGTAAAAGGGAGAGGGGAAATGGGGAAAAAAGCGCCCCAAAATATAGGAAAAAAAAGGAACTGCAGGACCTGTGTCAGTAATGAGGGAAAGAAGGACTGAAGCTCCTGCACACACAAAATCTCCAGGTCCCCAAGACCCAGGGGCTCCCAAGGTATTACAGGATCCCTCTCAATGCTTGGTGCAATAAAACGCAACTGAAAAACTCCTTGTGCTCTACAGAACTCCTGCATTGGAATTGAAGAAGGGTTTGCAGGCTGGAAATCTTGTCCAAGGTTTTTTTTGTTTTTTTTTTTTTCTCCTGCTGTGCCAGCTGCTCTAGGAAAAGTTGTGATCTCCTGCAAATCTTTCTCCTCAGAAAAAGTACTGTATTTATGTTGTTTGTTTTGGTTGGGGTTTTTTCACTTTCAGGACTGATTCATGCAAGTAAAAATCTTGTTTCTGTTTTAGCAGAAATCTGAGGGATGTAAAATCATCCCTCTACTTTCTGAAAAAGAAGTTAAATGCTAAAGAAGAGGCCACTTTAAAAAGAAAATAAAAGATAAAGTAGGGCATGTGCATAAGTATTTTGCTGACTATGGTGAAATTAGACATATTCTTAAGTGAAACAGGGCCAAAATATCCTCGTTCTCCCTGCTGGAATGTTCAGGGGGGGATGGGGGTGCCAAGGGAATGCTTTCAAACAAAGATGTGTTAAATGAGTAATTCCAGTTTCCAGGCACAGTCTGCTTGTGAGAGAGGGAGGCTGGTCCATGATAAACACTGCAGAGGAACCCTTTGGAATTATTTCATGCTTCCATTGCATGAAATTTTGCTTTTTCTGTCTATAGTTAAAGGCAGAAGAAGCAGACTTGCATTACCTGAGCAGGGTCTGTTTGTTCTTTGTGGAAATTTGTGGTTTCAAAAGCATACAAGGAGTAGGGAGAGAGTGGAATTAAGTAATATACAGAAAATTTGCCCATGATCCTAGAATATTTGCAAAAAGATTTAAAATCAGTTTCAAACGATCCAATTTTAAAAGTTGTGGTAATGAGCACCTTGGCACTCAGCACCTGTGGAAAGCAGACCTTTCCCACCATGTTTTTTTCTCCCAGATTTGCTTATGAAAAAGAATGCTTGGAGAGAAGCAAAACATAATTGCACCTCCCAGGGATTTTTTTTGCTGCTTTTGTTTCTTTGTTTGTTTGTTTGGTTGGTTGGTTTTGATTTTGGTGTTTTGGGGTTGTTTTGTTTTGTTTTGTTTTGTTTTGTTTTGTTTTGTTTTTTAAGTTGTAAGATGCCTCCAGAGACTGGTAATTCAGCAAGACACAGAAGTTAAACTTTTTTTAAAAAGTAGCTTTATTTAGTCATTGTTCTTATGCTGAGAAAGAGAAAATTAATGATAAAAATGGCACTAAAATTAATCTGGTAACTTGAAAAAGCAGCTCAGTTCAAGGCAGTGAGAGTTGTGAGTGGAGAGAAGGTGATCTGAATAAAACAAATCCGGGGTGTCTTTAAGAAAGATGAATTATGTTGAGACTCAGGTGAAGGATGCACTTGAAAGACAAAGGTGCTGCTGGGATATTTGACTGTGGTGCTCTGAGACAAAGCTTGAATAAAAAACAGAGAGTCAATCCTCCACAAATGCAGGATTGTGTCCTGCTGCTCCCCATACATGGCTCCTTTATGGCTCCTTTATGGGCTGCCTCCTGCCCTCTGTGCTGAGCCCCAGCTCTGACAGCACAGGTATGACATGGACCCTTTAAAATTTTATATGTTGGGCTGTTTATTTGTTTTGTTGTTTTTTGGGTTTTTTAGCACACTTCAAGTGTCCTGAGCAACACAAAGGCATAGCTTGTTCTAGACCCGGGATTTTAAAATTCCCTTCAAATATGAAGAGGAAAAATCAGTACTTAACTCCCTGAAATACAAATAAAGCATTCTTTGACTACAATTATTGAACCCTGGAAAAATATTAAGATGCAATTTCCATGCTAAACAGCACTCAAGCTCTATGATAGTAATGTGGAAACGGGGTGTGTGAGGGGAATTACTGCTCATGATAAAAACAAAGGAGTGCAGTCAAGCAGCAAGAAAGGAAAACATGAAATTAATGCATTTCCTTTGTTGTTTTAACAAAGCCTGTTTACTGTGGAAGAAGAAAGGTCTTCAGATTAGAAATGTTACTTCTGGGTTAGGAAAATGCCTCCATCACATCCAGCAGTTTTTCCCAGGATATATTGTTATATTTTGCCTGAATTCTTCTCTTCTGCTATGAAAGAACTGCTGTCTTAAATGAAAAAATACTGCAATGTTTCAGCTTCCAATGTACAGAAGTTTTATTGCTTCTGTGAAGTTAATGCTTTGGTCTCTGCCGGATACTGAGCTGGCTGAATACCTGATGCCTGCACTTGCAGGGTCTCTCCCTGCTGAGATCTGGCAGAGGTCCCCTTGTCAGCTGAAGCCACCAAAGTTCCACACTGATGCAAGAGGAGCATCTCTGCCTTTGGATTTGGAGCTCTGCTTGCTGTGCATCCAATGAAAATTGCCCTTCCCAAGTGTTTTGTTGAGTCATCTCAAAGCACAAAGTGCTTGTTAGTTTTCCCATCCAACATTGGACCTCACTCAACAAATAACGAATCACGGGTGTGTTGTGCTTCTATCCTTTTTCACCTTTACCACTTGCTAATTTTGGAACTTGCAGTTTATAATTACAATGCTGAGCCAGGGCTCTTGGCTTGGGAAATGAGAATGTTTTAAAGGGAAGCTTAATAGCTGCATCTTGGTTGAATACATTGTGAAGAGTTGAGTGTGACCTACATTAAAAGCTTAGCAAACTTTTCATTCTGCAAATGAATAGAGGGCCCTAATGCTGAGAGAAAAGCACATATTAATTTCTCTCTAAACCACTGGGATCCACGGAAATAAAAATTGAAGGGGTTTTGTGGGACTTCTTGGTGCTTGCTTCAGGATGTTATATGGCAGTGCACTTTGTCAGGGTTTGAGGCAGCATCTGCTGCAGTAACCTGCTGTAAGGTGGACTAAGCAGACAATTTGATTTGCCCTAAAACATCTCTGGGATGCCAGCAAATTAAAGGCCACTTCTACATTATATGTTTAATTAATTGTTAAGTAATGTTGGTAAAAGAAAGCTGATTATTTGCAAGATTTTTCTGATGCTGCATCAGTGAGTTCTGTCTTTCAAGCAGAAGACATCCTTGACACCTTGGTTCACAGTCTGCATCTATGATACTCTTGTCATGAAGAAGGGAAGCTTTTGATTAGGGGGACAACAATTTAAGAATAATTTCCTTTCCTGAGGCTGCACCTACAATCAAAGGAGGATATAATCTATTGCAAAACCCTGAGCATGAGAACTTTTGCTCCAGAGGAAGTCAGTGATCAGGGTTCTTATGTCTTTTTCTTGGGATATTAAATATTCTCTCAGAGTAAACAATCTATTTGATAATTTTTCAGTGACTGCTACTTAGCTCTGGGAAAGGACAAGCTCATTTTGCCAAAAATTGCCTGTGGTTTAGGATGTTGCATATCCCATTGCTAGGGACATGACCTACTGCAGAAAATGTTAATTTAATTATTTAATTAACAATTTAATTATATTTGTGAATGAAATATTATTTGTGAAATAAAACTGCCTTATTAGGATATTTAGCCTTCTTGGATCTTTAGAGATCCATTAAACAAAGTAATTCCCTATTACCTCAGTGAAAAGGAATTAATGAAAGAGCAGAGTAATCAGAATGGTCTGAAAGGGAATGATTATGAGGTATCCTGATGTCAGCAGATAGAGTTAAAAAACATTTGCATTTGTCATCTGGCTTGTCACCTTTGATAAGTCCTTTCTTTACTCCCTCTACTTTGCTTATTATTTGATCCACGGCACCCCCTTCAATTTCTCCCTGCCTTCCTCACATGTGCTTATTCCTCCCAAGCACAAAGCAGGGCAATGGATGTTTCTGACTATTTAATAAACTGGAAAATAAAAGTCCATTCAACTAGAATGATAATATTTCAGTCCTTCATCTAAAAGGGCTAAAAACAATAGCCAAAACCCCCAACATATTACCAATTTTAACACTACTTGTCAATCTATTTTAGGTGACACTTCTTTGGGTTCACTCTCTCTCTCTTTATTTTTTTAATACATTTTTAATGTTTTTTATTTTCCCTTAAAGAGTAGTTAATTGGTCAAACAAAATGCCAAAACTGTGAAACCTAAAAGAACATTTCCTTTTGAAATTCTTATGTATTTCAATATTTTATAATAGCATTCTTAATTGAAAAAATATTGACCATAATGGGGCTTAAAATGCTTCTCAGTGTAACTTGAATTAATGAAAATGTGATTTTTTCAGTAAATTTACTGTCCATAGAAAATCTGTACTCAAAAAATGAGTAGCAATATACTGTTGCTCCTATTGATGTTGTATGATTTGGTATAAAATTTACACTGTCTTGTTAAAGTAATTTTAAATTATGCTCTGATTTCAATAAATGCTCCTAGTGCTTCTGATAAACAGTGTATTGTCTGCAATAAACTTTGAAATTTGAAGCCTTTGGATTTAAGAGGGACAATAAAATTAATTCAATGTTAGAGTTATCTATATATCACATGGAAATACTTTCCATCTCTTAAAATTATTAATCTAAAGGCTATTAAATAACAAAGTAGATAATCTTGCAAGATCTCTGTCCTCTTGAATAGGAGAAATACTACTTGCTCTCTTGAGGTTTTGTTTCACGGCAGATTTCAGGCTCAGCTCAAATTTGCCCTTGAATAGAAGTGCTACCAGCCTGTTCCCAAACTGAGCTTGTCCAGAGAGCATCCAGAAGGGTAAAGGGCTCTATTTTCATGAAGAGGAGAGTAAAGCTTTGGGTGTGATTGGGGATGCTCATAGGAAACAACAGAGCAAGCTGGAAGAGGGTTACATGAATGCTAAGGGGAGAAAATACGACAGGATAATGGGGAAGACGGATGGTAGGAAGAGAAGTAAAACTGTGATGCACAGTTGAAATGGATATGAAAAACAGGGATTGGAAACCTGTGGGATGGGAATGAAAGAACTATAAGAAATGCTACACTGGGGAGAAATGATTGTGGACAATTGAAAAACCAAGAATGGGGAACTCATGGTAAAAAATGAATGGGCCTGGCATCATCACAGGACTGCAGCGTGTTCCAGTTTGTGAGGGGAAATGCTGAGGTGACTCAGAGGTGACAGCAAGAACTTCAGAGGGGAGGAATGCTGGAATTCCCTGGCATCATCTGGATCACACTGAATGAATATTTTGGGGCTAAAGTTGAAGAGTTTTATTCCCACCGGACTGTGGGAAAGATGTGGTAATCTGTGGAGGACATGTAGCAGACATTTTGGTGGGAAAATCTAAGGCAATCTCTAGAGGTGAAAATTGTTTTAGAGAGAAAGTGGGAAAAGTCTGAGGTAATTTGGGGAAGACAAGCAGAGAAAATTTTGTGATAAAACCTAAGGTAATTTTAAGGGCCAGAAAGAAATTTTATTGAGTTAAAATCTCAGGTAATCTGCAAGGGACTGAATGAATATTTTTGAGACAAAATCTGAGGAAATCATAGGTGGCATTTTGGGGCTTAAATGAGAGATTGTGCATGGGTGCAGATGGGGGACATTATGAAAGGAAAATCTGAGGTAACCTCAATGCAATAGAACATTTTGGAAGGAAAATCAGAGGTAATCTGTAAGGACGAGGATGAACACTGAGGGAGAGGTGGGTGCCCTAAGTGATGCTGAGGGGATGTGGAGGTCACTGAGGGAATATGAGTGTTACTGGAGGGATGGCCAACTCCCCATGTGCTGCTGAGGGGCCATGAGTGTCACTGAGGGGAGATAAATGTGAAGCCCAAAACTGGGCAAGGAACTAGAATTCTATTGTCAGACAGCTACAGAGAATTCTGTTGTCAGACAGCTACAGCGCAGGTGTTTATTTATTCAGCGCTGGGAGTGAAGTGGATCTCTCCACCAAAAATTCACTCAATCCTCTTTAGCCTTCAGTTACGTTTTTAAAGTCCTTTCATGCAACATCACAACCCCACCATTTCATTAACATACTCATATTTTCATAAAACTGTGTCATCAGTTTGTTGCTTTTGCGCATGTGTCAGTTCCTTCTGTGGTGGTCGTCAGTCCTTTGGTGGACTTTTAAGGAAAACTTCTATAGCCTTCCTCAAGTTCGAACTTTTACCTCTATCTTCAGTGCATGCTTTTTTTTTTTTTTCAGCCAAATTTGTTTTTAGGTAGTATTGCTGTCTGCAAGTTCTGTTAAAACTTGCTGTCTTGCTCCTGATGGTGCTCACTCTCTCATGGGCTTTGCTACCTTGCTTGTTTTAGATGCGCATCAAGTTACAGTATCACCGCTGGTTAACCTTTTGTTACATACGGTTTAGGATTCAGATGCCACTTGTGTTCCTCTGAAAGGGAATATGAGGGTCATTTGAGGGGAGGAAGATGCTTTGTGCTCTCCTGAGGAGGCAGGAGTGTCACTGCAGGGGTGGCAAATCCCCTGTGTGCTGCTGAGTGGGCATGAGGGTCACTGGCCTGGGATCTGCTGGAGAACCTATGGAGATGATAAGGTGTTGTATCAGGCACTGAATGCCACATCTGGCTCTTCCCCAGCCTCACCCCAGGCTTTTATTTTGCTCATTTACCCAGCAATGATCTCACCACCTTCAGCTTCTACCAAGGCTTCTGAATAGGAGAAGGGGTTAAAGGGGAACAAGATACAATATCAAATCTTCCAGAATTTTCATCAGGCTACAGATCTATTCCTGCTCCCTGGGAGAGTAAAACAACAGTCTGGGAGGAAAAAGAATGCCTCCATGTCCTTCTGTAAGTTAGCGATGTGTGATGAAGGCACTGCCAACCCAGCCTTTTCTAAACAAGTATAAAAGCAAAATTAGGAGAGTGGAGGGCTGTAAACGTGGCACGACTGGTCAGCTGCCTCTGCTTTTGCTCAGGCTTACCACTGCCATTGCAGTTCTGGCTGGATGTCGTTTTTCTGCCCTGCACCTCTGTAGCTCCTGTGACTAACATAGCCTGAAACACGAAGGCAGATCCCTGGAAACGGTGAATACAAACCCCACATGGGTTTTGCTGGGCTGGTGCTCCCAGCCCCCAGTGAATCAAGGGGGAGGTAATGTCTGGGTTGCTGCCCTCTCTCCAGGGGTGGCTTACCCTTCCTCCCGCCGTCCTTTTCCTCCTCCCACGTTTCTGGCTCTGCCCGGAGAGAGCTGCTGGGAAAGCAACACAACAGGGTCCATTCAGTTCTCACTTCTGCAAGAAGAGCAAACACCAATGCAGGAGCTCGTCAGCTGCTAGACAAGGCAGGGGACACTTTGCTGTCTTCGACACATCTTGAAGACCAGGTACTGCAAACCCCAGGTATGTGAACCCTCCAGCTGTGAGGGAGGGAATGATGGCACGATGTGAGTGCTCCAGGCACAGCACGGGGACTGAGTTTAGGGACATTATATTGGTGACACTGGGCGGTGGGTGTGCAGGAGAGCGCTGCCCCAGTGTGTGTGTATGGGCTGCAGCAGGACTATACAGGGTGACAGCAGGAGGGCAGTGTTGGGGCATGGGACCACAGGGGACAATGAGCTACAGTGGGTATGGAGCTGTGCGCTAGAATGGCTTCGCAGGTTTGAGCCTTGCAGACCCTTCTGATGCTGTCTCAAAGCTTACTGGGATGTACTGGTCGTATCTGCAGCCTGCTGCTTCCTCTGCGTTGCTCCCAGCTATGGCCTCTCTCTGGTACCTTCGCCCCAGGGACTCACTCCTGCCCAGCCAAAACCAACCTTTCCTTCCTGCAGCTAAACAGTGGAGTTCTATTCCAAACACTGCTATGAATAGCTTAGGAGGGAAGCACGGAGCTCGCAGTGCAGTAGGCAGAGAGCTGGGAGGCCAGGATGGTGGAGACATGGGATATTTGCTATTTAAAGAAGGGTAGCAGCTCAGAAGCCTGTGTGATCACATTCCCTGGATGGCTACATCTGCTTGCCTTACAAAAACAATTGTAGGAGATATATTGATTGCCCTCACAGACCAAGGCAATCTGAAGTTAGTGATATTTGAAGAAAATTCAGGGGTGGGGTGGGCGTCTGTTTCAAGCTGGCTCCTTGTGAGCGACCTGCTAGCTGTGACCTTCACTTTTCATTCCTCCCTTTCTTCCACTCTTCCTCATTTACAACTTGCAAAATCATTGTGTGAGAGCAAGGCAGAGACCTGTCTCACTAGGTGATAGCAGCAGCTCTCTTGGCACATGGGGTGCCAAGCAGGTGATGCTACTTGGGGATGCATGGGAGCCTGGCCTCTGTCCTGGCCTCACTGCTGTCTTTCCCCCAGTCACAGGTGCCCTCCAACATGGGGCCATCCTGGGTCCTCCTCCTGCTTGCAGTGGCCCTGGGGGCAACAGCTGCTGCCCGCTGCCCTGCACCCTGTGTCTGCGATAACCTCCGTGCCCATGTCCTGTGTCTCAATGGGAGCCTGACTGCCATCCCTGACACCATCCCAGAGGTGGGGAAGAAGAAGAAAGGTTGAGGGATGGGGAGAGAAGATAGGTATGGCAGCCCTGGGGTAACTCGGTGTTTTATTTGTGTGACTGACAGCTCACCAGAGAACTAGACCTTCGGGGCAACAGTTTCATGGTCATCCCAGCCAGAGCCTTCCTTGCCACCCCCTACCTGACACACTTAGACCTGCAGCGCTGCAAGGTGGAGAGGCTGGAGGAAGGAGCTTTCCGGGGTCTGGGGAGACTTGTCTACCTCAACCTGGCCTCCAATGGCATAGTCCTCCTCTACCAGGAGTCTCTGGATGGGCTCTCCTCCCTCCAGCAGCTCATTCTGGAGGGGAATCGCATTGAGGAGATACAGCCGGGTGCTTTTGGCCATCTGGGGTCCCTCACTGTCCTGGACCTGAGGGCAAATGCTTTGGTTTACCTCCCAGACATGGTGTTCCAGGGTCTGCAGGTTCTTAGATGGCTCCGACTGTCCCACAATGCCCTCCATGTGCTGGGCAGTGAGGCCTTTGCTGCTCTCCCTGCCCTGCGCAGGCTGAGCCTGGACCACAATGAACTGCAGGCACTGCCTGGTGAGGCCCTGGCCAGGCTGGATGGGGCTACTTGGCTAGACCTGGGCCACAACCCCATCACCTACGTGGCTGAGGAAGCCCTGGCTATGGCCTCGCTGAGGCACCTCTTCCTGGACCATGCCTCCCTCCAGGATGTGGCACCCGATGCCTTTGCCCGCAGTCCCCAGCTCCGTATTTTGGACCTCCGGGAAAACCAGCTGCAGGGGCTGCCACCCCTAGCTGGGGTGGTGGGGCTGGTAAGGGTCAGCCTGGATGGGAACCCTCTGCTCTGCTCCTGCCTCCTGCGCCCCTTCCACAAGTGGCTGGCAAGGGCACGGGTGCACGCTGAGGGTGCCTGTGCTGCACCCCCTACCCTCCGTGGCCGGTCCCTTGACTCCCTGAAGTCCCCTGAGATGAGATGCAGTCGCCTCTGGCCACCCCCTAGTCCCATGGCACCGCCAGAGCAACCAAGGGCAGCCAGCAAAAGCCAGTGCCCCTGGGGATGTGTCTGCTCCCCCGATTTCCATCATGGGTCCTGTGAGAATAGGAACCTGCAGGAGATCCCTCGGGACTTCCCTGAGGACACCCGCCTTCTCGACCTGCGCCGAAACCCCTTCAGGACAGTGCCACCGGATGCCTTTCCTGGCCTGAAGGAGCTGGTGTCGCTCCACCTGCAGAGGTGCAGCATCAGGGTGCTGCAGCCCGGGGCACTGCAGGGGCTGGACAGCCTGGTCTACCTGTACCTCACTGACAACCACCTCTCCACCCTGGCGGCTGCCGCCTTTGAAGGGGCCCCGCAGCTGGCCTACCTCGACCTGGACCACAACGCCTTCACCCACGTGCCTGCAGGCATCTTCCGGCTCCTGCCCAACCTCATCTCCCTCCATCTGCAGCACAATGCCATTGGGGAACTGGCAGAGGGTGACCTGGCTGGAGCCAGGGGGCTCCGCTGGCTCTACCTAGCTGGGAATGCCATCAGGCACATTGCCCCTGCTGCCCTGGCTCCCACCAAGATGCTGGAAAAGCTGCAGCTGGAAGGAAATCGCCTATCGGAGGTGCCCACAGCAGCCCTGTGGGGCCTGCCTGCCCTGAGTGAGTTGAAGCTGTCCCGGAACCCCATTAAGCACATAGGGGACAGTGTCTTCCTGCCAGTGGCCTCCAGCCTGCAGCACCTCTACCTGGACAACATGGGCCTGGAGTGGGTGAGTGTTTTATGGGCCTCCTAAGGGGCAGTGGCACCACAGGGCATATTACAAGTTCTGCTGCCCAGGGCTGGTTGCCCTAAAGGGACATCCAAACAGAGATCACGAAATTCCCAAGCCTTCAGGAGATGTTCCATAGCCTGGCTGGGAAGCCACATTTCTTCAGACTCATCTGTAGTATTGCCTTGCTCCTGGCTCCCCTAGGAGAAACTTACTCCCTTCAGTCTTTCATTGGGGTCCAGATCATTCCCTAAACCACCTCCTTCCCCCAGCTCTGGCCAGATTTATCTTTCTCTTATTACAGGCTGTCCTGCATGATTCTTCACTGCTGTTATTCCGAATATTTCCATCCTCTCAAGGAAGTGGTGTTATCAGCACCCTCATAAAAACTGTGTATCTTAACAGCACCCAGGATCACTCTGAGACCTCCTGCATGATCTTCTTTTTAAGAAGACTGAACAGGAGTCTAATAAGTTCGAAAATGTGATTGAAACTGCTTGAATTAATTAACAGTCCCCCCTGTTTAAAGCAGCTCTTCCGTGTGGCTGCCAGTTTCAGGACAGGTTGTCAGGCCCCCCAGGATGATCAGAAATGCAGGGCCAGAGATCTGTTCCCCTGCCTTGATCAGCATGCCGCTGACTTACCCCTCTCCCATTGCAGATTTCCCCCCATGCCTTCACTGGCCTCGGTCCCAAGATCAGAAGCCTCTACCTGGAGAGCAACAAAATGAGTAACATACCTGACATGAGCAACTTCACGGGGTTGGAGATCCTCAACCTGCAGGATGTGCCTTTCCACTGCGACTGCCAGCTCCTTCCACTGCGCAGGTGAGCGCCACGAGGGGACAATGGCCTCAGGGATCTGCCTGGGGGAGCAGCTGCACCTCCCATGCTGAAGGCACAAGCTCACAGCACACTGGACATTTTTGGT
Organism: Turdus rufiventris; assembly: GCA_013186435.1. Lineage (NCBI taxonomy): Eukaryota > Metazoa > Chordata > Aves > Passeriformes > Turdidae > Turdus > Turdus rufiventris. The sequence goes on from PYHW01009951.1 coordinate 71,213, forward strand.
CTTTTCCAGTGTTGGTGAGATGTAGCACACATCTATGTGCAAGGATGGAAGTTACCTGGCCTTTCTCAGTGTAGAGAAAGTGGCCACAAGCTGGGGTGGGCAAATATTCAATATTCAGAGGTCACCCAGGTGACCTGGCCTTACTTTGACTTGATCCTCCACTTCTGGGCATAAACTTTTTTGCCCTTCCTTTTGCCCTGCCTCATTCCTTTCCCTGATCTTCTACCACATTTCCAGGTGGATCAACAAACTCAACCTCCGCGTAGGGGCCACCTGTGGGTCCCCTGCAGAAGCCAAGGGGCTGAAAGTGAAGCTTTCCACAACTTTCCAAACTTGTCCTGGCTGGGGACAAGGCAAGGCTGGGGAAACCAACCCTAACAAGACTAAGGCTGCAAGCAAGTCCAGCAAGAAAGAGAGGTTGGGAAAATCTCCAGCCAGAGGCTTCAGTGAGAGGAGAGCTTAGGGTTTCCTAAAGTGTGTAGGAATGTGCTGGACACAGGGCCACACCTACAGGTCTGGCTAGAGCAATTTTTGTAGATTTGTCCCCACCATGGAAACATGAATATTGCTCAAGTGCAAAGGAGAGCCTGGTGCCACCAAAACAATGCTGATTTGCCAAAGATGCGGGGTTTGGTTTTGCAGGACACAGAAGTGCATTCCATAGAGTCTGCAGCATACTTTGGTGATGCAAACAATGAAGCCAAACACTTGCTTCTTCTTTCCAAAGCTTCCTCCAGTCACGTGGAAAAGCTGATATCCACAAATTTGGTTTTGTTTTTGAGACCGCTTTCACAGCTTCCAAAATCATAGAAGAACCCTGAGTGGGACTGCAACCAGCACCATCCAGTAAGGTCCTGCACTGGCACAAATCTTATGCTAGAAAGCTTAAAAATTATTAGTCAAAATATTGCCTTAATTCTCAGCAGTTCCTCAGAATTAAAACATATGCACATGGAAGCCTTTTTATTTCCTGCAGAATTTGATCAGTGATCCGTAAGTGATCCCATGATAAGGAATGTGCTCAGCCTATTCCACGTGACTGCATAGGTTGGGACCTAGGAAGTTTGTTTAAATTGAAAAGGCTTCAAAAGATAAATCTATAAGTAAAGATATGTTTTGACTAAATGCATTTTGGTGGCCTGGAAAGCAATAGGCAAGCCTTGGGCCTCTTCCTGAAGTTGGTCCCAGGGCTTTAGGGTACAGATTGTAGATTAAATTTACAGTACAACTGTTAAAATAATTAAAAACTCAAACCATGATCCAAGTCCTCTGCAGTTCTTGGTTCAAAAGCAAGAAATGACAGAAGCAGACACATAGTGCACATGAACATCCGGTTTTGAGGCTGATCCCATGGAGAAGGTTTTGTCTTCTGTGACAATAGTGTGTTCTTTAATGATTGCAACATATTAGGGTGGGTGTGCTTTAATGATTGTAACATGTTAGGTGGATGGGATTCACCTGTCTATAAAGGGTAAGAAAATTTTTGGAAGCAGCCTGCCTAATTTGGTGAGATGGGCTTTAAACTAAAGAATTCAGTGCAGATGAGGTCCAAAGTCCCATGACTTCCTCTGGGGAGTAGATTGTACCAATCAGTGCAGTGAAAGGTGTTCCTTGACTGTCCCTCAAGGGGAACATCAAAGAGCTTCCACTGAAGTTTTTTATGGTAGAGGTAAATCTTCCTAAACTCCTTCTTGGGTAATCCAATTGCTTGATTAAACCAGATGAGAGGGGGACAATTTCAGGTTCTTCCCTGGCAAGCTGTGGGATGGTACAAAACGGTGAGAGGGACAGGGTGCTAGCAAGTCTCTCTGCAGGTGACTTGAAGAGGTAGCAGACACAGGGTAGCACACTTGGAGTCTTACAGAGGTGATCCAGGGACTCCTGAGGTAACAGAAGCCAATAGGGATAGAGCAGGGAAATATCTCAAAGAAATTAAGGGCTGTTCCTCTAGGAAGGTGATGCAGCCAACAGCCTGGCCAAGGTGCCTTTACACCAATGCATGGGCAACAAACCAAAGGAGGGGCTGGAAGCCACCATGCTGAAGTTAGGACCTTGCTGCCATTACTGAAACTTGGTGGCACAAATTGTGTGACTGGAGTGTGACTATCAATGGCTATGAGCTGTGCCGAAGAGACAGAAAGGAGGGAGATGTGGAGGGATC
>PYHW01009951.1:73827-145313 GCA_013186435.1 Turdus rufiventris
CCCTCAGGGTTCTGTATTGGGACCAGTGTTATTTAATGTCTTCATTTATGACACAGACAAAGGGATCAAGTGCACTCTCAGCAAGTTTGCAGGTAACACCAAGCTGAGTGGTGCTCTTCACTCACCTGAAGGATGGGATGCCAGCCAGAGGGATCTGAACAGACTCAACAGTGGGCACATGGGAATCTCAGGAGGCTTAATAAGACCAAGGGCAAGGTGCTGCACCTGCGCTGGGGCAACCCCTGGTATCAACACAAGCTGGAGGATGCAGGGATCAAGGGCGGTCCTGCCAAGGACTTAGGGATACAGGTGGATGAGAGGCTGAACATGACCTAGCAATGCACACTCACAGCTCCGAAAGCTAATCAAGGATCAAGAGATGAGTGAAAGCATCAAAAGCAGCATGGCCAGCAGGGTGAGGCAGGGGATTCTGCCTCTCTGCTCTAGTGAGATCCCGCCTGCAGCTCTGGGGTCCTCTGCACAAAAAGGATAAAGGCCTGTTGGAGCAAGTCCAGAGGAGGCCACCAAAATGATTAAAGGGATGGAGCACCTCTCCTACGAGGAAATGCTGACAGAATTGGGATTGCTCACTCTGGAAAAGAAAAGGCTTCAAGGTAACCTAATTGCAGTCTACTGCTACCTGAAGGGAACATACAGGCAAGATGGGGCAAGACCATTTACAAGAGCATGTAGTGACAGCACATGGAGGAATGGGTTCAAACTAAAAAACAGTAGTTTTAGATTACGTGTTAGGAAAAAATTCTTTATTGTGAAGGTGGTGAGGCACTGGAACAGGTTGCCCAGGGAAGTTGTGGAGACCTCATACCTGGAAGTATTCAAGGACAGGTCAGATCGGGCTCTGGGCAACCTGGTCTAGTGTACAGTGTCCCTACTCACAGCAGGGGTATTGAAACTAGATGAAGATCTTGAAATCTTAAGATCCTCTTCCAACCCACACCATTCTATGATTCTGTGAAAAAAGATCTCACTTCTTCATCAGGCATCATCATCTCTTTTTGTTTCTTCACCTCTTTCCACTCTTCCTGTCCCGATTTTCTTGGGGTTTGCAGCCCATAGACCAGACAGTATAGCACCAAAGTCCTACTATGGGGGCAGCTCCTTTCCTGATACGTCCTGTACTCATCATGTTGGACAGCAGCTTGTCACCTCCAGCCACAGCCAAAAACCCAAACCGGGCTTTTGTGCTCCAGCAGCCTCTTACCCTGTTTCGAGCTCCTGCTCCAAAAGGTGCCTTCAAAATTAGGCATGCACAACCACAGAAGCCACCCTGGACATGCTCCTCAGCATGCCTGCAGTCTTTCTGCTGTTTCCCAGGGCTTAATATTACAAGTCTGGGGAAAATTTCCTTGCACACCAGGAAAGCAGAGCTATGATGCTGCAGAATGGTCTGCTTTAAAAAAGGAAGGTCCTTTTGGTCCTCTGTTTGCCTTTGCCAGGACCTTCCCTAGAGAGCCACAAGATGAAGCTGCTGTGGGCAGCTAGGGAATGCTCCAAATCAGTCTGTGTCCTCCTGCTTTATGCTGCTGATGGGAACAGGAAGCTCTGTCTCTCCAAATTCTGCATCTGAAGGATCAATGGTTTCTTCTTTCACCCGCACAGCAATGACTAGCAAGAGACAGACAGAGAGAGGGAAAAATAAGTACATATTGACTTGCATTGTCTGCAGCACCTCCAAATCAGCTCAGTCAATGCAGGTACTCAAAATGCCACAGGCCCTGGGGCCTCTCTATTTCCTGAGGGTCCCTCACCATAGGCAGCTCTGTCATGCCACTGCAAATCTATCCACGGTCACAGCAGCAATCAGGATGGGACTAAACCCTGGCAGCATTCAGCTGCTGGCTCCCAAAAACAACTCCTAAGGGAGGAAAAGCTGGTGTGGTCCATTTTCAATCTGCCTGTGTTCAGCTTAAATGAACAGGAGGGACCTTAATGACTCTTCCATCCCCATATGCACAAGGCACTTCACCCACCCTTCTTCCCCCTACCACTAGGGTTGGCAGGTGACCCAGCTGCTCTTCTGGTCACCACAGCAAAAGAGACTGTGTTCACATGCTGCAACAGCCCTTATGGGGATTGGGATGTGACAGCCATCTCTGACATACCCACTTTGTCTCTCCTCCCTGACCTCACACAACCAGAGTGCTCAGCAGGGCAGCCAGGCCCTCAGCAGGCATTAGCACATTGAGATATTGAGCAGTACTGGTCCCACCAAACCTTCTCGGGAGGTAAACCCTTCCAGGCAAAGCAAATGTTTTCTACTCTTTGGAGTCTCTCTGGAGGAATAGGGAAGGATATTTGACATGCTGCTGCCTTTTTCTGCCTGTGGAGGCATTCATGACTTAATGACCAAGAGGGTGTACAGGGAGAGGTGGATGTGGCGGCAGGGTAGAGTAACTCATTCCCTTACTCTCATCAGGTGCTGGTTCTGGCAAAGCCTGGCTGGCAGCTTTTGCTTCTCGTTTTGAATTCGTGGCAGAAGGCTTCTTGACAGTCTGCCTGACACTGCGGGCTTTGGCAGGTAACTTTTTTCCTTAACAAAGAGAGATAACAGAGTATGAGCAAAAGTGTGTTTCTCTTCCCCTGAAAAATCAGCAACCCTGCTCCTCTGAGAAACCACAGGCCAGAGACCAGCACAACCAAACAGAAAGCTACATGGTCATTAGCTGCCAACTGGTTAGGCAACAGAAATTGTCTACTGGAGAAAAATTCTAGTTATCATCTCAAAATATGCTCCTTCATGCTCTCCTTCATTAAAGGCAAGGCCCTTCAGCATGTGTTTAACTTCCAAGGAGGAATCAGTGTGGAGTCAGCTCTGCTTACCTGTCTGGGTCTAGTCCTAGGCAATGAGCATTATTTGCTGCAAGGCGCAGACATTGTAACTGTAACATTCTGGTTTTTAGCTGACCTTTTTATTTAGGTTTAAAATCTTTATATTCTTTCGATTTCCTTTCCCCTCCACTCCCCAGGAAGAAATTTTGTCTGTCTACATGATTTGCCACAGCTACTCTAATAATGACAACAACAATGACAAGATGAAACAATAAAATTATTTTTCCTGGCCTCTTCAGCCATCTTAAGGCCTTCTTTCCCTCAGCACAAAGCAGAGTTGCTCTCCAGCTACCCTCCAGCGGCAGCAAACATCTCCCTCTAACCACGGACACAGTCGGGAAAGCAGCACAATCTCACACCTGGAAGCAAGTGCCATATATACCTCAGCCAACAGAAAACAGACTGCAAAACAGATCCTTCCCACACACAGCTCTCTGCTCTTTAGGTAACAGGGCAGGTAAGAAAGATGAAGCTGTGTAGGCAAACCCCCAGCCAACTGAGGGCATCCACAGCAACACAAGGCCTCTCTCTCCTGCTCTGATGGGACATGGACAGGGTTCCTCTAACTGGGCCCAGCCTGCGAGCGAGCAGGAGGGCACTAATCAAACATCACTCACTCTTCTTTCCATAGGGTTTCTTCTTCTTCTTGGGCACCTCCTTGGCCTTCGCTGCAGTTGTGGGCTCTGTCATGGAGACGAGAGGGAAACGAAAGCCAAGTCCCATAACCAGTAGGTAACTGGGATGAAGTGACATAAGCGAGAAACAGATATACCCGTCCCCCCAAGCCAAAGCCCTCTTCCCAAGACAACCTGCTGAGAGGAAAGCAAGGCTCTAGTGCAGTTGCTCTCTGTGCTTCCAGGTGAGGGCCCAGGGCGGCAGGCTGGGGCAGCACAGGGGAGAGAGGCCCAGTACAGACTTGGTAGGGGCAGTAAAGAAACAAGATTCATAGTCTGGGACAAGAAGGAAAACATCTGCAAAGGTGAGGCAGTGGCCTCTCTGTGACAAGGGAAGGAATGAACTCTTGCGAGGATGCTCTTACCTTTTACAGACAGAGCCAGAGAATTGATGAAAAAAGGGAGCATGGGGTAAGCTCCTGCAGCTATCTGACTAAGGTTATAGAGATGCTTTATAAAAGGGAGCTGTGCAGGGATAGGACCACCTGGAACTCTAGCCAACTTCCTCAGGAACAATTAATTCTCTGTTGGTGTCGGGGAACAGAGCTAATCTCAGAACTCAGGCTGTTTTCTCCCCATCAGGCTCCTCCCTCTGCCAGCTGCTAGAATGTGGCAACAGAGGAAAATTTATGGTAGCCAGTGTAAATCAAGGAGGCCATTTGCTTCTCCCTACAAGGCCCAAAACTCAAAGGAGCCACTCACACAGCAAGAGGAAGGAAATCTTTATCTCTAGCATTAAAATTCACAGTAAAATCTTTAGTCACCTGGAACCACTGGTGGTTGAAGCTGGTAGCCTGTCAGCTCACACCATCCCACAGGATAAATGTCTGGAGACTCGCAGTCCACCCACTGGTCATACTCATTGTCCCAGCCATCAAAATGGATGCTAAGGAGACGTTGGACTACACGCTTCACCGTGGCCACACAGATGAGCCGGGGTTCCATCAGGTCCACTGCCTCCACCTTCATGCCTGCCTTGAAGCCATGGTTTGGACAGTCCTGGGTGCAGAAAAAATGAAAACGCGAATAAAGAAAAGCCAAGGCCATTGCACTCAGTCCAAACCCATACTGACCAACACTGCTCTCACACAGGCAGGCCTCCAGCCTAAAGCAAGCAGACAGACAACAAGCCCACAGATCCAAGGCCAGCTGTGTCCTTAGTCAATCTCAGCCCAGCCTTTAGAAGCAAGATCCTGATGTGTGGGGAGCAGCAGCTCAGGAACACACAGTCAAACAATTACCTGACATACCCCTGGGAAAACGGAAAGACCAGCATAGGCCCAGGTGCTGTAGCAGTTTTGTTGATGCAAAACAGCTCCCATCCTCCACCCAACATGCTAGTCACACATCCACAGGCAATGAGCAATGCAGAGCCCACTAGGAGCCTGGAGCTCACAGAAACACTAGAGAATCACAAGTGACACTCAGAGGGACCCACAAAGGCAAGACACTGATGTACCAACTTGGAGAGCATGTACTGCTGGGCCTTTGAGCTCTCTTTAAAGTGCTGACAGTCAGGAAACTGCAGCCCAATAGAGACTGCATAGATTGCATATACTGCATATTGTCTATCCTGACTTCAGGAAGGCTTTTGACACTGCCACAAGAATCTCATAGAGAAGATGATTGAACTATACAGACTGGATGCAGACACAGCAAGATAGACTGAAAACTGGCTGAGTGACTGGGCCCAGAAGATGGTTATTAGTGGCATGAAGTCTAATTGGAGGCCAGTAATTAGCAGTGTACCCTAGGGGCCATTAGTGGATCCAATCCTATTCAACATCTTCATTAACTATCCAGATGACATGTCAGAGTGTCATATCACACCAAGCAAGCTTGCTTCTGGTAGAAAACTGGGAGGAGAGACAACATACTAGATGGTTGTGCTGCCCTCCAGAGGCACCTTGACAAGCTGGAGAAATGGTAGAATCCTGTATCTGCAGAGGAAGTATCCCAGGCACCAGCACAAGCTGGGGGCAGACTGACTGGAAAACAGAAGATGGCCTAGGAATCCCAGTGGACATGAAGTTGAACATGGGTCAGGGATATGCCCTTGGGACAAAGAAGGCTAATGGTAAGCTGTTCTCAGCGGACCAATGGAAGTGATCCTTCCCCTCTGCTTGGCACTGATAAGGCCACACCTGAATTATTTCCTGGTACAAGAAAGATGTGGACATATTGGAGAGAGTCCAGCAAAGGGCCAGGAAAATGATGAGGGAACTGGAGCATCCTTTCTATGAGGAAAGGCTTAGAGAGTTGTGACTGTTTATCCTGGAGAAGAAAAGACTCAAAGATACCTTATTTATGTGTATAAATGCCCAAAATGAGGGTGCAAAGATGGAGCCAGATTCCTCTCAGTGGTGCCCAGTGCCTAGACCAGAGTTAATAGGCACAAACTAAAACACAGGAGTTTCCTTGTGAAAATCACAAGACACGTTCTACCATGAGTACCAATGAGCAGTGGCACGGGTTGCCCACATGGTGGTAGAGTCTCCATCCATCTGGACATGGTCCTGAGCAACCTGCTACAGGTGACCCTGCTGTAGCAGGGATGTTGGACAAGAAGTCACTTCCATCTCAACGATCTTGTGACAGCCAGAGCTGCTGCACTCTTCCTTGCTTACTCCAAGCATCACAACACATCATTTCTTCCTGGCAGTACTCACTGTGTTGAAGAGACGTGATGGAGCAGGTTTTGATTTGGTCTCTTCCAGGTAACGTTCCCAGTTGAATGTCTTTGCATCATGCCCTGCAGAAGGAAGAAATACCAAGAGGTAAAAAGGCAGACACTGAGTAGACTAGACAAAAGGCAGAGTAGGCAGGAGGAGGAATAGCAATTGGTTGCAGAGTAAGTCAGTAAACCAGCACATACAGCCTGATCTTGGACATAAACCTATTGCATGGATTCCATGGGAGTCCAGCACCCCTCTCCAGCAGGCAAATACAGAAAAGTGCAAGTTGCAGCACTGAACATCTCTGTCAGGCATAGACCCAGACCACAGAGAAAGGGGAGGACAAGCAGCAAGTAGGAAGTAGTATGTTCAAAACACACTACTAAGACCAATCTTTCTTTCTCCCAGCAGCAGGAACATCAAAGGAAGATGGAACAGCACCACACAAAAATGCTGCAACACAAAAATTTAGAGTATTTTTGGGTATGGCTAGATGAGGCAGCAAAAACAGTCTAGGATGATAGTCTCTTAGGAGTTTGAAGAAATAACACATCAGATCTATTCATGGAGAAAAGAATACAGATGACTCTGGACACTTTAGCACTGACTCCTGCAGCAATGGCTCTACTTATCCCTTCCCACCCTCCTTGTTCTTTAAAAGCTTTTATTCTCTTCAGTTTGGGGATCATACACCTCTCCCACTGATCTGCCAGGAGCTTGGTATATGGGCAGAGCTCAAACAGCTTGGATCTCTGAACTAGCCCTGTCTCCCCAAAAGAAAAGCAGATTGGGACCTTGTTTTGATTCATCTGAACCTGACGCCTCTCAGAAACACAACAACCATCAGATTCTGGAAGCAGGTTTTTACCACAGGGCAGAGTCCAAATCTCACCTTTTGGAGGGGTCAGTTCAATGTTGTTCCTCTTACAAAAGTTGGGAGGGAAGATGGCATGTGAGGAGGCGTGATAGCAGAACCAGTCAGAGCCATCATCAGACGTTGCTCCATCAATGCTGATCATGAGATACCCATCCAAGAGAACCTGGGATGGGAGTGAAGGCATGAGTGTAGAGCTCTAGTTGCTCTAAAGCCCCTCCTCCTCACAAAAAGATTCTCTCTAGAGTCCCTGCATATTGATTGCAATTGCCACTAGACAGTAAAATGCAATGTTACATGACCCAAGCTTCTCCTTGTGGGCAACTGTCTGAGGCCTAGGAGAATCCAGCAAGGATTTTTCCCAGGCTGGATAAGCTTTGCTGTCAGGGTTCTCAAGGACATGAACCCAAAACAAAGATCACACACCTGGTAGCGTACATGACTAGTGTCATGGAGTGTGTTTTTAAAAGGGTGTTCCTCCTCTGCCCAATGAATTGTTTGTAAATTGTTTTGCACAATGTATACTATTTAAATCCGTGATTTCCTTGAATAAATGCTCTTTCTTGCTCTTGTAAGAAAGTCACCATGTTGCTGTGCCTTTTCACCGCTCGAAACCACATACAGTAACATCTCCTAGTACGTTAGTCAACACAAGCTAATCCTTGAAGCAGCAATTTCTGCAGGACCAGGACCAACACTAAGAACCCTGTGAAAGGACTATGTGAAAAGCCCTAAAAGATCAGGAGCTCTGTTCTCCCCCAGAAACACTTTATTGACAGCCCCAAAAACCTCTACACCAGCCAGATCATGAATGTGTTACTGGGTAGAAGGGAAGGAGCACCACCCTTGGATTTGCTACTTCGTACGGCAACAAGACTTGTCCCATCCTGTCACTCACTGGTAATTGGTGTCTAACAGAAGCAATAGGCATGCCTGTCCCATACTCTGCCATTTCCAAGCAGACGCTGAAGGAACATTTTACAGACACAAACAGCTCTAGCATCCCAAACTCCAAGTGTCAAAGTCTTCAGCTTGTTGGAAGTGCAAACAGTTTCTTGAGGAAGCAGGAAAATCCCAGATGGATGCTATACTTTCAACATTCAACACACTTCACTGAGGAAATCTGGACAAGGAATTTACTTCTCAACATTAGCACAAGAGTAGAGCTTACAACTACCTCAGCAATAGAGACTGATGGAGACACGTCCATCCTCAGCTTCTTTGTGCTATTCCCCACATGGAGGTCACCTCACAACTCTTCCCTTCTTTCCACAGGGGCCTCTCTATGCACTCTCAGAACTGGAGAACAGATCTTTACTACTGTATGCCCAAGGGTGGAAAGAGCGTGGTTGCCAATCACACACACTGGACACTAGCTTGTAGACCAAGCATGCTCATCTTCATGCTGTTCATTTAAGTACACACGGGCACTGTCAGAGCTGTGGGGTAACCCTCCAACTCCCTCCACACAACAGCTGTCTGCCTCTCTTGACAGCCTTCTCTGCTCACCCATGTAAAATCCTATGTGGTCTCGTTAATTTGAAAAAATCTGAGGAGAAGCTGCATTATCTCAAGCAAACATAGCAGACTCCCTTAGGCTTACTGAACTTACCTTGCATACAGTGGCCACACAGATGTTGCCCAGGTTCAGGGGGTCAATGGCTTCCAGTTTCATGCCTCGCTCAAACCATCCACCTTCAGAATAGACAGCTCGTACCTAAGGGAGACTCTTGTTTAACGTGCTGCCAGGGTATGGGACAGTCCCATCCTGGCACCAAGCACAGCAAGCACAAATAGGATTAGAAACTCTTCACTTGGATCAACTTGGGATGGGAAAGCAAAAATATTGAAAGAAACACAAAAAGTCAGCCAAACCAGCACTATGTTTGTGTCAACAAACTCTTGCCACAGCTCTGGTCAGTCAGAGAGCCAAGCCCAACTGCTGTTCCACAACAAAGCAAGCCTCCTTCTCATCTCAGTCCTTACCATCACGGCCCAGTTCTTTGCTGGAACTCGTCTCTCCCATGCAATGTTCTTCCCTCTCCAACTCAAAGTTCCTTTGCTTGCCCTTCAGTTGAGTCCCTCAATCTGCCACTGTCCTTTAATCCTTTCAGTTTTCTAGTTTGACCTGCTCCTGCTTAACAACAGCCTTTACACCCCAAATACCTTACTGCCTTTAGCCATAAGAAAGACCACCCTCAACAACCCCCACAGCAGCATGTACGCCCAAGCAAGAAGTGCTATCACTACTTCCCTCCTTTGTGACCCCCACAGAAAGGAAGACTTCTCCTACCTTCTTAAACAGATAGGGGACAGCATCACAGTAAATCTTCCGGAAGGTGGGATGGTTTGCCATGTCATTACGTTTTTCTTCTGTGAGGAATGGAAGAAACATAGAGAGGTAAAGAACCTGCAGCAACTGCAGTAAGAAAACAGACTGGTTATTAATTTTCCTGTGAGAGCTTAGCTGCTATAATCTCCCTCAATATAAGACCATTTAATAAAATGAACAGGTCAATCCCTCTACACTTCTCATAAAATGGGCTGCGATGAAGGGCTTGCTCAAAAGCAGATGGCTCCGCTCCCTGAGCACTACTGATAACACCTCTACACACAGCTGTAATCAACAGGGAGAGGCAATAAGGAATGGAGACACAACTAAAAGGATCAGTAGAGCTCAAGTCTTGCTTTTTTCTTTGTCTTTTATTTTGTCAGAGTAAGCTGATCAACAATTCCTCTTGGTAAATTCCAGAAAAACACAACCCAATGGCATTCACTGTTACAGAAGCCAGTATGAATTTCCTCAAAAAGACTATAAACATCTCTCATGTTGCAAAGTCTGCGTTCTCACACTAAGGGACAGACTGCCTGCTTCAGGTAAGAAACCCTACAGCCCCCCATTCTGATCTGTGATCTGCTTTTATCTATCCAGATAAAAAAAACCAGCAGACACAAAACTAAGCAGACTTCATCTGTTAGATCTTGAGGGAACTGCTTCACTCCCAGCATGCCAAGACTGGTGTCAACAGCAGGGTTCAGACATTTCCCAACAAATCAAAAGATGGTTGCAGTGGCCTGATCCTTACCTGTCTTCTTTATGTCATGACCCACTCTCCGTGACCAGCCCACAGGATGGATGAGGGGACTCCACATGTGGCACCAGAAGTCATCATCACTGTCACCGTCCTCATAGAGGAGTCTCAACCTGCCTCCAATTACTGTGTCCACCACTGCCATACGTGTCTGGGACACATGGTTCTTATCCACCACCTCGACCCGCATGCCTTGTCGAAATGGGTACTTCATGCTCTCCGCCATCTGGCAACAACCAACAGAGGTGAGATCAACAACAGTTCTATAAACACTCCACAGAACAGCTTTCCCCACAGACATGCACCCTGGTAGCGCCCAAAGCTGACTAGGAAGGGATGCACAGGAGTTGGTTCATTGCTGGAACAGGTAGCTCGCAGCCCCAGATATTACACTGTGGCTGGGCACACACCCTGCATCTCCCTCTTGTCATGAGGCCTCATAAGAGCTCGCCCAGCCCAGCAGCGATGCCCAACCACCACCTTGTGTAAATGTTCCCAGTGAGAACTTCTGTTCATGAGGAATAAGGAATAAGGAATTTTGTGTGCCTTTTGCAGTCCATGAAAGAGACCACAAGGGTTTTGAGGCCACAGTTAGTTGGAGGTGTAGCTTACCAAAGGGCAACAGGATTTTTAGTAGACTTCAAAAGAGGTCAGGTTCTTATTTTCACCTTTTTATTCTGATCATAGGTTGAACTACGTGATGATCTATCTGTCAATTCCACATCCAAAGCCAGTTACTCTGAAGACTGGCCCAAAAGCACAGGCATGTGGTGTCACTGGCTGCTTTCTGACTGTTTTTGAGATCTTCAGTTTGCTCATACAGCCTTGTCCTATTCATCCACAAATACCCAATGGTGTTTATAGAACCCCTGACATTTTGGAACTGTGGTCCCAAGATGCTGTGCAGCAACTAGGAAACACAAAACAGATACCCAAACAAGCCTACACCTGAATCCAGAACTTTTATGCTGAGACCTTCCCCTTCTACCTCCTGTTTATTAGGTGGGAGTGGAGATGCTGAGGGGAGAAAGACAAAAGCAATGTCTGTTTCCCTCCACCACTTTCTTCCAGCTACAAGTGAGATGCAGGAACAAGCAGTTACAAACACCCTCTTATCCTTCTGAGAAGTAACATGGGAAGCACTAACTACATGCAGATCTCCAGCTCAGTGTCACCATGTACCTTGCACACGGAACAACCTATCCTCTGGCTTCCTGTCTGCTGTCTCTGGGACTGTCTTCCTTATCTGCCATTTCCAAAGCTCCTAGCCACAGAAGACCCTCTTCCCTTTAGCAAGGTCTAATCTCAGTGCAGGCTAGACAAAAACAATCACAAGAGCTATAAAGATCCCAAGGCCATGGCACTTAAAGGAAGCCTGCGCCCTTCTCACTCCCTGCAGGCTGCTTTTCTACCCACACTGAAGGCAAAGATTTTTGACTCCAAGAGCTATTCCCTGGCACTCAAACAGGGCAGAGAAAGGCCAGGTTGGAGCTGCACTGGCCTCTCCCTTGAGCAAAATGTCAAACCTCATTTCCCAGCAGACCATGTGACAACAGCTTTTAAAGCCTGCTTGTGACCCAAAGCAGACACTGTTGTGCTGAGAGGGCATGGAGGCTGTGCCACCCGTTACTCACAGCATCATGACAGGTATCTTAGAAGCAATGTGGAAGCACTCATTGCCCCTGCCCTGCCCAGGTTTCAAGACACACAAAAGTTGTACAGATCAGAATCAGAAGAGACATGTTGAGCATATGCCTTGACTTCAGCTTCATTTCCCCCATGCAAAATGACAGCCTCCCACATTTACCTTCATGTGGAAATCCACTGGGATGGTCCTAGCTCCCACCAGTTTTTTCATGAGGTAACTTCTCCAGTCAGTGTACTTGGCATGGATAGCTACATATGGGCAGGGAAAAAGTCCATCTTTATGACCAAAATAATTACCGCACCACACCTTTCATCTCTCTGACAGCCCATTAGCACTAAAAGGCCTTCTTCACACTCAGATTCTGTACTCTGTTTTGCCAGCTTGCCCTCACATCTGGCTGAAGGGATCACCATTACAGAATGAACTGGGCCAAGCAGACATTCAACTCCACTAATCTAGATGAGGAAGTGGTAATACAGCAAAAACACATGAGCCATATCAAGCAAATCTCAGCTTGCCACTATTCCACTAAACTGGCATCCCTCTCTGAACTGCCAGCTGTGCAGGGACTGGAGCCACTGCACTTACTAGAGACATAGCCTAGGATATAGCATCAAAAAGTTCCCCTGAAGTTCAAGTTCAGCCACTATGTGGGTTAGAAGGAGGAAAAGCCACCTGCATTAGCCCCCACAGGTCTGACATCAGCTCTGCATGCAGCATCCACAGGTCAATGACAGGGAGATGCAGAGGGAGCAGTCCAAGCAGTCTCCAGCTTTCCAAACTCAAACTGCTAATTGTAACAAATGGAGCTGTAGTCCTACATGCAGTGGGAGCACCTGCACCCCTGTGCTAGGCATAAACCAAAGCTTCTGCATCCCCAGGCACATGCTGACCTCTCTTGCCTCACACTCACTTTGTGGTGGTACCAGGATTTTGCTGTTGATGGCACACCAGCCAATGGGGTGAATATCCACTGTGCCCAAATTGCACCAGAAGTCATGACCAGCATCGTTCTCAAAGCCCTCGTACCGCAGAAGGGCCCTGTATCCTGCCAGGACAGAGGAGACAACCAAAGTCATTAGAGGCCAAGAATTCAGCACCACAGGTTTAGTACCCAAAGCATGGCCTTCAGAGCTCCGCACAGGTTACCAGAGCTTCTCCAGCAACTCTTCCAGTAAATTGCCCAGCAATCAGAAGAGGAACCACATGCTGGTTTCCTCTCACTCCCCCACCATGGTATTTCCTGCTCCAAAATCTCTCAGCAGTTGTAGAGTCCAAAGAACTGCTGTTTTGCTTGACCAGCTACCCTCAGCTCTCTGAAGCTTCCCTCAGGGCTTAGATGTGCCCAGCTGTCAAAGATTACTTTGGAGACTTACCTACAATCTGGATGACAGATGCAATCCAGTACACACGGCTGGGGAGCACAGCATCACTGTTCAGCACTTCCACTTTCATACCTTTCACCACATCATCCCACTGATCGAAGAGCGGCACCTGAAAGATTGAGGCAGCCATGTTGGGAGAGGGATGTGGGAATCAGAGCAGGGTTCAGGCCCTTCTAGCTTTCAGAGACATGTCTTAGGCAGCTACACTTTCACCTTAGATACAGGCTTGCATGCCTTACATCTCCTAGTTCTGCCAACACCTTGAAATACAGTTTAACTGTCCCAAACATCTCATTGGGATGTTCACTGATGATCCCAAAAGGCAGAATACCATACAGCAATACTTGACTGTTTCACTACCAGATGTCCTATTATTCCAAAGTAGCAGCCAACATTCCTTTATAGCATAAAACCATTTAATAATCGATAAAAATGCCATATCTGCCTGACCTAGCCTTAAGAAAAAGGAAATGCTGTCACTATTATCAGGCCACAACTCAAAAGGAACATAACAAGTCTTATAAAAATTGGACGTGCTGGAGTGGCAGCCACTGCCAGGTTCACATAAACTGAATTCCTCTCTGCACACGATCCTGGGCTATACTCAGCCATACAAACTGCAAAATTAGCTTCCCACTATCATCCTCAGTCAGAACTAATTCTGTTCCCAGTCTGAGTCATCGCTACTGATGCCTAGAAAATAGATCTTCCCAACAATGTTAGAGTGAATACAAAAGCAAACCTCTAGTTGAAAGCTTTCAGGTGACTCAGGACAAAAATCACATGTAGTATAGTAATTCTACAATTTTTATAAAGTCAGTCAATTAGTATACTTATCATATACTGTCAGGTTAAAACATTAGTTGGTTAGGTAATAATTCCTGGGTTTCTGACCCACTGGAAGCAGTCCAGAGGTTTCTTTTGCCCCATTTTCATTATGTCTGGTTCATATTCTGGTTGGAAAACAAAGTTCTTGTAGTTGGTTCTTTTCTTAGAATAAGACTACGATATTTCTGAATATGTTTATAAAGTTAACTTACTGTTCCTAAACGTAAGGAAGAAGAATTGGAAAAATACTAGAAGCTACAGCCATGCTTTAGCAATCTCCAAAGCTACAAATATATGAAAAACATAAAAAGCTAAAAATCTCAGGCATCACTACCAGTGGTGCTTCTATCAAGTCCCCCTCTGCTTCCTTCCCCCCAAATTCCTGGACTCTTTGTGAGACTCCCATTCTCAGCTGCAAGAAACCCTAACGTCTTTCCCTTGCATCACCTGGGTCTCAATAAGCCCCTGTTGGGTCTCTGCTCACACCTGTCTCAAGAGCACAGGGCCCCATGCATATGACACAACCCGAGCGCCCTGTCACACAGAGCAAAGTAAAACTCACATGTTTGAAGCAACTGACAGGAGCTGCCTTGTAGCCGTGCTCCTGCAGGTACTTTCCCCAGTCAAAGCCCAGGACGAGTGCTACAAGCAGACATGAGAGCAGAAAATCAGATGAGATCACAGAACAGTCACAGAGATCAGTTACCTCTGGACTACAGCCTGCAGCCTCCAGGCACTAGGACACAGCACACAGGGATTATACATTCCACTGCATTTTCTGTGGTGGGAAACTAGACCCTATGCGAGTGCATGGTCACTAATCCCCACAGGAGGCAAAATATATCATTAATCAATATTTCCTGTCACTTGCTTCTGGAAAAGGGGGAGCAGAGAGGGGAATAAAAGGGGTCAAGTCCAGCCCAGGGCTAAAGCACTCCAGGGAGACTGCACCCTTTCACATTTAAACCACTTCACATCTTTGCCTCTCAGCAGTAACACTGCAGGGTCATATCAGCAGCACTTGCTTTCCCAGAGGGTGCTGAGAAAATCAGAGATACTAATTTGAGAGATTAATCCCACAGTCACTCCTGGTTGAAGGCTACAGCTCTGCTCCAGCAGCAGTCTGCTCAGGGATTGCTTCCTGCTGCTGCCATGCCTCAGCATTGCCCTTTTCCCTAACACAGTAAGTTGCTGCTCCTTCAGCTGCAGTGAGTCCTTATTGCTTAAGCTGATCAGTGAGTGGCTTGGGGCAAATATAACTCCCCATGAGCAGTGGGGCAGCAGATGGCTGGCAGAAGCAGGACACCTTTAAGTCACCTTTGCCAGCAGAAGTCAGCACCTCGTGGGTGCTGGGACCACACGGCTTACACTCCAGGTCAAGTCATACGAGGAGTGAGGATGAGGCTACAATAGTGGACGGGCAGGAAGAGGAAAAAAGATGTGCCCTATGTTCTTGCCAGCCTTGTGTTAGGGTGATGCGTACACATCATACACAGCAGTGTACCAGAAAGGAGGAGGAGGAGGAGGACTGCAGAGCTTACAGCTCTCAAGGGGTCCCCATTTCTGTGACTCCTGCAGCTGCATGTCCTCACACCTCACCTACACTCACCATCCTGACCTGTCAGTGTCCCATCTGCGAGCTGTCCTGTGCCCTGTGAATGGAGGAAAGCCCCAATCTTGGCTGACCAGGATGCCTTGTGCAGAACTTTAGCTTTCTTTGTTGGTGGTTTCCCCTACAAAAGAACAAACATTAGAAACATTAATGGCACAGAAGACTAAATCACCTCCTGCAACTGGGTATGCATCTCTTCCTTGGGACAATTTTCAGGTTATTAATATTCATTAATGGTCACAGGAACAAGAAACAGCAAGCAAAATATCAGTGTGCCCTTTCTTAGCTTTAGGGAACACCACCTTTAAGCTGTCATGTCTTTTCTGGGGACTTCAGGCAGGAAGAACAAGCCACTGGGAATGTCAGTCATATTTAATTACAGAGCAATCACCTACCCCTACATACAGGCACATCCTGCTCCATCCCCAGAAGAGCTCACAGAATTACAGAATCTCCCTGAAGAGCTGGAAGTCTGCCTTCCTAAAGTTAGGAATGTGACTTTACTCCTTAGCTGACCTATATTCCTCAAGATTGCAAATTCCAGCAATGCACAACCACTGCAGCTGGAGCCACTGCCTCCAGTACTGACATCCACAATTAGTTCAGTTATTTTGCTGACCATCATATCTACTGTTGCATTCCTTGTGCTACAGCTGTCTATTCCCTGGCTTAAGAAATTACCTCCCATGCATTCCAGGAGTCTCCTGGATTACGTACAGCTTGTCATGCTACTTTTTGCAGGTATAGGGGTGATTGAAGTCTCCCAGCATGACAAGACCCTGCGAGCATGATGGAGCCTGAGAGACAGATGGAAAGGTTTTAACTCACCTGCAGTCTGGCCAAGATGCTGGCCTTTTTGGAATTTGAGGAGTAGCTCCTGGAGCAGGAGACACTACAGAAACGTTTGGTCTTGGAAAAGAAAGCCTCTCTGGTGCCCACGATTCCACACATTTCACACACAGCTGGGAGAAGGAAGGCCAAAAATGTGAGCATTGGCAGAGTCAATGCACTACAAGGACAGAACTGAGACCAGCTAACTGTCATTATACAGAGCAGATCCCCCACATAGCCTATAAAATGCAGTCTGAAGCCAAAGCTGCTCCCAAAGCATCTCCAAGGTATAGCCACACACCCTTCACTGCCCCTGAAGATGTTTCAGGCAGCACAGGCAGTACCTGGCTCGGAGCCACTGTCTTCTGTGAGCCGGCCTGTGGATGGCTGGTGCATCAGAGAGGTCGAAAGCTCTCCAGCTTCCCGGTCTGCCACCTCATCATCACTAGACTCCTCCAGACAGGAGCTGCTGTCACTACCCATGCTGCTGTTGTAGCACGTGAGGTTGTCATAACCCCCAAAGATGTCCAATTCATCATCCTCCTCATCATCATTGCCTTCCTCCTCCATCCGCTCCAAAGATGAAGTTTTGTGGCAGAAAGCAGACACCAACTACAAAAAGAGCCAGTTTGCTTTAAAATAGACATTTTACACCACACTGCACAATAAACCTGCCTTTGCTGCTGTGGGAGGCTGTCTTGGACCAGGGAGTGACCTCAGGGTGAGCACATAACAACCCCAAAGGCCGGACACTGAATGCCTTCACCCAAACAGGTCCCTTTACTGGTATTCCACAGGCTGCATTCTGCTTCCCAAGAGGAAAGTGCCACAGGGTTGTAGTTAGATAGAAAAAAACTTGAGGCACATGGAAAAATACAGGGCAAAGCACTGCCATGCTGATGAAGGACAGATGAGAATGTGTCCTTCCAGGCAATTTTCCTCCCAACACAGTTGCACAGCACCACAGTACAGACACAACCACAATAAAGCCAGCACAAGCTTCCAGAACGAAGCACAAGCTGAACATCCCTGCCACCACAGCTCACAAGACCAGCACAGCCTGGAAGTCAGCAGGGGCACAGTCAGCAGTCCACAGCTGACCTTGGTTCAGAAACTACAACTGCAGGATAGCAGAACGTTTGCTATGAGTTCTTGCATAAAACCAGATGCCTCCACAGCTAAACATCTTCACTAGCTCTTTGTACTTGCTGTTACAGCAGGAGAGCTGTGAGGAAGAGACTAAAGAAAGAGCACAGAAAAACAGTGTGTCTCAGACTAGAACAATCTTGAACCAGGCTCCAAAAAGCACAAAAGAAGCTGGGAAAAGGTGCTAGCAACTCATGAAGGAGCAGCAAGAAGTCAGCATCAGTACAGGAAGTGATGCAACAGAAAGGCAGATACAAACAGCTACATGAGGCTACATGAAGCAGGATACAATTGTTCCTCCAAGTGGCAACAACAAAAGATCAGCAGCAAGCCCATCACCTTCCAGTGCTAAATTCCTTCTGATCCCTGGCTTCTGGTTATCATTGTAGACTCGTGATCAGTCACTGCTATCTCCCCGCATCCTCCCCGGCTTTCACACAAACAGACCCAAGGTTCCCAGGCTGCTCCCTGAACAAAGAGCTGCTCTCCTGCGGATCCAGGCCCTCAGACAGCATTCCTGACATCCGAAAGGCCTAAACTCCTCTAAAACCGAAATATTTTCATCGCCTTCTAGTCCCTGTGTGGGTGCACCTTACACTAGCTCGCAGGATGTGAGCACCATTGCATTGTTACTCTTCCACAACAGGACAACAGGTGAGTGAAACTTGTGAAAACGCCACAAGTGCCCAGGGCTGCCAAGCAAGGGCAGCATCACCCGAAGCCTCCTCAGGAAGCTGAGGGGGACGCAGGGGCCCATCCCGCCGGGATCAGACGGACCCACCGTTGCCTCCAGGAGCAACCCAGCCCGGGCCCCAGCAGAACCACCGTCCCAGTCCCGTCCCGTCCCGTCCCGTCCCGTCCCGTCCCAGTCCCGTCCCGTCCCGTCCCGCTCACTTCTCCCCGGTCCGGCTCCATCTCTCCCCGGTCGCGGCCAGCCCGCCTCACGCGCGTGGACAGCGTCCCCCGTTAGCTGTGCGTCTGATTGGTGAGAGCAGGGGAAAGAACAGCCAATCAGCGGGGAGCTTGTTCCCCCCGCGCTGCCCGCGGGGCACGACGGGAGCTGTAGTTCTTTCACCGCGGCCAATGCTGCTCCCGGCGGTCCTGCCCAGGAACAGGCCAGACCCCGCTCCGCTTCCCCGATCCCGTTCCTGCTTGTAGGTCGGGATTAGCCCACTCGGTTCTAGAATGGCTTGGATTGGACGGTACCTTAAAGATCATCCAGTTCGAACCCCCTGCGGAGAGCAGGGTCACTTTTCAGTAGAGCAGGTTGCTCGGGGCCCCAGCAACCTGGCCTTGAACACTCCCAGGGATGGGACATCCACAGTTTCTCTGGGCGACCTGTGCCACTGCCTCACCACCCTTACCATTAAGAATTTCTTCCTGTATCTAATCTCAGTCTGCCCTCTTTCAGTCTAAAACCACTACCCCTTGTTCTATCACTGCGTGCTCATATCAGAAGTCCATCTCCCTCCTTTTTTATAATCTCCTTTCAGGTACTGGAAGGCTGCAGTGAGGTGTCTCCAGAGCCTTCTCTTCTCCAGGCTGAACAACCCCAGCTCTATAAGCCTGTCAAGAAGCTTATGTAAAGGTAAGTCCCTGAAGGCAGTTCTATTTTCCACCTTACCCCTTTTATTTTGTTATCACTGTCACCGAGTTGATGTTATAGGACGGAAGAAGAGAAAAAAAAAAAAAACGAGGCTGTACTGTACATTCCTAGTCTTTATGAAATGGTGCCTTAGGTTTTAGCTTTTATATTTTTCAGATTCTCTGCTGCTTACTGTGTAACTCTGAAACTTCATATTAGGTGTTAGTAAGTTCTCTTCACAGAGTGGTTGGACAAAACAATCCCTTCCCAGCTAGAGAATCAAGGACAGCTAGTACCCAAAAAGCATAAACAGCAGCAAAGGAAAGGGGGCAAACAGGGGGCAGATACTTCATAGCCTGGGGCTCTGGCTGGATAACTGACCCCAATATGTAGATGAACCAAAACGTATAAAAGTGTAATAAAGACTTGTGACCGAGATCCATCTTGGATTTGATTTGGGTGTAGCTCTGGCTGGGCTCTTGCACTGCCCAAAGTGTATCCTTTCAATAAATACCTATTTTATCCTTTTTGCTCTGTCTAGTCTCTGTTCCAGGTCAGCCTTTCCAGGCATCAATAGAATTTGTCATGAATGGCTGAACAAATAATGTGTGAAGCACAACTCAGTACAGTTTTAGCTGCAGGTGAGAGTAAAGCAGCATGGAAAAGGTTCATTGCAAAGGCTTGCCTTACACATGGATTGCTCTTCCAGACAATCCAAAGGCTCTAACATGAGGCTAGCTTGTTGATCTATCTTTGTGAAACACACTGAGAATTGGGATAGTGGTCACAGCTCAAGTACAGAGGGACAGTGGCAGGGAGCTGGCAAAACCAGTCTGCAAATTGATCAGCAAATTTCCATAGCATCAGGGATTCTCCACATTCAGGTTTTTAAACAATCCTCCAGCAATGTTAAAACTAGAAAATTGTTTTAAGATAATATAGTTAATAATGAAATAAATCATAATAACTGTTATTCCCTTGTAAAGACTGCTAGACATTGTACGCCATGAAAGACAGCAAAGCTGTTTCCAGAAAAGACACAATACAAAATTAAGGCTCATTAAGTGTTTCTACTGTGATAATGGAACACATTGTGAGCTATAACTGGTGTGCATCCCCTGCTCCCTTCCCAGAGTGCAACAAGCAGCATTGCTCCCTTAGGTCACACACAGGCTGGCTCAAGGCTTTTTGAAGGCTTAAGTAGAAATGAGTTCTGTTCCCAGTCAGCACTGCTACTGATGCCTAGAAAACAGAATGGCACAGAACAAGCTTAAAGCAGTCCCCACACCATGGCTGTTCATTTTTCACTGCAGTTCTAAATAAGCATTTTCAATAAATAATGGCATTTAAATACCTGAATTAGGTTCAATTTGATTAAAGAATATTGATATTCTTTTCAATAATAAAAACTTGTTGTGTAACAATAATCATAATAGCTCTGTAAAGCCAACTCCTTTCTTTAGGGAGAGAACAGTACTAAAACCCAACACTTAGATTAGATTTCACCTTTCCCATCTCCTTCCCTACTGCTGTTCTGGGCTTAGTCTGTGTTTTGACATCATCTGCAATAAAAGTTTTAGAAAAGATCAGTATCAAAGAGCTGCAATGGGAGAGATTATTGCTGCAGGACACGGGGCCAGGCTGCTTCCTCAGGCACTCAGCTCCAAGGTGTGCAGCTTTTTGTACTTATTTTACTACCACATTAGATCTTTTTTACTACCACATTAGATACCACAGTATATGTCAACACAACTCTACATACAAATACTAATGAAAGTAAATATTTTCGTCCAAATTTTAAAAACTCAAACAAACAAACAAAAACCCCAAACCAAAAACCCTTAAAGCAAATACACCCAGTTCCGAGGCTATCCTGACAAGGAGAGGGAAGAGTTAACTTCCTAAGAGATAAATCTTTGTTTGAAGCATTTATCCCATCCCAGACCCTCAAGAAATCTAGCTTTTGCAAGCTGAGCTGTGCTGCCTCTCAATCCTCTGCAAGGAACGAACCCCTCAATCCCTTTTCAAGAAAGACATGAGGCACCACTATGTCCTGCCAGGTCACCTTCCCCAGCAGAAAGGACGGCATGGAGCAGTAAGTCCAGGTAATAGCAGAAAATATCACCATCCACAAGGCCTGACACATAATATGCAGCTTACCAAGATGGAAATCCTTTTACATGTCCTTTTCTGAGTCCCAGTTAAGGGCTCTCTCTCACTGTTTATGGTGACATGGGAGAATTGGGCCCACCTGGCTGAAAAAAAAAGGCTTGAAATGCTTTAATACAAGCTCGAACTGAGATGACAGCAGGCAAACAGAAGAGCACCTGAGGTCTTTTGTTGTTTTTTTTTTTTAACTCGTGAGTTTGGAGTTCTAACTTCTGGTGGCTGTAACTCAGGCTGTGGATGTGGTTACAAGCCCTGGCAGTATGGGTGGTCATAGACCCAGGTCATTCCTCAGGCTGCTCTGCGTTTCCATCAACAGGCCTGCTGATCTGATATATCTACTGGATGGCTCCCAAAGCTTTGGTCACCACGACATTGTATTGGGAGCTCATTTCAGTGCCACACCAGTGTGGGACAACACAGACAATGGAAAACAAAAGTGAAGAGGAAACAAAATGAAAGACTCCTTGCTTTTCAGTGCAACAGAAGCTCTGGACTTTCAGCCAAAGTAGCAGGGCTGGCAAAGAGCTTTCTTCTGATAATGACTTTTCAAAACCTGCTATTGCGCTGGGGACTGTGGGGACATGAGGAGAACTAAAATACCCACTGTCAGTGCTTGTGGTTGCGTCCCACATAGCTCTGTGCTCCTAAGATATGCCAGAGCCTGCCACCACCCAGCATACCTGGGGAAAACCACAGTCTGAGCTGTGCCAACTTCACCCGGAGCTAGGAAAGGCTTTAAAGATGACTGAGATAGATGGTGCCAACAGTAGTTTCTCCACCCTCCCCAAATCCACCACACTCCCTTAACAGGGAGAGTAGACCAGAACCATGGCTGATTGCCCATCAGCTACCCACAGCACCAGTCATGGAACAGGTTTCCCTTCCAAATATCCAATATGCCCTTCAGGAGAGTTGAAAACAAGATTCAGTTCTAAGGGAGTGCAACTGAGGCAACTTGAGCAAACCATCAAAAAACATTTCTAAACAAAATGCCAGATCACAGGCAAATGCTGATGCACATGCCACACCTGCAAGGCTGATAGAACAGCTCAGTAGCTCTCCAGCCATGATGCAAGCACAGATGCTGCTGCGATCCCTATGGATGGAGCATGTTGTGCTTTTACATTTTTAGGGGCCAGGCTAGGATCTGTCTCAGGCAGGGATCTGTGGCACACAATCTGCTTTGTCAAGCTGAGGGAAGAAATGGCTCCTTGGGCAAACTGGCAGATATCCTAGTGTTGTAGGAAGGCAGCTGCTGAGAGGGTTTGTAAAAATAAACATTCCCCAGACAGAGCATCCTGTGGCTGGTCTTCAAATAAAAGCTCATTTTTAGGGTAGGAAGCCTCATCACACATAGGCAGAACTGGTCATTAGGAGCAGACTCTTCTGACTGCTTCTGTCAGGTTCACTACAGAACCTGCTCCAGACTGTCCAGAGAGGATGGGCTGGAGTCCTTGAGTTTGGCTGAATCTGGAAGCAGCAAAAATACCATCTTGGAATCACGAGGTGGAGTTTCTTGCAGAGAAACTGTGTATCACACACTGGAAAAAGCACTAGAAAAATGAAACAGATGCTGCAATGGCTGTCACTTGTCACATCATCTACCTCAGCCTTGTCATGGTGCTGCCACTTCCAGTAAGAGGCCACAAGCTCTGTGTTACGTGGGGCTCTGTCAGGCTTTACCTGGGCTTGTCTTGGCCTGCCAGGAGCTGCTGGAGCTTGTTTTGCTGTTAAAACAGTTGTCTAATGACCAGGTGACGACTCCCAACGTTATCTTGAGTTTTGTGCAATTACCTGGTGTTTGGGCTACCCAGTACAAGAGAGACATGGGCATAGTGAATCCAGCAAGTGGGCATCATGGCAATGAGAAGACTAGACACTATGTCAATTGGGGAGAGGCCGAGAGAGCTGGGACATTAGAAGGTCAGACATTAGAAAGTTTACATCACTGATCTACATGTTATTTGAGTATAAACATTAGCATCAGTGTAACTGGACAATAAATATCTGACTGGATTGCTAGAACTTAGGGTGTGAATTCTCTTTGCTGGTCCAAGAGTCTAATAAATAGGACTCAACTGAATGGCAAGGGATACAGATAGCACCCTAATTTTGTTGTCACCCTGAAATCTTCCCACTACTTGAAACAGCCATAGTAGTTCCCCAAATGCTGGGTTCTGGTTCTCCAGTAGAACCAGGGAAAGCAGAAGTGGAGGATGTGAGGAAAATAAACCCTATGCAAATTTAAGACTGTTGATAATCCACACCACCTCAAAATCTGAACTTGGCTCAGAGTCAGCGCCTACAAAGAGGGACAGAGCAGCTGTGCTGTCACATAGAATACATCATGGCATCTTTCAAGCAAGTCTTTATGTTAACAGCTGAAGATCTGTGGTGTGCTCTGCAAGGTCCCAGGACTTCCCCCACTTCAGCTGCTTTCATGCAAGTCAGGACAAATCCTCACTACGGTTTGTGTGCTCACTCAGTGGCAGAAATGAAAGCTGTTTGCGCTAAAAGCATGTAAGTTAGAAGGCTGGGCACATTTTTCACTTCACTAGCCTGTATGTGGTCACAAGGAATTTTATTTATGCTCCATCCTGAGAAGTCCCCCAAGGCTGAAAACAAAACTGGACTTTGCCTGGTGGCTGGGAAGGAAGAGGAAAGCTTACTGCAGAGAGTACAAAACTAAACAATCCCAGGCTTCTGTCCTGGCATTCAACACATGGGGGATTTTTTGCTTTCTGCTCTCCTGTGAGTCAGGAGCAGTCCCTCCCCACTGCACCAGGTAACTGTGGGTTGGGTGCAGAGCTGGTCTGCACCACACTGGGGTGAGCAGTACGAGCTTTAGCCAAGGCTGAATACCAAAGCCCAGCACTGCTTTCCTTAAGCCTGCTACAAACTTTCCACTATATCTTGCTGAAGGCTGGCCACCAACCCCATCTTAAATACAAGCTGCATTGTCTTGTGTTTATATCCAAAACCCAAGCATTTCCCTCCCGACTGGGAAGACCTCCAACATCCATTCACATTGTAATACACCATTACTTTTGTTTGGCACTTGACTGAGTATCCCATTGATCCACGTTTACCCCCTCCATCATCTTCCACCAGCAGTTTCCTGAGGTCAGCTTGCTCGTGTTATTTGTCTGGGATCTGCAGATATGCTGATGCTCCAAAACAGCTGGCATTATACAATCACGCTCTGGTCACATCCTTGGTCCCATCTGGGTCTTCCAGGTAGGTGTGTTACACCCTGGTGGTGGAGTTATTCCTTAGGCAGCCAGAGCTGTATGCACATACACAGCATAAGACTGGATTTTGGAAAGCCTTCAATAAACCAGCTTGAGCACAAGACGCAACGTAACCGGATTAACTCCATGTCTGGGCAACACACAACTGGGACCACTGCATGCGTGGTCCATGGTGACAGCACTTCTGTTTGGGACTGCCCCTGCATCCAGCAGGTCACCAGATGTGACACAGGGTGACTGGACAGCCACACATCATCCTGGTGCAGCACCTGCCTGCAGGAACATCCACACAAGCTTACCTCGTGCTCACGCTTCAGTGCCAAAAGGCGCACAATATACTCCAAGTGAAATAGGATCTTTTAATATCACATATCCAAACAAATAGTTCTCATTTCAAAATGCAAAATAGGTCCTTTGAAGATCAGCTGCTCCCAGGCTGTGTGAGCAGGGCAGGGCACAGCTGACTGGCACGACTGCCGAGGTCAGACCTCGTTTCTTTGGTAAGATACATGCCGGGAACAA
Organism: Turdus rufiventris; assembly: GCA_013186435.1. Taxonomy (NCBI): domain Eukaryota; kingdom Metazoa; phylum Chordata; class Aves; order Passeriformes; family Turdidae; genus Turdus; species Turdus rufiventris. The sequence goes on from PYHW01009951.1 coordinate 98,970, forward strand.
CGCGAATGCAGAGTTGTACCAAAAGAGTCCATTTAGAAGACTAATTATTACTCCACATCCCTTATTAGAGATTTGCATTTTAAAACAGTCATATACATTAAATAGCTCTCCGATGTCTAGATAGCAAACATTTGAAGTAGCACAGATTCCGCTACCCCCACCATTTGAAGAACAAGCAACACATGTGGGAGAGAAGGGAAACATTAAAAACAGGCTGTCTGTCTCACACAGTTTATTTAACAATAGGTAATAAGAAATCAATTTTAACAGTCTATACAGTGATTGAAAGTTCTTATTTATAAGTAACCAACTTTAATTGCATGATATACAACATTTGAGGGTTTTTTGCTTTCTATTTTCAAGTTTTACAGAAAATGGAAGAGGGTGGGAAAGGGGTCATGGGAGAGAGAAAGCAAGCATAAAGAAGAAACCCCAGGGACTTTTTCTCAGGTTGAAATAATCCTGTTGGAATTGTTTCTTACCCTCTTTTTTATGTTTTTTTCCTTTGTTAGATGTAAAAATAACAAAAAAAAATTCTTTCAAGAAAACAGAAACCACAATATATATACTACATCCATTTGGCAGCTGCCCCTGTGTATTTCCAAAAATGTTCTCTTCTCTCTACATGTACAAATTACTTTAATACTTGAAGATTTTTTTAAGCTCAGACTCTTGTATAGAAAATTCTTGGAGGACAAAAGTAGACTTCAGGAGGGGACTGAGTTATTTAATATTTTTACATTTTTCAAAGAATTGACATATTTCCAACCAAAGAGGAAAAGATTGGTATTTATTTTTATATATATATATTTATATATGTAATGTAGTTTTAAAGCAACATTAACCCCTTTTGTCCTCCGGTTTTAGGAAAGATTCTCCTCTGTTTTTCTGTTGTTCTGTTTGTGTGGTGGTTTTTTTTGCAGTGACATGAAGAAAAACCAGAATAGGGAAAATGTTTACCATCTGCCTCAGTAAATAATAACTATCAATATTACATATTTTCATTAATTTAAAAAAAAATAAAACCTATTGGAGGCGTGAGCAGGACATCCTTTGGTGAGCAACCAAAAGACCAACTTCCTCCCCCGACCTCCCCAACGCACACGAGGAAAAAAAAAAGAAAAAAAAAAACAAGAAAAAAGACTGGTTATGATTCCAGCCATAACAAAAATATATTCTTTGTATTCTACTGTCCCTCAGGTTCATTGTCGGTTTGCTTTTAAAACCACAAACTACTGCTGCAGAGTTCAGATGTGTTCCAGGGAAAAATGTCCTTTTAGCTAAGAAAGATTCAAAAAAATTTGTCTTCAGTACAAAAAGTCTTGCGAAAATAAGTTTTTTTTATTTTCTGTTTTTTAATTATTTTTTTTTTGCTCCCAAAATGCTACAACGTGTCTAGTGTATGTCTAGTGTACTCTGTGAAAGGTTTGAATTCAAGTCTGAGTTCTCGGAGCTGAGCCCCAGTTCCGTGGCGCTTGTACCATGGAGGCCTGCCATGCCGGGATTGCTAGCAAGCTGGGAAAGCATTGCACTCTGGTCCGGGCTGGCAAAGTGCCCTTGATCCATGGGGTTAGCCTGGGCAGCTACCAGTCCTGGATGGGGGGAGCTGGTCTGCGGGGAGACGTGGTGTGGAGAAGGCTGAGGCTGCATCCGAGGGGATGGGCTGGAATGAGGGGGCTGGGACTGGGGCCGTGGTGAGGGTACAGGCTGCGGAGAACGCACTTGATTGGTGAGCGATGAAGGGAGCTGCTGGCCCTGGAGGTGCGGGGACTGGGCCTGATTGGGGAGCATGTGCTGTTGGGGGCTCATAGGATTGGGCTGAGCTGGGGACCCCATCTGCTGCTGAAGCAGCCTTTGCTGGAAAGCCTGTTGCAAACTGGCTCCTGTCTCTGCACTCATGGCCTGTGGAAGCTGGCTTATTTGTCCCATGTTTCCTTGCTGCATCTGCTGCATGTGATGCTGCATTCGCTGCTGCTGCTGCTGGGGATACCCGACACCCTGGGGCTGCTGAAACTGGTTGTGGTTGGCCATCCCTGGGCCCAGTGCCGGTCCTGCTCCCTGCTGCTGCTGCTGGTGGCGCTGCTGCTCCATCATCTGGTGCCGTCTCATCAGGAGATCTCGGAACTGGGGAGCCATCCCCGAGTGATTCATATTCATCTGCTGCGCCTGAGGATTCATCCCAGCCATGGCCTGCTGCGGCTGCTGCTGCGGCTGCTGCTGGGGCATGCTGGGCCTCTGCACTCCTGCCTGCATGGGGTTCATGTTCTGCATGGCTGGATTGGGGTGCACCCCTGCTTGCTGCCCTTGCATGGCCTGCTGCGGCTGGAGCCCCGGCTGCCCCTGAGGGATGCCAGGCTGCCCCGCCATGCCCTGTGGGTTCTGGGACCCCGCGTACTTGGCCGCCCGCTGCTTGATGAAAGCAGCCAGCAGCTGAGGGTTGGAGTGAAGGATGTTAAGCACCTGCTGCTGCTGCATGGGTGAGCTGGGAGACCTGAGAGTCCGTAGTAGGTTTTGTAAGGCCGCCTGGGGCAGAGGTGGTTGCTTGGACTGAGCAGCGCCAGGTACCTGACCCATCCCTGGCTGAGGGGCCATATTCATCGGTTGACCAGGCTGAGCTACTGACATCATGGATGGCCTCTGCATTCCTGGCTGTAGCTGAGCTTGGGGTAAGGCCCCCTGCACCCATGGTGGCTGCTGCTGAATTCCTGCTGGCCCCATTCCTTGATCTATATGGCCACCAGGACCTCTGCCTATCTGAGGAGGGTTCATTCCCATCGGTGGCATCTGGGCCATCTGGTGCTGAATCGGCCTTTGGAAGATCTGAACCTGTGCCATCTGGCGCTGGGTCTCTGCTGCCCTCTGAATCTGCATGGCCATTTCTACTGCTGCCGGAGGAGGACCCTGAACTGGCGGCTGCGGTGGCTGAGGTGGAGTTGGAGGCGTCACCTGGCCCCCTGCCTTGCCCTGGGACACAGCGCTGGGGGGCTGAGTTCTTGGCATGGTGTAGGGTGGCATGCTGTTGGGAGGTGCAGGCTGAGGTTGTGACACAGGCTGGGGCGGAGGCTGGGGTTGGGGGGTTTGTGGTGTCGGGGGCTGCTGGCCTGTCGGAGTCGTCGGTGTGGCCGGCGTTGGCGAGGGCAATCCCTGCTGCTGGCCCGCCACACCCGTACGCTGCATGCTCGCCATCCTCCTTCGGAGCATCTGCGCCTGCTGCAGGCGGTGCTGGAGCTGCTGCTGACGGAGCTTGTGTTTGATGTTGAGGCAGAAGGGCACAGGGCACTTGTTCTCCTGGCAGTGCTTTGCGTGGTAGCAGCAGAGAGCAATGAGTTGCTTGCAGATGGGGCACCCTCCGTTGGTCTTGCGTTTGCAGCCTTTGGTGTGTTGGACAACCCGTTTCATCTTCTGACAGGACGGCAGCGAGCAGTTGGCATTGCGACACTGGCAGGCGTGGACCAGAGACTGGATACAGCGCTGGATGCTCAGGCGGCGGGAATCGCCGGGGCTCTGCGTTGTGGCAGTCTGCTGGTTGTTGCTCTCATCGTCTAGACCAAGGCCTAATTTTTCCATCTTGTGGTCGTGGTTTTTAGTGTTATAGCAGGTGATGCACAGGTCATAATCCTGAAAAGACAGCAAAGGATAAGTTAGCAGTGTTCCTGAAACTCCATATCATAAATGAATAAATGATGTCATGCCACCTCAACAAATTACTCCCAGTCTGTTCCAGGCATATTGTTGCTCTAGGGAAAAATTCAATCTTTCATGCCATATTGAGGTACTAGAGAAGGAATAAATCCAAATTATAGCCAGGGAAAGTGTGTAGGTGTAAGGGTGTCTGAAAGCTACACAAATATATAAACCTTGAAAAACAAGTTGTTTCTGAGCTAGTAAGTCACACACCATTCAGATGGGCCAGGAAAATGCGAATAGGAAAGGAGAAGAAATAGGCAGGGGACAAATAGTCACTCATCTGCTCCTGCTTCAAAAAATAGGGGAGAAGTGGCAGAAGAGTTTTCAAAAACAGTTTTCAAAAAACAATGAAATTCTTCAGTTTTTTTCTTCAAATTTTCTGTTTGCAAATATGAGTTAAAGAACTAAGAATGCTGAAAGAACAGAAAGCATTCTGTGAAAGTAACAGCGCATGAATTTGGGTTCAATAATTTATCTTTAAGAAAAAGACCTCAGTTCTTAGGATTCATAAAACCATAGGAAATTTAGAATTTGCTCTCTGGTATATACCAAGAAGGTAAAAGTACACAAAAGCTTGTGTGTGTGTGTGTGTGTATAGATATAGATACATGTAACCAGGGGAATTAGGATCAAATCTGAGTTAGTCATTCCCTTCCAGCAGGCTAAAAAACTAAGAAGCCAGATACAATAATCCAGCTTCCAGTGGGCATTGAACCAAAACCCTGGACTCTATCTTCAAACACACTGGTTTTGCAAACACTTCTGAAGACACAAATGCTGCCTACAGCATTTATAGAGACACAACAAGAGCACTGAAGAAGACACAGGAGTATTGGGATCTGATTTGTAGCACAGCAAAACCTCTGTGCCAGTAAACCATCAGAGAGCCCTCTTTACAGAAATACTGCAGCCCTACACTTCTGACTCTGGAACAAAGATGTATGCATTGCTCTTCAGAAAAATCAGCTGATCCTACCATTACAGCTCAAGCCATGGCTACAGTTCCCAATTTCTTAGGCAGCAGCATCTTAAATAAACTACAGAAAACAGAACTTTATTTCAGCTCTCCACAAGGCAGAAATCACACCAAGCAGCACATGAGTAGAATCACTTGTTAAAGAAAATGTTTTCCCTCCCTTCTGAATAGTCAGCAGGTGAGCTGCACACATATTTTTCCATCGTTAATAATGAGAAATCAGTTCAGGTAAAGAGCACTCTGGGCACAAAGATACTGGGACAGAAGCAGGGAAAACTTCACCAAACATACCTCACAGACAGTGCAATGCCATCTGGTCTCCACATGATGCTTGCACTCATTGCAGGTGTAAACAAAGCGGTCTTGGCTCTGGGTATGCAGTTCCACCAGCATGCACATGGTTGACCACTGAGCCCTTCGTAGTGAGGAGAACTCCAGGTGCTTGTCTCTAGCAAGGGTTAGGAAAGCATCACGCCCATCCATCAGGTCACATGGAATGAGCGGGTCAGGCTCAATGATGGGGGGCAGGGAGTTGGCTGCAGGGCCAGCAATGAGACGGATGACAAAGAAGACCTGAAAAAATAAAAAGGCTTAATCTGCTAGCACTTGTCAATAAGTTTTGGTCACTAAACCTCATCACAGAGTGTACAGTTCCAGGATCAGCTAACACTTGAATGATCTGCCACCAGATGGGGTGCTTGTGAGGCCTGGGAAATCTCAGACCTCTGGGTGCCCTGCAGGTTCACTTTCCTCTGAAGAAATAGGAAAGGGGCATTGGACTGAACACTAACAGTAGAACTGCTGTGGCAGTCTCGACTGTTAGGAAGTTCTGCACGAGCTGCATTTATTCCCACTGCCCTTGCAGCAAAGAGCACCCAGACTTATTGGTACTGGTCTGCCTGGGTGAGCCACTCAATTCTCCAGCCAAACCTATATAATTTACAGGGCATGACTGTTTGAAGTACCAAAGCTTTGTACACCTCTTTACAGAGGTAAAAGACATTGCTCATTCAATCAACTCTTACCTCCTTGTGCTTCTCCATAGTGGCATACAGCTTTTGGGAGAGGTCATTGGACACATTGGGCATGCCAGGTTTCTTCTTATTGCCACGACTCAAGCTGCTCTTGTTTTTGCTTGTCTTCTTATTGTTCTTCTTTTTGGCATTTTTGCTGTCTCCCTTGCTCACCTAGCAATTTTAAAGACATTTTATGTCAGGTATATAAACAACACCACATTATTTTTACATATTGTATAACTGCAGGGCAAAACACACTTCACAATCATTTACTCTGAAGACACATACTAGGGTCTCCAGAAACATTAGATTAACTGCATTAGATTACTCCTAAAGATAGAGATCAGTAATACATACATCCAAAAATATTAAAAGCATAGATGTTCAGGGCATACAAGCAAAACATAATATAATGAAACTTTGTTTGTCTGTTACAGCTACACAGTCTCGCACAATCACAAAGGGGTTCAGTAGATGAATTCTCAAAGCACTTCAAAAGTAAAAGTGACTGCAAAGTGCAATTGATATCACACTAAACAAAGGTAAAGACTTAAACCACCTAGATTTAGTTTGCTACAGCTCTGACGGATTTACTTTTAACAGGCTGCATTAAACTGATTTTGGTATGAAGCAGTTGTTCTGAGTCCAAAAGTCATTACAAGTGTGACTTTTAGCATGCACCTGTCATACCCTGCAACAATCAGCTTAATTTCAACTATATTCTGTTAGCAACGGACAGTTTATTCCTTGCTGGGCTGCTCAGAGAATTCCTCAAAATCCCACAGCATAAGATGATCAAGGATCAAAGTAATTGTTAGCCAAACAAGCATTTTTCCTAAGCTTAAAGTAACTTTGCTAGAATGGAAATTCCCAGTGAACATGGATGACTATCACATCACTTGACAGTACAGCTTATTATTGCCCCTTCTGCAACAGGGAAGCATAGGATCAATAAAGAATTAAAAAATATTTTCTAATAATAATAATAAAGTTAAATAGTAATGTACTGCAAGCTGGCCCAACTCAGGATTTTGGGGTTAAACTGCTGTGAAGGCTCAATGAAATATTGACCAGCCTCACACACAGAGCTAAATGATCCTTCACAAGTGATTTCTATAGAAGTGGGTATATTAGAAAGATGAGGACTTGAAACTATACCTTGTGGAAAGCAAACAATATCTTCCTAAGGAAGATGTTACTTAATGCAAATTTGATATCATGTTGCCTGATTTCCTGCACTTTGTTTAATTGAAGTCCTTGAAAGAAGGTATTGCAAAGAGCAGCACAGGAGGATCACAATTTTTAATTGTAACATTAAACCTAATGTGTTTTGATCCACAGATTTTCCAGCAAAAAAAAAATTCTAAACCTCAAAAACATCTAGTATCTGATAAGGCAACAAAACAACAGAGTTTAAAGAGTTCATTAACAAGTACTATTGTGTGAGCAAAACTACTAATCTTATCCTAGATTCACCACCTCTTCCTTAACAGCTCAGAGCATCCAAGGATAGGCAGATGCATAAATTCTGCACCTGTGCACTTTCAAACTTGTTGTTGAATTAAGAGGCATCTCTTTTACTTTTGATGGTTTTTTGGTTGAACTTGGTAACACACTTGTACACTCTCAAAAAAAAAAAAAAATTGCACAAAACACCAGCAAGAAATTTCTCTAGTTTAAAGTAGCCCAACAACAGATCAGCAGTAATTTGTGCTTCAGATCCTCAATGCCTCAAAGCTACTAAACAAACCTACGGAGAGTCAAGTACTAACTCACAGCATTCCATTACTTTCTCAGAACATTCTGCTAAGACTATTGTTACAAGTTAAAAAGAAAAGAGTGAGTCACTATATTTAAAAGCTAATGCTTAACTTCCAAATCAGGTGGCAACATCACAATTGATAACAATTGCATTTCAGCAACAAAATATCCAACTAGCAGCTATTGCAACAAAATTGCCTTTGTAATTAGATAGTTTATAACCATATCAATACTTGCTGTAATGTAATGTAGCTTAGTGGTATTTTACCAGCTCTTATTTTTAAACTATATTAGAGTGAAGAGTGAAAAACTCAGTTAGTCAAAGTGCCTTGCCTTTCTCTTTTTTTAATAATTAGCCATATATAATCAGAATTTTTACATTAGATCATGAAAAGCAGAAGCATCCTTACATCAGTGCTTTCATTACTAGTGTTTTCTTCTCTCTTCCGTTCTTCTTCCTCTTGCTCTAGTTCCTTAATGCTCTCCTCCAGAACATTAGGCCAGAAGTCCCCTTCAAAGTAAGGGAGCTCCTTTGCACTTGTCAGACGGTCTTCCGTTGCCTGCTTAAATATATCCTAAAAGAAAACAAACCCACTTTTGGTTACCACTATTACAAGTCACATAATGAAAAGCAACGTTCTCAATGAGTGACAAGAAAAGGCACATTAAACAAAGGAAAGCTTAGTATTTAAATTCATTTTATGAGAGCATATTCTAAGTGCAAATTTAACACCGCATCTGTAACAGATATCAAAATGTATCAAATACCTTTCAAATATTCCCACCCAGAAGAAAGAAATCATTACTGTGTGCTAGATTTCAATGTGCATTCCTATCAACTGGAACAATGTAATCACCATAATCTCAACGCTCATCTAAATTCTGATAATTCCAAAGATTTTACCTACTTCTAACTGCACCAGCATCCTAACACTGCAATTTGATCTAACACAAGACGACTTAAGACTCCATATATGTTATTTTGCTATTTTACAATATACCTCAAGAATTCAGCTTGTTCTAAGGAACCATTTCAAGTCTTTTGCTAGAACCAGTTCAGAAGCTACATGTTTCTAAGAGAATGTTTTAACTCTAAACTTTTGGTGCTCAATTCACTTAAAACTAATGCAGTAAACACCAAGAATCAGGAACAATGCATAAGGCAAGGAAGAAATGGGTCCATCTCCCCCAAACACACACTTAACACACCTTGTAATCATGGACGATGCGCTCCGACACAGACTTGTCCAGCATCTTTTTGTACCACTCTTGCAGTCGCTTGGGTTTAGGTATCTTTTGGTCAGGAGGATGGCAGTGGAAGATGTAGTCATCTCCTTCACTGGGTGGGCACGCCCAGATGTGTCCAGTAGTATACCTGGTGTGGTCAAACAAAACCGGGACATGTGGGCACCGACAATGGACTCTCCTGCGCTCCCCTCTCTGACACCAGGTGGCGCCACCCCCGGGTTGGCAGCTGTTCGTGGACGTAACATTTCCATCTTTTCACTAATTTTCTAAAAATCCAGCACGATATATGGAGCACTTATGTGTAAAGGGTGCACATTTTACAGCCTACATAAAAAACAAAGCCTGACACAAACCTGCAGTTGCCATCTCCCTATTAACTAATGGGGGAGAGATTGAGTCTAGGTATTTCAGTAGTAAAATCTTGAGACAAAGCAGTAATATTTTATCTAGCAGCATTTGAAAAACAGATTTACTTAGTCAGAACTCACTTTTCTATTGTAAATCCTCTGGGTTTTGAGAATCAGTTTGAAAAAGTCTTAGAATTATATCTAGGAATAAAGAGGCACTGCCGACCTATGGTATTGGGTGCACAATCTAGATTACTATTAAGATAGATGACAGCAAATTAGTAGCAGCTGCAGCAAATATAACATCTAAGATCACTTCTTCACCCACAGTTCTTCTCTATTAGTTTTGGAAGATAATTCTAGTGGGAGGAATAACCAGTTAAAGAAAAATAACAATAGCAATCCTTGCCCTGTTGAGAAAAAGCTCTGCAGAACCGTCCCCAAGTCCTGGGAGCTGCAGCCAGGTGTTATTCCTTCTGCCTGAGAATTCAGATGATACTGCTTGACCAAGATTGTTTTCCCAAAACGAGAACCTGATGTTACTCATTAGCACAGAAAATAGCATTAAGTAAAGCTGAGGCTTGAGCTCTATGGAGCAAATGTACAGACTCACAGGTTAGAAAACAGACAACAAAAAGGAAGCCTAATGTATGATTTTGAAGTAATAAAGAATATACCATCTCACTGAGGTACTGAAGATAGTACAACTTACCTCCATTTCAACTCTTGTAACTTTTCTCATCAGCCGTTTCAAACATAGTCCCTAAAAATTTCTCCACAAATAACTTCACCAACCTACACTAGGTATTGACAAGAGAGTGACGTTTACTTCACTGGCCTTTCTACTTCAGTAATCATGGTAATTTAATTTCCACCTTGTTACTGTGGTTGTTGTGAATTCTTTTGTGCTGTCCAAGTACATTTTCCTCTTTCTTTCCTAACTCTCCAGTTTCTCACAATTTCAACTACACAAGATTTCTTAGTGGCCTTATACAACTGTTACAGAGTTAATCAGTGCAGACAAAATATACAACTTAATACAAGGGTAAGAAGTTATTTGCTAGCCCAAAGGAATGACCTTATTAAACCCGTGGCATTGCATACTGTCAACATTTTATGGACTGGAGAAGATGGCTGTTTCTACTTAAGTTTTTAGATAAGTTTGGAAACAAAAATACCTGGAGCAGAGGCCTCCCCTGAAAAGCCTGCAATCCCTTTTTCTCTTCTCCCTTTCAGCTGTACACTGTACAGTTATTCTAACTAACACCGTCAAGTTATTCTATCACAGGTTGATACTTGAGGACCATATTCTTTACTATAGGATGTAGTAATTTAATTTGCAGCAAGAACTACTCAGCACAAATGCTGTACAGAAGAAACTATTGTAAGATACTTACCCTAGTTTCTTAACATATTCTAGATATCCAATTAGTATTTCATGATAGACAGCAGTCCTCAAGCATTTAGGGCGGAAGAAATGAACACTGTCAAGGTAAGATATATACACTCGCCTGAAAAAAAAAAAACAAACCACCAAAAAAGCATGAGAAAGAGGAGAGATTTAAGTAACTCTGCAAGATTATTAATGTTATTTTATACATCTGAAGCATCCATAACAACAGCAATTTGCAAAGCCTCTGATTCTAATTTACCACTAGAAATCTGGCCTACTTTTGATACACTAACCTCATCTCCCTAAAACTATTCAACCCCTTCCTTGAGAATACAGATAAGTGATCCTTAAGGCAATACTGTGTGCCAGCCAGCATCTCCAGTAAGAAACAACTCTAACATTACAAAAGCTATTTTGTTTCTAGAACCTAACAGCACACTAAGGATTTCACAGGAGCAACAGGGAAGCTCTATACTGACCTACAGGAGGTTCATCCAAACCAGAGAGTACCAAAGGAAAATCGACTTTTGTGGGGTTCCTTACCTTTGATTGGGTGGAGGGCAGTCTGAGCCATACTCCTGCACATGCATCCCAAAGAAACACAAGTCTACACCATCAATCTCCTCAAAGGCAAAAAGTGCTTTTGTTCGGTAAGGGAAAGACTCCGCCATCTCTCCATTGTCTACAAACCTGCAGACCAGAGGGTAAAGAGGAATTCCAAATATATTCACATATCAGAGACTGCATGTTGCTAGGTGAAGGCAACAAAGATGAGGGCTACTCTAAGTGCAATTTTAGTGCAATTTTGAAGTTAAATGTTTAGAGACTACTCAAATATGAGGCATCTGGTTTTTACTGTGAAAAAGACACAAAAAATTATTATGCTGCTGGATCACCTGTTTGTCACAAACTGGCTGATGATGAGGTTTTGAATACAAGTCTTGTTTGACTGGACATTAGAAAAAAAAATTATTTACAAAAAGGACTGTCAAGTATTGAAACAGGCTGCCCAGGGAAGTGTTTGAGTCACCATCCCTGGAGATATTTAGAAGATGTAAAGATGTAGCACCTGGAGATATGGTTTAGCAGTGGCCTTGGCAGTGCTAGGGTAACATTTGGACTCAAGCTTAGAACTATTTTCCAACCAAAATTATTCTATTGAAGCAAAGTTTATTATATAAGTACAAACAGCTCCCATTTCTGCCAAAAGAAAGCAGAATTAGAAATGAACATACCTTGCTTTCATTCCTGGTTTTACTTCGACAGTTTTGTCGGATGCATGTACCACCCTAACTGTGACCTCTCCTGCCTCTGGGTGATTCTGTCGTCTTAGGAAATCATTGACTCTGTTCTCCAGGAAGGTACCAAGTCTTGTAGCTGGTAACCCTACAAGAGGAAAATACAGCTTTAAACATAAATAAAACTGAACTGTTCATATGTGATTTCTCTACTGAGATGCTAGATAAAATACTATTTTTAACACATGCAGTACGTTAACATAAATTAAAATTTATTTTAAAATCCTACCACTTCTAGATGGGGTGAGCTGTCTTTCCCCTGCAGGCACATTTATGGGTTATACATTATTTAAATTAATAAAGAATCTGTATTTCAACATAACTTCTATCTTGTCTTAAAAGTCAATCACAATTAAGGCTTCTCCTGAATTGATGTCATTAATTACTTAAACTAGATTACTAAATACTGCTTTCAGACATCTTCACAAGCAGTTTGAAGTTTGCATTTGGGAGTATATTCTGTCTATAAAGCCATACTAAGTATGGTTAGGTACAAGTTAGTACCTCCACTTACCAAAAGAACGTATTTCCATAGTGGAAGTGCTCTAAAACATATGTTAGCCCTCTAAAACAGACTATTAACTAACACTACCACCTGTGAATGCAAATACTCTGAACACTACAGAACTCATGGTCAACACTGACGAAAAATATCCTCCTTGAGCTCCAAAAAACTTAAATACAACACAAGAGCCACCTCTTCCTTATGCTTGACATATTCTTTAAATTTGCTGGTGCAAGTGTCAGAATCTTACTTTTAGCAGAGAATTTGTTCTCTTTCCTGGTTCGTCCTGTTTTCTTTAGGCAGCCATCACAGACGAAACTGAAGCAAAAAAAAAAAAGCAAAGTCACCCCATGTCAGACCACCAAGTTCTCTAGCATCTTACCATTAGAAAGAAAATCTTTAACCAGATCTTATCTGGTCTGGAAAATACCTTAACAGAAATTTTAAAAGAAAGCACAAGAAACAACCCAACTGTTTCAGAGCTGCAGAGGAGGATCTAAGCTCCAGGTGCTGCATGCTCTATCAGTCACCACCGGAATGCCCAGGGAGGTCTCCACTGGAAGGTAGGTATGACAATTTCAGCTCAAAGTATTCTTGGAGCAAATAGGCTCAAACTGCTCTCTCTGATGATTACAACACCAAGCATGAGGCTAATTTTTTTCCTAAATGCCCAGATACACTGTAGACTAAAATGATTCTATGATTCTTCCTCCCTTACAGGACATCAACCCTCTTCTGCAGCAATGTGGATGGGACAACAGAATGCTAAGCTCACAGTTTCTTTTACAAGAAATGGGACATTTAAGCTCTTATAACATTTTATCAACACATAATTCATCATCTTTTTTAAAGTTTTTTTAATCAGAAGAAAATAGGTATGTTGATCAAGAACTGTGGAGCATCTAAAGAAAACTACATTGGTTTTTAAATTTAATCTGATCACTGAGGTCAAAAATGTTGATTCACCTGTTAAATACTTGCTACAAATTTTTTTGAAGATGACAAAACAGTATGATTTCTACAGAAAACACATCAGTCTGAAACTGTTACCAGAATTAAAATCATCTTTTCATGGTGGGCTAGTATCTCTAAACATAAAAGGCTGAAATGCTCTCTTCCACACAAAGAAGCATTGGAAACATTAAAGACTAGAAAACTTCACACACAACAATGTAAGATATAATGTCTAAATTTGATGCTACCCTATAGATTGTGTAAAATTTTCAGGGAATGTAACTTCCTCCATTAAACAGTCTTTTAAATATAAGCAATATAAGGAAGTTTATGCATGAACTCTATCAAATAGTAAATATCCTATCTACTTAATAAGGAGAAATTCCTCACCCAGAAGGCCAGATTATCTCATTATGAAGAACACAGATCTGGTGCATTTTTCTTCCACACTCTATACATTCAACAAATCTGTATAAGGCAAAAAAAGGCAAAGGGAAGCAAAGGTTAGTAGCATCATTGCTTGTTTGTATATTTTGTAATATTTTTTTAGAGCACTTCCAGCATTTAAGCTTTTGAGACTATTTAACACAGAGGTCACATTTATGCTAAGAACAGCCTTCAAAACAAATTAAAAACCTGTGAGCTCAAGTCAGGCAGACAATGCAGGGACACATTATTACCATTTGCTTATCTTACCACCATCCACTTTTTTTTTCTTAAGTGAACCCCTTTTAAGGATAAAATCTGTAAACTGCTTGTTGCTATAAAGAGTAGAGGAAAATGGATTCACATATGTCAGAAAGGAAGAAGTAGGTGAAATATTTGGCTGTTAGTTGCTGCACTATATTTGACCCCTGGGGTATATTCCAAATATACCACAGAGATGTAGAAAGGAAAAACACAGAAGCAAATACCTAACTCACTTTCAGAAGATTAGCAGAGATTTAAGCACAACTGAGATAAGTCATACGGTTTAGTTCCCAGATGTTGGTGAATATAATTCTCCAAAATACTTAAGGTTGCTTCAGATATTGGGACAATTTGAACATGCCTGTCTAAAAGTTTGAGACTTTGAATGAATAGTGGAAACACACTATAATTCAGGCTTATAGTCTATCTTCCCCTTAGACAAAAGGAAAGAAAAGTTATGAATCAAGCTACTATTCCCTGCTTCCCTTGTTAAACAGAAGAACTGGCTGATCCTTGTGCCTTTACAAGGATGGTGTGGGAACAATATCCTTTTTGCTCATTCATTTGAGAACTGAGCTAATGTTTGCAAAATAGTAGCACAGGTGTATGATGCACGACCGTGTAAAGCATCTTCAAAAAACCACTCAGGAATACCAAGAAAAGCAGCTGAGTCACCATCATCTTAATGTTCCTGAATGACTGCAGTTCTGCTTTCAGAGCAGTACAGAATAACTGGCTGATTCAAAATACAGCAACTTTTCCTTCTACTACAGCTGCTTGTAAAATGCAATAACTAGAAACGCCAACAGCACTAAGAGCTACTGCCAAATGACTCAAATCAGTTCCGAGACTTGAGCATTTGCCACAACAAATTTTCAAAGCAGAGCTATCTGCGTTCATCCTTCTGTTGAATCCACATGCAAGACAACAAAATGGAGTCATTTCAGCGCATACATCCAGTGTTACATATTTCTCAAGCACAGCTACAGTGGTTTGGGCTCTCAGCACTGAATGCCAGATCTGATGATTACTGAGCAAGCAGCCCCTACCAACCAGCAGAGCTACATGAAACTAGAAAACATTCAAAGACAAAGCTGATGGTGAATGAATAACATGTATCTTACAAAGTATTTATAATCAAATGAAGATCATTCAAAGAGTAACAGCAATACTTACAGCTCAGGATCCAGTGTATCATTTTTCCTTTTTGAAAACTGTTCTTTGTTTATTGTGCTATGGAGAAACAGGCAATAAAACTCAGTTTTAACACAAGACTACAAACATTCATGCAATACCACACCTATCCACAAAACAAAACTTACAAGCAGATTTTTTAAACATTCGCTGGCACTACAAGGAAAGTAGTTGTATTTTACATGGTCTCAGACAACTGAAGTGTTAACCACTCCACTTTGTTTGTGGAAAACATTTTTCTCTGCTTCCTTATTCAGTTTTTCTAGAGGATAAATATTAAAGCCAGCTGACAATTCAAATTTTGGATAGGTCTGAGCAGTATTTAATGGCAAAAAGACTACTTGATATGCCTCTCATATTCTGCAGGCAGAGAATTCCAATTATCTTTGATTACTGAGAAAGGTAGGTTATCTTTTTTCGGATTCTCCTAGCCCTCCTCCTCCATCAGCTTCAAAGGATAAGTTTCAACTTCCAAACCCTGCAACCCCAGCCCAGCCACTACTATACATTATCTTTACCTTCTCTACATCATTTTCAAGGCCTAAAATTCCATCTTTTTGACACTGAGATCCCAACTATCTTTTAAACAACCTGGTTCAGAACATACAAGAATACTCCAATCTGTGAGAATTTACCCCAAAGAGTGTTTTGCATAACATAAGATCAGTATGTCCCTCTCTGAGAAGCAATGACAGACTCACTCCAGCTTGCATGATATGAATTAACCTCCCTATCTCCTCTTATTTCAGTGTTTATTCTGAAGAGTACCACCTGCAGAATACTTGAAACTCCTTATAAAATAAATGATCAAGTCAAATATCTCAATTACCTCAAACTATTCTTATAATATGATGCATGGAACTGAAACAGGACCCACCATGTATATTCCTATGATGTACTCTATACTGATTGGAGAAGCACTGACTCTATATTGATTAAATTCTGGATCTTGGCTTCAACTAGAATAGCAATTCACTCGTCCAGAGGGACATGGCATGGCCCATTGTACTGACTAGCATACATTACTTCTTCCTTTTTCCCTCAGGAAAGGCAGATCACAGAATCCTAGGGTGGTTTGGTCTGGCATGGACCTTAAGGGATCATCACCCTCTGCCATTGTCAGGGACACTTTCCACTAGACCAGGAGTGGCTCAGAGTTCCACCCAATCTGTCCTTAAACACTTCCAGTACTGGGGCATTCAGAACTTCTTTGTGCCATCTGTTCCAGCACTTCGCCACCCTCTTTGTGAAGAACTTGTATCCAATCTCAATCTACCCTCTCTCAGTACACTTAAATCATCCCAAGCCAAAACAGATACTCCCAGTACTGCTCTGTATGTATCTGCTAGTGCATCCAGGATCTGGTTCCAAATGAAAGTTAACTCAGTTTGTCCAATTACCAAGTTCAACAACTCTCCCTCTGGCTTCAGATTTCCCTGAATTCCTCATTTTGTTCTACCTGCAGGATTGTTGCACTGCCTTCCCCCAGAGGGATTTCTTGAATAGCTCAAAGAGTAACTGCTTGGCTCTCATTTGTCCCTCAAGGGCTTCCTTGGTCTCCAAAAATTCCGTTTCAAGATTTTTTTGGGGGGAGGTATGAGGAGGATACAGCAAAATGAGAGATTGCCCAACAGTTTTCTACCAACATGGTAAAATCCATGCACAGCCTTTTATGATGCCCTCAACAACTGCACAGCATTTCTCACAGACAGATGGCATTCCAGTAGTGCAATATTTGTATGGCAAAAGGAGGTTGCCTGCTTTTAATTTGGATGAAAAACAACCTGATGTTGAATACAAGTTTAATAGCATAGCTAGGATATAAAGAAAACGGTACATTTGACATTTCAAGCTTTGTCTGTCACACACTTGCCTGCAGGCATGGTTATTTTTCTGTAGTAGAATACATCCACTTTTTTATTTTTCAGGGAAAGAGCAATTTTCTTCTTTCCCTTCTATTGGTAGAGTTGCAATTTGAAGCACTAAGTGCTTATTTTTCACTAGTTCAGTTAGTCCAGGTTTTCAAGCCAAGCACAAGTCCAGGCTTTTATGAAGGATCCACCCGCTACTAGCCTAAAAACCTACAGCTGAACCCCTCCTTCCCTACAGAAGGCACTGTTGGCCATGATACAGCTCTTGAAAGCACAGCCCAAGCAAACACAAATAACTCACGTTTGAGGTTGTGATGGGTCATCTCCCAGAGAAACGCTCTCCCCTTGGATTTCATTGAAGCACTTCTCACAGAAATGATACCTGTCAGCAAGAAGGCCATATTTGGGTGAACTGCTCCGTCCACACAACACAGCCCAAGTCAAGCAACGGAGCCACCAATCACAGCAGGCCAAGGAAGGGACAGGAGCAGAGAGCAGGTCATCAACGGCGACAAGGATATTCAATGATGCAGATATATGGGCCCCACATTGTGTTTGGTTGGTTTGGTTTTTTGGTTTGGATTTTTTTTTTTTTTGCGCAATCAAAGCCAAGTGCAGACAATGACAAGCATGAAGGAGAAATTAAAAAAATAACACACACACGAACAAAGAAATGGGGGTTTGCAGGACAAAAACAAAAACATAGAAGCAAGACAAGACAACACAAAGCAGAAAGCCAAGGCAAAGCACAGATTAGCATTAAATCTCTCAAATGGGTTCACAAGCAGCAAACGATAAAAACAAATTAAACAAGAGTATTCCATTTTAGCATACCCATACCCTCTTCATTTTAATAATCCATGCCACGTACAGCAAAGAATTAAAATGAGACAGGGGAAAGAGCAGAAGGAAGGAGGAACTGCTTCTCTGACTTGTACATCAGCACAGCAGTTCTGTTGGGAGGAGGATCTGCAGGAGATCAATGGAAGAGAGGAAGTCTTCCATCTTAAATGTATAAATGCTGAAAGGTCACAGAATTCTCTCCCAGTTGAAAGGAAATACTAAATACCAGAAACTTTAGGAACAATAAAATCTGTCCTGAAAATTCTTACAGACTAATAGAATTGTCAAACTCCATATTAACTCACATTAACTAGACACATAAAGCTCTACATGGATATGATTCTGTCATAGCCCAGTCTGCACACAGAACAGTCCAACCACCACTACAACAAGCATTACAGAGAACAGTTTCATTTGTACTTCAATAAAATAGAGATCAATTCAGGATTCTACCCTAGCCTTCAAAAATGTTCTAAAGCTGTGGCTTCTCCGTTATAAGGCATGCTAATTGAGTGCACGAGACAGCTAAAAATAGAAATTTAAAAATTCAAGCAAGTTCATTATAAAGCCACACCAATCTATGTTATTAGCAGCTGTTAGGCTAAAAAGACAGCTCTCAACCTCCTTTCTCAGTTTTCATCTGAGATAATGCAGAGAACTGTATTTTTGAAATAATACATTTCAATCTATAGATATATGCATCTGTATATATGATATATTCTACAAGTCACATGTAAGCACCTGTTACAATGCAGACATTCCCTTCTAACATTTGAAAATATTGTCAAATGTCAGATTTCTGAGCAATAGTCTTGGTTTACCTAGTACTTGCCCACAGACAAACATAAGCAGAAGATACTGATATGATATGACATGACATGCTCTACACTACATACAACTCTAAAACTAAAATAGTTGTTGCTGGGTATTATAGGACTAAAGAAGCAGATGCTTAAAAAACACCATTTACTTCTATAAACCTCTATGAAGCTTTAAAAGGTTAAGCTACAACTTGTATAACCTTTGACTGCTTTCATCTGACCAGGTGATTAAAGAAACTACAATTCCTGGAAAATTCTGGCTTTCAGGTGAAATCCTCCATGTTTCTGTCATTCTGGTTTGTTTTGGAACAGGTTTTTTCATTTCAGGTTTTGGAATGCAGAGCAAGAACTAAATAAATTTATGCATCTTGGAGTTAAGTGATTCTCTGCTCTAACAGGTGCATTCTGGTGGCAGGCAAGTGAATATGGGAATGTTAAAGCATTCTTCCTTCCTCACTTCCCCAGTTGTCAGAGACAACTAGCAAGGAACCTCCTTTTAGAAGTCAAGTAAGTTTAAATGCTTTAATAAACCCCAAGTAAAAGAGATACTCAAAAGAGTTGCAGAAGGGACAGCATTTTACAGAGTTACTGCCAAGACAATTCCCTTTAGGAAACTTTGTAAGGAAAAGCAAGCATCAACCTGCTGAAGATCTGAATACACAGGTCTTCCAGTTAAGATGGGCAATACAGGAGTAAGTTTGCTCTTTGGTGTTAACATAATGAGAAAAACAAAGACTTGCCAAAACCAGTATGTATTACGAGCATTAATACACTTTCTGCATAGTCTACTCAGTGTTCTGCATGAAAAATGCTGCTGCACAGTAGGAAGCAAAGGCAACAGCCTTGTATATATGATTTGTAGGTAATTGAGTATTTAATTAACCATAGGACCAAAATGTAGCAAAACTTAACATTTCTGCAAAGAAAGGAGGGAAGAGCAAAGGCTGCAGTGAACTTTTGCTCAAAGAAATCATCATTAACACACAAGGCAAACTATTCAAAAGCACTTTCAGCAAAAATTTTTACCTCAAAACAAAGATGTACACATATAAAGAGGGTGTCTATGTAAATGCATGCATGCTTGTAACAGATTGATTGCAGCATGCACAAAGCCGCACCAACGGAGTTTTCCTTACCTGTTCTGGTAACTGTAGTAAGTGGCATCTCGAGGGATCGTGCATAGCTGTTTGCCATAGCAACACAAAGTCTGTGGTGAGAACTCCAACTGCAAAGAGGAATGGGTTGCCTTAGTATTCACACATTTTCACTTGCTCTCCGTGGGAAGCAAGCATGATCCAGACAGTGAACACTTCCACCTTACTCTCTGCACAGATCTCTCTGTACAGCAAAGTGCATGAAGTGCTAGTCACAAAAGATATTAAGTGGGCTGTCATTATCAAATTAATTCTTCTCCAAAGACAGAAAGCACATCAAAACAAGGGAAACAGAATTCCAGTATACAGTGAAATACAGAACTTCTGAAGTAATAAAAACACACCTGCCTAATTTGCAATAGGAAAAGTTTGTCCTTATCAAAATAAGTCTTCCGTTGCTGACTTTCCCCCCAGTCCCCACCAAGGACTTAGATCCAAATAGATTATTTAAGGACTAGACAGAATTAGAAGATCCACAAAATGCTGAAATTCAGATTACTCAGGATTGCTAAATCCTGGTAGACTTCGGAAATTTTTGACACACCATAACTGATGACAATTGCAACTGCAGTATTTTCCCCCCTTCAATTCAAGAAGCAAGCAACAGACTAAAGATATTTACTTTCTTACCTTTCTTCCACAGCAATAACCAAGGCTCTGCATAACTGGGTCAATTTCTTGCTCAAACACCTCTGCCAGTTTGGAACAGTACTTGTATACCCGGGATGTTTTGCGGTTATACAACCAGGCATTATTGAACATGAGCCAGATGTCATCCACATACTGCCAGGGTTCCTGATACTGTCCTGTGTCCAGCTTTCTCTTGATAGTAGAAAGATCCATGGGGTTCTTTACTATGTCAAAATAATCCTGCAAGAAAACACAACACATCAAAACCCTCCTAGAGAATGATGTTGTGACATGACAGCATGTGCATTCTCGGCGTATAAATTCTTCTCATCAAGAAAAACAGGTTCCTCCCTGACTTGATTGTCAAACTGCTTGTGACACATAAAATGCAATCTCTCAGTAGTACCATATAATTCCCCAGTGCTTTCTTTTCATTATTCCTTTATTTCTCAGGTGCTGTTGCTTATTCACAACTAATGAAATCAAGTCACTCTAATTTTTATCAGAAAAAACAGGTATTACAAATAGTAGAAAATGCCAATGTTTTTGCAGCCATTGTGATCCCAAGACATATACAGGAATATTAATATAAAGCAACTGTTTTCAGTAGCCCAGAAAACCTAACAAAATAAATAACTTTATTCTTTGATAAAACTTATGTCTCCTCTAAAGAATGCCTTTTTCCAATCTACCATTGATTACAGTGTAACATCTACAAAAGTCTGCAGAATGACAGTCAACTGAAAGCTTATTAAAAATACTAGCAAGTGCATAAATGCTTGTAATACAGCAGGCCTTGACATTTTGCAGCATCTGAGTTTAAAAAAAATCCCACACCAATAGCAAATAAGAACTTTTTCAGGCAAAAAACATTGTCTGAAGCACCTAAAAAGGACTTCTACATCTATGCATTTGTTTATATTTTGTAAACTTGTGTGGTCAATTCAGAGAGTTTAAAAACACAGATCCTTGAATGGTGATTGTCTTGTCAAGACAATTCTAAAACAAGCAGAAAATTTAACCTAAACAAACCTCAAACTTAAATTGTTTCTTCCTTTCCTATAAGAGATAATCGTTAATGGACATTTTTAAGTTGGTTTGATCTGCCTAATTTCCCACATCTTCAGACAAGATTTACACATGATGAGAAACACCTATGAAATTCAGCAATAAAGGCATCACAACATCAAGCAACAACCATGAAAAAAGCCATATAGCAGTGGGGTTCTGTTGGCAAATCATTCTAGTGCATGCTATATCTGCTTATTTAGTACAAGGAACACAGAACCAAACAAACATTCCGAAGTCAGACTTTGTATGTTCCACTAAGTTAAACCTCCCCCAAACACATCAATATGAAGATGTTAACAAGACAGACGTAAGCTGTTCTCAAACAGGTATATCAAAATACAGTCGTTTTGAATTAAAACCAGGAAATTATCTTCCTAAGACACTCACAGGAATTCCTAGTAGCTGGGGATCCACAGGCTGTCGAAATGGAAGAGACTCTGGATCCTGACGGTAAAGTGCCTCCAGTGTTGGCATAAGCGCCTGCCGCAACTCTTCTGGCTTGAAAACTTTGGGAAACAATCAACATTAGAAAGATAGCAGGAACAGCTGGAAGGAAGAAATCCGCTAGAAAATGTGCTGTGTGTGGAAAAAGACACAGACAGTGGGTTTAAGGTACTTAGCATGGCTTGTTTATCCCATGCAATACTGAGCGGCGAGGACGATATTAAAATGATCATCTGAAGAAAAGATGATCATAAGATGACATTGATGAGTAGACACAGTTCACATTCCAAATGCATCCCCTCTCAGAGGCCCCGAGGAAAAAAAATTGTCTAGAGAATCTGTAACTGAGTATTTCAAATCTCCATTGTATTGACAATTCTATGACAGCTTAGTGTCTAATACTAAAGGCTTAAAGAACTTGCCCAAAGCCAATTATAAACACATGTATTATTAGATACTTTTGTCCAAAAGCCACAAAGAACAATCCATATAAGTACCACATAATCCACTAAGTACCAAAAAGGAAAGCCCAGTTTTTTTTCCCCTGCAGAGATTTCTCTAGGGAGATGCAGTGAATTTAAGTCAAAACAGTCTTTCTGCTTACTTTTTTTCTTAGACTGCCCAGCTGCTGGAGAAGATTGAGTTGCTGGAGTAGTAGGTTGGTCTTCCCCCTCTGGTACTTCAGTCTTCATTTCAGGTTTCTTCTCCTCTTGCTCCATAGGGTCTGGTTTACATTCCTCCACGACTGGTTCTACTTTAACCTGGAAAGGAGTTAGAAGCCTGTCACTTAAATCTTCTGGGAGGCCACCCATTTCTGTCCTTTAAACCTGTCATGCTGCCCACCCACTCTTCTATCTCCTTTGTAGTCAAAACTTGCCTAAAACTTGAGCAAATGTGTTATGTTAGAATGCATCTTTAAACATTGCCTAGTAGCAATGACGAGCTGCTAATGAGTTCTGAGCTGCAAGCAGACACATGGGAAACTCCTCAGGCAGCTCTCACAGCCTCTCAATACAGCAGAACTGCCAGGATGATGTGACTGGCAGCCACACTCCTGGCTGTCCTTGGTGACAAGTTGTCAAAGCCCAGTAAAGCAACCCATCGTGTACATATAGAATCATTTAGTTTGGAAAATACCTTAAAGATTAAGTCCAATATTAATGTGAAATTGCCCAGTCCACTACTATGCCACATCCTAAAGGGTCACAGCTACACATCATCTAAATACCTCCATGAATGATGACTCAACCACTTCCCTGGGCAGCCTGTTCCAATGCTTGACAACCCTCTCAGTGAAGAAACTTTTCCTAACATCCAAACTAAATCTCCCCTGGCACAATCTGAAGCCATTTCCCCACATCCTAGTATCTGCTATTTTTACAGCTGTAGGATTGACCTGAGTGCATTCTCACACCGGCATTTACAAAAGCTAAGCTTCATAACAATCACATTATAATGGTCCTTCCTGTGGCCACTGACTTTTACACAATTTCACCACAAAACACAGACCCTTCTTCAGGAATAAAGCAAGACAACAATCAAAACTGGAGCAGCGGCAGGTAGCACCTACAGCTCACTGAATTCTGGAAGGAATGACCAAAAGCATCCAGCAGCACTAGATGAAGGTATTCTACCCAATAATCTCACCTCAGATTTCTCCTCCATTTGCATCTCTGTCTGTTCTGGTTCCCCTTCTTCAGTTTTAATCTCCATTTTCACTTCCTGCAAGGGTGGCTGCTGCTGTTCTGGAACAGTTTGCTGAGAGTTCACCTCTGTGCTGCTGGTGGATGGGGGATTGGATACCTGCCCATCAATGCTCACAGCTGGCTGTGAAAGCTGAGGGAACAAAACACATTACAAACAGGCTTCTAATGAACCTATTTTTTCTTTTTTAATCTTTCACCTATGCTACATTTTCACTGAATTTAAAAGCACTTCAGTCCTTCTACTTGCTTTCCTTGAAGAATATAGTGTCCCACAACCTCAACTATTGGAAAACATTATCAGAGGCATGCACTAGAAGGTCTTGTCTACAGAAAATGACATTGTTTCCCCTACTGTATAAGCACTATGCTTACATGTATGTAAAGGTAATCAAAAATCTCATCCATGTTTCACAGTGAACTTCAAAACATGTACAAGAAAACTATAAAATACTTCCTCTTTGGAAACAACAGACGACCTACAGACTTGTCTTGATGGAAAAAGTTTACTCCCTAAATACAAAAAAAACCCCTATTTTAATACTAAACATGCCAGGAGCACACAACTGAAAAGTAAACCCTACACACAAACACTGTCAGGAAAAGCACAATAAAGTATTTCCTTACAGGTGTTGTGGGGTGCTGAGGTTGCAGCGGTGCTGTTGGTGTGGGAACAGATGCAGTCGTGCTCTGCTGTGACAAGGGCTGTTGCTGTTGCTCTGCAGAAGGGGTAACTGGAACTGGAGGCTGGACTTGTGGAGGCAGCTGTGTCTGCGGAGGCGTTGGAGTCTGCCTTTGAGGGGGGTGCATAGTTTGGGACTGTGGTCCAGGTGGCATTGCCTGAGGAGCAGGTGTGGGGGCAGTGGTGGCAGCAGCTGCTGCTGCCTGCTGTTGCTGTGATCCCAAGCCTGGGGGCGTGTGGTGAGGTGTTGGGGTTCGGCTAGGTACCGGAGAAGGAGAATTTTGGTGCATGGGAGGCTGTGGAAGAGGTGGGCAGTGAATATGGCTCCCTTGAGAACCTGGAGCCATTGCAGGAGAGTTCACAGGGCAGGAAGCGCTGGTCATTTGTGCCTGTGGGAAAACAGGTACACATTTGCAAAGACTTGAAATAAAAGAACAAGAGAAATTACTGTCAAATGTCTGCTTTCCTACAGCATACTTTAAAAAAACTTGACAAACCATCTGCTTCACTTTTAAAAACTCTTTCAAAAGCAGAAACTGTCTACTTGATTTATTTTGTTCTACACAAACATAAGGCTGTTTTATAATTTATTTATCGGTCTTAGAGAAATTTCAGTAGAATAATTTATACTTGTTGATATACTTAGAGAACAGTACACCTACACTCCCAGTTTGCAAAACATTTCTTTCTAATCTGCAGATCTGTACACCCTGAATATGGCACAATGCACCACAGTGAAGAACTGCATTCAAATACACTTAGTGTGCCCATGCCTCCACCCCCAAGATGAATTTATCATCACAAATAAGTACAGCTGTAATGCTAGCATTATAAAATTACCAGAAAAAAAAAATTTGTATTGGTCAAGATAAAAAACTGTAACTCCACAATAATCTTGCCTGCAAACTAGGAAGAAGCATCAATGAGAAGCAAACTGACGTTCCCTACTTCTTCCTGGCCTGAAAGGTTCTTGCTGAAAAGGGAGAGGGAGAGGACAGAAAGGAAACTGCTAGACTGTAAGTTCAGATCTTCAGTAGTGATAACCCTCCTAATCCCCCAAAGCCAGCAACACACAGGTGTGGATAGACATGCCTTTTTATGACTTATTCTGCCACCTCTTAATTTCTCAGGCTCTGCTGCTTCGCTGTTCAGCAAGAGAATCTTAACTACTACAAGCTGAGTCACAACTCCTTCTTTGCTCCATACAAACAAACCTAAAACAATTACTCTTAAATTCCTTAAATTTAAGCCTGAGAACAAGTCAACAATATTTCACCCTTGCCATTCCCAGTGCTACACCAGGAAAATGAAAAGTCTCAATAAATTAATTTGGTTGACTATAATTCCAAAAAGTCTCTCAGGGAAACAAGTTGTTCTTCACTACTACAAACTGAATAATCATAACCAGTATAAGACAAAGGTCACCAACACCACTTCAAGAAATCAGAAACTTACTTGGGATACTGGTGTCTGATTGCCAGGCTGAGTCATAGGCATGCTCGCTGTGTTCATTCCTGGGGAAGAAGCAGGGAACTGAGTCTGTTGTAGAAATTGATTCTGACCAGAAGGCTGGCCAACTCCTGGTTGTTGCATACGTGAAGGAAATCCCATCTGGTGGAAAAGAAAGCAATTAATTTCACACGACGCATATACAGCTTCGAAACATTTTACAGAAAAAAAACCCAGACCCCAAAAACATTTATCTTATTGCAGAAATTGATGTTTGCCACTCATCTGTAGGATACAACATGAAAAGCCTGCTTATAGCTCCTCTCAAAAGACAGAATTTATGATGACTTCTCTTAAAAGCTAAGTAAAAGGATATTGATTTCAGATTGGGACTGTAACTTAAGATTCATTTTGGTTCCTTGTTTTAAGAATGCAACAAAAAGCCACTGCCACCTAATTTTTTAGGCAATTCTCACTGCAAAGATCTAAAGATTTACTATATATCAGGCAAATGTTTCAGGAGAAGCAAAGACAGAAACCAAAGGGCCAAGAGAATGAAGAAGTGATGCTTGATTTGTTTTCAAATTTCTTTTATTTATTGATTTTAAGGAAACCACAGACAAGAGAAGCAAACCTGTGAACTCAACCCTGGAGGGAAGGAACACTGACCTGGTTCATCGCCCCAGCCTGACTTAGCTGTCCAGGGTGCTGAAGAGGAGGGGTTTGTCGGGGTCCCATCGGTGACAGCTGCATGTTCATCTGGCCAAACTGATTAATTCCTGTGAGTTTGTGCCAAAAAAACATGTGTAAACAAAGGCCTGAAATTCCTGTAGGCACCATTCAACGCTGCTTCTTTCCAATTTTGCTTTTCAGCAATCAGCTTTCAATCAAATCTTGCTTTCTATTAACTAGTTATGTGGAATGATTTCAGTGTTCAAGTTACCTATTCTTTCAGAATACAGACCAGCTCTTCCCTCCTCAAGACATCTGTTTCCACTGTTATTAAAACTCATTAAGTTTGAGAGCTTTGTAACACGTGAAAAATACTGCTCGTCACACCTGCTACTGAAGACGAACTTTTCACAGAAAGTTGCATTACCTTAATTACATATCAGAAATTCACTTATTGAATATCAAACTGTATCTTAACTTCAAGTAATTTGCATGTTGGCTATAACACATCTTGAACGTGTAACAAAGGTTATGCCCCTTTTTTTCTGAGCAATAATTGTTACCACATTCCCTCTGCCACCTCACCTGAGCTGGCTGGGCTCACCATGTTTGACGGATCCCACCATCCTATGCACACGTGATCAGAAATTCCAAAAGCATCAAGGTCTTTATTTAACAAAGCAAGCAGCTAAAGTGCAGCTCAAAGTTGTAAGATGAAATACTACTAGAGATACTGTTTTATATTTATTATACAGTTATGTTAAAGTTATCCAGTATAGACAGCTATTTTCTTAAATGTTAATTAAAACTGTACATGATACAAGGTCTCTGATGCTTCAGTAAAAGCTGTCCAATTCCTTTACAAATCACAGTAGTAAATTTTTTTCAAATATTCACCTGGCTGTGCCTGCATGCGGTTCATCATCTGGTTTGGCACATTGGCACGTATCAGGGTTGGGTCAGGAAGAGGACCATCTACAAAAAAAGACATTGAAAAAGATAATGTTATTCAGAAGACCACCAGGATTTATTCACCAAACATTTTAGTGAGAATTACACATTAAAACTCATGTATAAAGAAAGTAAATGCATACAGTAACTAAGCATTATTAAAGAATCCTCAAAGTGTGAGGCAAACTCAAGAACTTCCTTGAAAACAGAAGTACATCTCAGTGACAGAAATATCCTCTGAGTCAGCTATCAGAAACTGGGGACAAATTTGAAGCATGTTATCAAGGTACAACAATGAACAATAGCTCACAAACAACTCAGGTACCTATTAACAGCCAAATGGTCACCAGGCTACTGAAATGACAGTACAGGATTTCCCTGCACCAGGTAATCAGTAACCCAAAGGTTCTTACTTGCAGACATTCCTGGCTGTGGCTGTCCCATATTGGGCCCTTGATTCATGGGAGCTTGTGGCATGCCGGGAGCATTGGGGATCATATTTTGCTTCTGCAGCCTGGTTCTTCGTTTCTCCTCCAACTCTTTCTGAATCTTGTAGATCTTCTCTGCTAGCAAGTGATAGTACTCTGCCTGTTGGGGAGGAATAAAAGCCAAGAAAGGAGATGAAACACACTCTAAGAAAAGGCAACTGGTCCCAGTGATTCAAACTTGCAAAGCAGCCTTACACACATTTTGTCTTGGGTTGGGTGGTGGTCTTCCCTTTTGCAGGGACTGTCAGACAGATAAGAGGGGGAAAAGGGGCATGCTAAGAGCACTGCTCTCAACTATTACACCAACACCAGATTTTTCACTTCTTGTGTCCAACACTTCTCTCGAAACACAGTGAAGAGCTTCAACACTGCCTTTAGGGGATTGTGACAAGTCTCAGGCACAGCACATCTCAACTCCTGGCACATCCAGGCAACAGCCTTCAACTGGCTGCTTCCTAGAGCCCATCCAGCAGCCCCTAAGCACTTGTTTCCTCAGCTTGGGAGTCTCATCTATGCTTTCATTTCTCTTCCTCCCCAAACAGTACAGGATCAAGGTAGAAATAAGCAGAACTAGACAACAGGGGATGGCATCTCACCCTGCTGTTTGCTGATTCATACATATCTCCTTCCACTTTCCGAGCATATGCCACCAGATTCTCCATACGCCGATCCTTCAGTGCTGCAGGGTCAGGAGTAGGAAATATGGCTTGAACTCTGAGGAGGAAGAAAAAAATGTTACATAAATGCATGTATGTGATTAGAATGTTCCCAGACCACCATTAACCCCAGTAGTTTTAACCCAAAGCAGTAAGCAAATGTGCTGACAGACTGCATCTACTGTTACTTCTTCCAGGGGCAGCAGATGTTGTAGAAGGTTTGAGCACAGAGCAGGAATCTTCCATTACAGCAGCCCCACACCAGCAGATGCAGCTCCATCTTTCTGGCTTCTGCTTTCCCTTCTCATACATCCTGATAAAATTCACTCCTTAGCCCTCCAGTTTTGCAAGTCAGGCTTTCCTTCTGCAGCCCCTCTGACTCCAGTACACTTCTGGGGCAGCAGCTCACCTAACAGAAGACTGTCTTGATATTAGCTACTCACAATTTATGAACAAGGTGGTTTCGGAGATCCTGAGTAATGTCTTCATGCCACTGCTTTCGAATTCCAGTATTGGATGGTTGAGCTGTTGGCATGGCTCCCAAACTGGCAACGTTGGCGCTTTCACTCATCATGGGGCTTCAAAAACAGAGTGACAATTGAGTGCAAAAGTCTAGCCCCAGCTTAATCATCTTACAGTCATAGCCTCTTTCAGAATAATGTTAGGACAAAGTGCTAGTTCAGCCATTCTCTAATCAATGGACAAACTGCAGAAATAGCTGCACACACACCAAACAACACCATGAAAGAGTACATGCTGTTCTACCCAAGGACTTGGAAAACTGCAACAAAAGCTACAAAATCCAAATGGAGAGATAGCCATCAATGGCATTTACTCCACTGTTTATGCAAGAAGTGCCATGAGATCAAAACAACATCACTGGGGTACAAAGGATTCAACTTACTTTTGAGAATTCATGGTTGAATGTAACATTGAGTCAGGCAGCAGATTAGGGGGTTGAACCCCTACTCCTCCGTTCACTCCCATTGGATTTGCATCTAGAAAACAGAAGAATACAGAAAAAATGAAGAGCTCATTTACCACACAAAATTAGTAACAGTTCAGCACAACAAGGATTTATACTTTCAAGCACTTGGACTTTTATGAAGGCAATTTAATTACCCATTGCTCTCTTCACCCTCCTTCTTTTATAAACTTAGAAAAAGTCTGAGGCACAACACTGGTGACCTCCAAGTGAAGCATCAAACCCATTAACTCCTCTGCACATCATCCTGAACTTATCAACAAAGAAGTGATTTCAATTTGCTGCAAATATTATGTTCCACAGTCCTTTCCTGTGACTCTATAATGAAAGATTTCAATCACTTCTGCTTTTTTGTTTAGAAGCAGTCTAATTTTTTTTTTAATTCAGAATCTTAGGATATACATTCACAAAAGTTTCAAAAACTTAAAACATCAGCTACCACCTACCTCAGACAAGATCCTTTCTCATCCACTCCATACTTAATGATCCTACAACTAACTCCAGTGCCTGTAAGAAGGAAAATCTGACAATCCTTTGCAGGAAAAACCTCTAATTACTGCATAACAAAATCTGGTTTTCTGAATCATACCAGATCTTAATGACCATAAAAATCACCTGTTTCCTTCACACACTACAGTTACCTCTCAATCAGTAAAAAAAATGCAGCAGTTTTGTAAAGCTGCAAGCAGCATGAAACCTGTTACCAAGCTTCACATGTATTTAGGACATTTGAATCCTACAAATGTGTATTTCAAGCAAAATTACACGCTGCATACAGGAGAAACCCACTGAAATAAAGTCTATTGAGCCTAATACATACCCCTAATATCACAACCAAGTATTCCACAGATTTTTCATAAATCTGTTCAAAATCTCCCTTCCTTTAGTCCTTTTGTTCTTCCCAAATTGACTTTGTCATCTGAAAGCTCACTGGCATGCAAGACAACAGTCAACCTTTACCTTAACTCTCCCTTTTCCAACTGTCAAAACCCACCATTTGCTTGAGCTACTTAGGACTGCATTTTTTCACATAGCAGTCCTCATCAAATCCTGCTGTTTCTCCTAAACTAGTCCTGTTGTTCTGTAGGCCATGAGCTGGCAATTCCTAAGCTCACCTGTTGTAATTCCCTGCTTAGCCACCTACTCCTAATAAGGACTCAACAATCAAAAGTCTACACTCTCCATGCTTGTCCTTTCTACATCAAGTTTCAGGTCTTCACACTCCAAGAGCTTTTTCAACCCCATTTCATTGGATTTTCTTAGCAATTATACAAAGAATGCCCACTGCTCTGAAAGGAATGCACAGGCAAAACACTGTCTGTAAGTAATTATATACGTAACATAGGAATAATTTTGCTTCAGGAAAGCACAATAGAAGGATTTAGAAAGAAGCAAATAAAAATATTTGCTTCTAAGGCACAATAGAAAATCATATTATTTTAATCTAACTTTTAAGACTAAGCTCTCAGGACCCCTGCACTTTCACCTGTTTTTACACACCGGAAGATAAAGTTTTAGCAAACCACATGCAATCTGTGAGGGCCAGTCATCTCATTAACAAGACTATTCTACCCAGCAGCCTTTTCCTGAGTAACTCAAGAACAGCATTCCCTTTGCAGAGCAAAGTGGAAGTTAACCAACTTCTGCAGGCTGGATTTTGTGTGTTTCTGCACCAATCTCTCATTCTGTACACAAGCTTGTCATGGGACACATAGGCACAACCACTGCAATTCCATACAAGCTGGTGAGAAATCACTACCAGCTCTTTATTCCTCTTTTCTGCTAAAAAAGCCACATCTACTTATGCAACTCAAGCAATGAGCTTGAGTGAGAAAAATTCCTGTGATGCAATCTCAAACTATCAAACAGATTTGGTGGTTAAAGGTGACTTCATCATTGATAGCCAAGTTCCAATTAATTGCGCTCTGAATTGAAATTCTTATCTAGTCCTGTGATATTGCTTATAAGCCACCTAGACAATTTAGAGCTATGTGAGATCACATGACAGGATTCAGGGAGGATGTCAGTTATTTACTATTTTTCATTTTTTTAAACAAACTTTACGCATCTGAGATACAAATGTAAAATGCTCTGAGTGACATTCCAATGCCTGCATATCCAATCAAAAACTTTCCCAATAGCTTGAAACTTGCATTACAGTACAATTATAAAGCTAACAAGAAAAAAAAAAAAAGCCTTGGAAAATTATTTTTTTTCCAAATAGATTTGTTTTTCCAGAGAACTTGTCTTCCAGGAGAAAGCACCTGGGCCCTCTAATGGCTCCTGTTCCACTGAGTAACTTGCTATTTCAAGTCTAACATATCACAAAGCCCTACCTTTTGCAAATTAACTGGTAGTATTAAGTTAGTAGGTCAAGAAAATTTGCATTAGATGTAGCATGGGGAAGTTGCCTGTAGTTTGCATTTTAAGGCTAACAGAGAAACTTACTCATAGGATTCATGGGGCGAAGACCCTGGGGTGACTGTCCCTGTTGCTGATTCTTCACTTGAGCCTGGGGCTGTGTCTGCATCTGGTTCCCTTGATAGGTCAGTCCAAGGGCTGCATAGGCTCTCTCGATGGAGCTGGGGTCTATCTGACTGGTAGTGTTGATGCTGGGCGTTGTCTGCTGCCCCACGCCCACAGAGCCGGTATTGGCAAGTCCTACTGCAGCTCCGCCCAGCAGCGCTGCGAGAGAGACACGGAGTTAGTGAGGAGAGCAGAGGGCAGCCAGAGAGGCCTGCCAGTACAGGCACAAAGAGTGCACAGGCTGCTCAAAACTGAAACATCTCCTTCTGGAAGCATGCAGGGAACAGATCTGAAAAACCTATCGCGAAACAGAGAAGTTTTGACCCAGCCAGCCAATCCAACATGCTGTTTTCCCCTCTGGGCTGCTCACAGGAAATCCCACTCCTAAGTATTTAGGACACATCTGCTTGCTTCAAACTGAAAACAGAGGCACACCATGTCACAGAGGCAAAAGGCAGAAGTGTACATGCAACTTTCCACCAGCCACTGCAATGCCTTACTGGTTGTTTTTTCTTCCTTTTTCTTAAAGAAATAGCTCACATTAGTAATGAGAAGAGCCTATAGTGACATTAAAGTAGGAAGAGGGGGAAAAAAACCCATACAGGTAACACAATGACAAAAATCTTAGCATTTTGTCAGAGAGACCAAGGAGACACAAAGAGGAATGGAAAGTGACATCTGATGTAAACAAAGAATGAAGACAGAACCAAGTATCAGGGCTGAAATGACACAAAATGCATGTATGTGCACATCTGTCTCCAGAAACCGTCCAGCTGGAAGAAGCAGCAATGAAAAGCCAATCATTTGGTTGAGAGAGCTATTACCACTCTCTTGATAAAAAAATACAAAGTTATAAAGGTTTCATAAACACCAGCAATCAGAGTCAGAAAAAATACTCTGAGACTAAAGAGAACAATCACTTTAACATGTTTGCAGGTCTGAGAGTATCAGCACTACCATATGGGTGCAAGAAAGTTTAATTCCCAATATTCATTTTATGGTTTATTTAACACAGAGAATTCCCCAGTAGACTCACATTGCTGGTTTCTTTTGTCCCCAGCATTTTTGAGAGGCAAACATACAGGACAATCATGTCTCGTACAATTCTTCCAATGTGAGATGATTTGTCGGGAAGATGCGCAATGTGCCACTGAAAAAGAGAAGGAACGAAAAGCATTTACAAACTGCTGCCAGTATCTCCACATGGCCATCACAAACCGGGTAGAGAGTGGCATTTCTCTCAGGGCACACATCTACATCAACACAAGTCAATAAAGTATTATTTGAAATAGCTCAGCACTAATTAGCACTGAAAAGGTAGCCAGATTTCTTCCAGTACTATTGGCTCAACCAAAGCCTGCTCAAAAATCCCATGTGATACACCCAAGCCTACAGCTTGAAGGATACCTCCATCTACTCAGGTATCAGGCAGACTGTGCCAAGCAACTGAGATGTCAACAACTGGCACAATCCAGATGAGCCAAGGCTATCAAAAAGGGAGATTGCATTTTAATAGGACAGTAAGAGGTTAGAAGTGCCAGTAGCAGTCAAATTCATGGTTTGGCATTGCTTGAGATTAATCTCTTTAGTTTAAGGAAGACAAGTAGACTCCTATTTGCAGATTTCTGCTTTGTGTCTACCTTTAAAAAAAGGCAGAGTCCAAAAGATTTTACAATGAGTTACAAAGTTAGGCACGAGATTTTTACTCATCTTTGTTATATCTTGTCCTCTCTAATTTGCATAAACTTTATAGAGGCTCAGAAGTTGCTTACAATTCCCTGTCTTAAGCAAGACAATTTCTTTAACTTATTTCTCAAGTCACCCACTAGTCCATCTCTTTCTAGGAGCCCTTCTCCTCCCTCAAACCTTGAACTCATCTACATGATCACTTCCCCACTCACCTTGGCAAGATTTGCCAGCCTGACAGTGTGTCATGTGGTTCAAGACATTCTTCATGGTTCGGCAATGCGGGAGGTTGCACTGTCGCACCTCCCCGTTGGCCTGTTCTCGACGCTGACACTTGTGAGCATGTAAGAGGAGAACGAGTTGCTGCTGAATGAGTTTGCGCTTTTCTGGATCTGCTGTTGGTGCTCCAGATCCCATTCCTTGAGAAGCTGCTGGCCCCATCCCAGCTTGCTGTACCTGGGGAGCCTGCTGTTGGCCCTGAAAAAGGTGAAAAAGAAATTGCCAGAGATTTTTGAAAAGAATTCATTTAGTAAGTAAACAGCAACACAAGAAAAAGTCCACTAAGAGAAATAAGTACTACTACATTCTCTGATTAAGGAAACAGCCCACCTATGTGTAGTTCTGGAGGACTCATTAAAAATGCCCCTTAGCAACAGTCCTGGCAATTCTCTTGCCAGCCATAATTTCCTCCCCATATCACTCTATTAGTCCTAGCTCTTGCCTTATCAATGGCCAGCAGACCTTTGCACATGCTCACAGGTTTATTTGCAGTGCTAGACCAACCAGAAAAATATTAATAGCATTTAGATCCCAAATCTCCTCATTTTGGAGGCTAAAAAGTTTCACCCACAATCCTTGCATTAATGGAAGAAAGCCCATTTTATAATGAATAGGGTTTTCAGTCTCAGTATAAGGCATCTCAAGTTGACTGCTCCTTGAAAAGGAGAATGAAAGAAGTTCTGGGAAGTTTTTAACCTTTTTCCATCAGCAAATTCGCACATAGGCATTCAAAACAAGCATCTCCTAGTTTCTGTTAGAGATGAAGCACAGTTTCAGGATAATAAACAGCATAGAACTAACGTCAGATATGGCAACATCTAGTTTGTCTTCTCTGCTTCTGCTTATTTCTTCAGAACTCTGTGTTCCTTTCAGGTGACATTAGAGGAATGCTCAAATAAGAGAGGCTTAGGTACTCTTATGCTGCTTGCTTCATTTCAGTTCAACAAACTCCAGTTTCTAATCAACTCTTCCCAGAGGTTCTCCAGGATGTTCCTGGAGATCTCCTGATCTTTAAACCCCAGCTACCTGCACTTCTAAACCCCAGCCCTCCTGCAGCTCTTGACTACTAGTATTAACCTTTCAAGTTCACCAATTTGTCAGGCCCTCAGGTTCTGTGCATGTTCCAATATCACTGTAAATGTCTTGTCTGCAGTCTGGCATTCTAAGTGACAACTGAGATAGCAACAACTTGAAGTTCCTACGTTCAGCTGGGTACCAGTTCAAAAGAGTTATATGCTCTGCACTGAACACAATCTTGACAGCTGGGGTTCTGAAAAAGTTTTGGCTGCTTTTTTATTGATTCATACAACCAACTGGTTCGCTCATCTTCCAATGTTTCATGCTCAACTTAAAAAAACATTAAATAAAACTCACAGGAGGGAGCTGTTTTTAATTTAAAGGTACTAAAGTTAACTGGAAATGGTTTTTCAGCAACAGTTAGTAAGATCAATAGATGGACCCTCCCAGGGGGTGTGTGGGAGTGAAATGTGAAATTTGAAGCAGAGAGAAACATAAGCTATATTCAGAAATAAGAATTTGTTTCCTAAATCTAAAAAAATTATATCTATATAGGAAAAAATAACCCTGTAAGACATGGTGTATGTCATACCCCTAACCAATTTAAGCTTTGAAAATGAGGCATCAGTGTTCAACTCAAGCCAGAGAATTTAACATTAAGGCATGTGGTGAGGCACTGGCATTTGCAAGCTTGGGTCGTCCACTTTTCCCACCATTTTTGTTCCCTTTTCCTCAAGTACTGCTGCAATAAAAGTGGTGGTAAAATGGAAAGGTACCAAGGCTACTACAGTTGCCAGGGAATCACCTCCAACATCAGGACCGTTGCACATGTTTGTGTAATTCACAAGAACAAACACAGGCTGGGGTTTCTAAGCCCTATCATAGGCAATACCTGTTTGAGAAGGGACACTTCTCTTTCCCAAAAGCATCAGTACAAGCAGGAAAACAATTCTCCAGACAGAGAGATTCTGAGGAGAAGGGTCCCAATACAGCAACAACAAAAGAAAGGATGGGACATGAGAGCAGAGGTGTCCAAACAGGTTACAAAGCTCATTTCAGTTAAGGAGCTCCATTTCATTTTCCCTATTAACAGGATTTGAAGGCCAAAGAGTGGAGATGAAGTTCATCAGCATACAAAGCCAACTCAGCCCTCCCCCTCATATCAGTCTTAAGGGTTGAAACTAGTGCATTCTGTGAGGATTCTGAGCACATATTCACAGGGGGTATAACAGCTGCAAAAAAACCTTACAATGTGGCAAGACCACAGCATATTGCTCCTGCTTACCACAACATTTTTTGAATACACCCTTCATTCTACTTACCATGTTAGGCATTCCTGCCCCAGGAACTGGTTTCTTGTCCATTGGAAACTGTGGCAAGCTATTCTGCAGTCCAGCTTTATTCTGCATCTGAGGGCCAAGTCCACCGGCTCCAATCTGCTGCCCAGTATTCTGACTATAGGGCTGGCCATAAGGGCTGGGATTGCTCATCATTCCAATCTAGGAATTAAAATGGTAAGGTGTCCAAGTAAGATAAATTTCACAATGTAAAAGGCAAATGAATACTTCAGAGAAGCAAGAGCAATCACAGCCACCAGCCAGCTGCAATGCAACACTGATCCACATGCTTCCCCTGCTCCTTCAGGTTCACAGATTTACCCATCACACAACATTAACTCCTCAACTAGACAGCTCCTGTAAACACAAAAAAGCCAACTTAACAGTCTTAGAGATCTGACTGGATGGAAGTTGCCTGATTCTTTCTTTATAAAATATTTGGTTATACAGATTTCTCATTTCACCTTTCTGAATCACAAATCTGTACCATGGATCACATAATTTTCCCAGACTTGAGTTTCTCCTCCCTGCACTTGCGCAGACTCCAAAAGGAGACAAATACCATCTTCACTCATATCAGCAGAGTTTATCCCAAAAACATCCTACCCAACTGCTAGCACTCCCACAGCTCCTCTCCAGACAGGCATAACAACCTGTGTCTGAATTATCAGTACACAAGCATTTAAGAATACCTCACAGTCACACCAACTCATTTACAGTACTAGAGGCCAAAGGAGAGGACAGGTAGAAAGTCTGCAAAGAAATCTACTGAATCATTCACCCACAGGCGAAAGAGATACATGTTTCATACAAGCCATATGCATATTCAACAGTTCTAGCACACCAGAAGATACTGTTTGTTTTCTTGGAATGCCCAGAACCTAAAGAACAAGGAGCAATCTTGCCAATAAAGTTGTTTGTCCTCTGACATTTTTTTCCATTCCTTCCATTCCCACTTATTTTCCATGGGAAATTTGGCCTTCTAGGACCAAAAGAACTAGACATAGAGGACCAGAAAAACTGGAGATTTTTGTTAAAATTACCAAGTTCACCATTACTCAGGCAGGATACTCAAGAAGCCATAACTCAAAAACAAAGGCACAAATTACTTCAAAGACCTGTGGTTGTTTCAACTCACATTAGCATTTGACTATACCGTCCAGTCTCCTTGATGCTCTTTGGTTCAAAGCATTTTCCTGCACTCAAAGAAGAACGCAACTCCTATGATAGGCTTGTTTCTAACCACTTCTACATTTATTCTCAAAGCATCATCCCCTAGCACAAAGACCCTGTTTCTGCTCACCAAGCTTCTTCAACCTGCACCAGAAGTAATCAGCATGCCCTGAGATTACCTGCAATTAGTCACACCTCCCTTTTTCAGGCTGCAACAACTTCCAATCCATTATAAGAGCCTTCGGTTTGCATTCACAAAATAGGGCAGGATCAAACTCAAGCTACAGGTAAATGAATTCAAAATTCACTAAAGAGCCTGCCACTTTAGACATCTGATACGCACAAGTGAATTCACTTGAGGACAGCCCCCCTCCTCCACACATAAGCAATAACCATAATCACACAGCAGTAATTCATTAGAGAGCAATGAAAATAATCTCTACACATGGCAGCAAAACAAACTAGGTAATGATCAAGCAGAACTAAAAGCCCTCCTTCCTACTGCCATGTCTCAACCACAATGAATACATCTATGGCGACCAACAAAGCAGCTGCTGCCAAAACCAGGACAGGTAAGACCCAAACCCTTCCTTCTTCTCCCTCAGAAGATTAGTAAGATCTTATGTGCAAGTTAAGCAGAAGGTAAAGGGGGAAGAAAAGCAAAAGGAGTCAGCAAACACACTTTTCTAAATATTCCCCATGGTCACTGCTGCCTCAAATTGAAGAACAGGTTTTCAAAGCTTAGTGAAGGCCTGACAGTGAGAATTAGTCCCTTAAGAAAACAAGCTATGTTTTCCCCTAAGACAGCCTGATCCCTCTGAGGGGATCTCAAAACTCCAGAGAGAGTTTTGAAAGCAAGGATATCCCCAAAACCATAAATTTCTGAGCAAAGCTTTCAAGTTTATTAACAATCACAGCTCCCAAAGTCAGTTGACATCTGAGAGTACACCAAAGCACAGACTGTGCTGGCTATCACTATCACCAGCCCCACTTGACTTCCGTAACTTACGTTGCTATCAGCCTTAAAAAGCAAGAACAAACCAAACAACTCAGGATTAAAAACTGAAGGCACGTTTTCACAACTTGGTGTTACAGGGAGAAATCAAGACACCCAACTCGGACAACTGGAGACTTCACACACTGATATCAAAGGGTTCAGGTTAACTGTGGCATTGTGAGCCAGCTCTATCCTGACTACAGGTAAGACACTCAAACCTAGACTTAAAAAGGATACTATTGCTATGTCACCCAAAACAACTTTCTAATGAAGCTCATAGATGAGGTCTCACCAAGCCAATCAACATTCATATTTGCAACACGGCTGAACAAAAATTCTATGTGAAGCTTCTAACTTTTTCAAATTACATACTCATCAAGTTGATTCAGCTAAGCATCAGCAACTGGCACGGTCTGAGGAGTGCAAGACCAGTCCCCTCCAACAAGGCTCTCTCCATGGCAGGAACACAGGGATCCTCTCTCCCTCCACCCCACTGAGCCAAGGGATCTGGCAGCAGAACACCACGTGCCCAGCTCAGTCTCCTGCTCCTTGCAGAGGTAATACTTTCCCATTCCAGGTTACAGGAGATGCAAAAACCAGAGAAGCTCAGGCCAGGTTGGCAGGCAAGCACACCAAACCGACTCAAAGCCAGACATTCAAGCAACACCTAAGCCAGATTCCTCAAGGTCTCCCTGAACAAATCAGCAGCCATTACTTGATCCAGATGAGACTGACACCTCCCAGATCCTCAGCTGAACCTCACAGCAATGCCCTCCAGTTCTGCTATCACAGACTAACCTAACGCCAATTACCTGCATGCAACCACACACTGAGTCAAGAGAAGGGTCATTTTGTAGATTATCCACATGGCACAAGCTGGTCTTGTGATCCTGCACAAGAAGCAGGAGCATGCTCATTTGCTGTGACATGTTAAGAAACATGAATAAAAGCAAGCATGTAACAGGAAGAAATGCATGGCATCGTGACTACAGAAGGAAGATCAAAATCCTGTATAATTTCATCAGTAGGCAACAACCAGTTCATCAGCGCATTAATATTAATTGGGGGGGATAGATAAACAACCAAGTGCAGAAGAACCAGCCAAAGAAAGGTGGTGTTAGCATCACCACATGAGAGAAGTACAAGGCTTCATCTGCAATACAACACAAAAACATACATGGCTTAATGAGTAGCTACAAGTCAGCAAGTACAACCTCTACTTACTCTTCTGGCTACCACTTCCTTTTACCACCCTTACTACTTCTTTTCATATTCATCCAAAGTTTTTCTTCCTCTCCTCACCTCACAGCTTCCATTTAATTTCATCACATATGCAAGAACTTGCACCCAAGGAAGAACAGACAGAAATCCAATTCACAGTAAAGAAGGAAACAAGGCAGATCATAAAATGATGAAAGGTGGCTAATAGAAAGCAAAGGTAATCTCAAATGATTCTACCTTTTACATACACAATAGAAAACAATTTGACTTCCCTGGGTCCAAGAGAAGCAGGGGCTGTCAATACCAGAATTGTGAAAGGTGTGTATCTCTCACCATGGACAATATGAGTTCTGGAAACATCCTAATTTACAAGCATCAGACAGAGTTATTCAGGTACTCCCCCATTTAAGAGCAGTAACTACAAAAGCAAAAGAAATTCCCCAAGGTGTTGTTCTAATGCCTTGAAACACATGTATCTTCCATTCAGAAGACCAAGTGACCGTCTCTGCTTCTAATTCTACTGTTAATACCACAGAGTACAAATTGAAAAGGAATACCTGCTACAGGTATGCACACAGACATTGCAAATATTCTACTGTTTCTCTGGAAGAATAACTGTGTAATTAACATTCTGATATTTGAAAGAGAGCCAGATATCAGCAGTAGTATTGAACCACGACAAGCTTTTAGATTTGCAGAGGTAACTATAAGCATGGAGAAGTAAACAAATAGAAATCAGTTTTAACAGTATTCTTTCAAAGAAACCAGTATTCACAGTATCAACTATGTATATCTCTGTCAGGGAAACTGCAGTGCATGAACTAGTTCAAGGCTATACTGATGCTCTCTGGTATCTTTCCATCCACAGGTTCACAAGTGAAAGATAATTAACTCTCCCCCAAACAGGAAATTTAGTAAGTTTAAGTAAATTCCAGCTGGGTCTTTAAAAATGACAATTTACTGTACATCACCTCCTAGTGCCATTCTACTGACTGGTAGAGCATTACTGAACACAAGCACACCCTAACTACACTTTGCCAGTGGTGTCCGCTGCATTCTTTCCAAGGACTGCTATTGATTATTATTATTTGCACTTCACTGTATAGTATTTTAAGATGCTTATTTCAAGACACCACCATTATGTCACTGCTAGTTCTGCAAGAAACTCCCCATGCCACTCCAGAAGTTTAGACTCCAAGTCTTCACTGCTCCATTTTTCCCTCATAAGCATTCCTCTCTTACTCTCTGGTGTAAAGTGAGGAATTATTCTTATTTTTTTTCCTGCCTTGGTTTACCAAAGAAGAGAAAGCCAAGGACTGGAACTCAACACTACCCTTTAAATGGATTAATGTACTTGATCATATGGTATTGCTTAATTATAGACTCTGAACAGTATGGATACATTTACCTCTTAAATAACTAAGAAAGGCAATCAAGAACACTGACCACCTAGCTAAAAATAAGAGGCTGAATAGGCTAAAACTAAGGAACATACCACGCTTTTATTTTCTTAAACTAATCTCACAATTTGAGGATGACATCTTCAATCTCTTCAACTTGGAACACAAATCTATTATTTTGAAATGTCTTATTTTTCTACTTAGAGGAAGTTAAGGAGATTCTGACACATTAGTTTTTTTCTTTGTAAAATATTGCCATTGAATCTTTCAAACAGAAGTTAAACTGATAAAGCTAATAATAGCAGAGCTTTGTAATTACTGAAGGAGTAAACCAAGTCACACAAAGAATTACTACTGGAACTAAACATTTTAAGTGAAATGCTCACAGAGGTAGTAGCAATGCCCTTACTCATCTGAACTGCCTACACATCCACTTCATTAGTGGAGTACAGGAACATTCCTTGAATCAGAGAGGAAATGGAAGTGACCCGCATGTCACATCTAACACTGACAGAAATGCATAGAGCAACTTATGCACAAAATACCCTTTTCCCCCCCATACAAGGCTGGATAGTTAAGGTGCTAAACAGGGCACTCTTAACAGAACCCAGTGGAAGAACAAAGTAAAGGTTTTAACTAGATAAAATTCCAAATGATGAATGGTTCAAAACCAGAAACATGAATCAGCTTTTACCAAATTCAAGCTTTGTAATAAGTTACCTGTTCACATTTAAATCAAAGCTGTAAAACTATCTAGTGAAACAAAATGCCTGAAAAATACTTAAATGATGACAGAACACAACCATTACAAACAATTTCCAAAACACTATTTCAAGAGTAAAAGGCATGTCTGCTATCCTTTTAACTTGCACAAAACCAAGCACACAGAAAACAAAAAACTATTCAAGAACGCAAAACTTGTTACAATTCCATCCCCTCCAAAGTTCCAGCACTTCCTTTCAGGGTGACTTTCACAGATGTTTTTATGCCTGCACTGTCACCAAAGTAGGATTCGCACCCTCTTCTAACAGACAAGATCAACTCATTTAAAAAATACCCTCCCTAATACAGGGATACTAGCTTTCCAACTGATGACTATACACTGGACCTGAAAAACAATTAATCTTTTTTTATTGGCTACCTGAGTTTCAATTTCAGTCAGGTTTAGTTTATCACAACCCAGCCTGTCCTGCAACTGGCACAGAGACAGCATCCAGACAGAACTGCTTCTTCGTGTGTCAGTGACTGCTAACATCAGGACAGAAAACTACAGCATTATATCACAGGATGGAAACATCAGATTGTGACAGGACAAGTTTATGAACAGAAATCATTTACAGCAACATTTGGAATTTCAAGTCCTAGAAGTAGCATGCACAACTAGAGGTCAGAAGTACATAGATCATGAGCAAAGCAAGTGATTCACTTGATTGCTAGTCAACATTTTGGGAAGAGAGGAAGAAAGGTTCAGTAACGCCACAGGATAACAGAACAAAGTGGAAACAACCAATTTCACTTTCCAAATTGACTAGCCCCTTGGAGCTTATCTTTCCTATTAGAAAAGCATAACATCCTCCTTCCCAGTTAATCAGCATTATAGGAAACCTAAGCTATTCCATACAAACCATTGCACAGGACACCTCTATTTCACTGAGAGAGAACTCTGTGAAGCAACTCCCCCATCATCTAAAGGGTCTGCCTTTGGCAAGCTAACATGAAGTCAACAATCATAACCAAAGTATCTCATCTCTTGTTTTTTTCCTCCTACTGAAGAAGAGCTTCTGGATAATGTGCATTTTTTGCAGCAATGAAGGAAATCTACAGACGTTATTACACAAACTCCCACATTAACAGTAACACGCTCCTAAATTTACCAATTAGA
This sequence comes from Turdus rufiventris, assembly GCA_013186435.1. Taxonomy (NCBI): domain Eukaryota; kingdom Metazoa; phylum Chordata; class Aves; order Passeriformes; family Turdidae; genus Turdus; species Turdus rufiventris. The sequence goes on from PYHW01009951.1 coordinate 141,977, forward strand.
AAAATTGGCTTTTAAAAACAACTGCTTAAGGTCCTCTGTTTTCATCTACTTTTCGAAGATTTGTAGGTGGGAAAACCCAAAAGCAGATGGGTGGGGAGATAAAATGGTCAGACATTGCTGTTGTCAGACTTTGCTAACTCTACTGTATGAAGTGAAACACAGGCTCCCTGCCAACAACCAAACCAATTGAAGACATTCTGGAATTTCAGCCTCCATTTCAGACTGCTCTTTCTCATCCAACAGTTTCAACTCCTTTATGAGTACTATGTCCACTATACTTAACACAAAAAAAGTCTCAAGATTGTTTTATCAGTAATTAAAGAACCTAAGTATTTTTAACCAGTCTGTGACTGTGAACTAAAAACAGAAGTTACTGAGTATTTGGCCTGAATATTCTCAAATGCATAAAGTGTTCTTTATTTAGATGTACAGAACTTTTGGAATTTAAGTAAGAAAAGAATTTAGACTAAATCAGTCAAAAGCTTGATTTTATGTCCTTTCTTTACTTTTAGATAAATGAGTTTGTTACAGTGCATAACTCTAGCTCTGATAAGTAAAGATGAAGTTGCATCTCATTTAAACACTCGATACGTCTACTCTTGACCTCTGAATACAGCTTTCTGAAGATCAATTTTATTTTTTTTTTGCAGCCAAGGAATAATAAATGAGGTGTTATGTAATTCCAATGCAAGAATACTTCAAGCAGCTACATATTTATTACCACTGTAAGCTGCATATAAATTTTCTACTATAGTAATCAAGCTTTGCATCAATTTTCCTATCAGGCAAAAAAACCTGAAATGACCAGACCACAGAAGCGACTCATTACTAAACATATATATACACACACATACTCCTCCCTAAAGTTACCACACTGAGCTTAAGCAAGCAACTAAGACCAAAGAATTTAATAATTAATGTTCAAAGACACCAAAGTAATTTCACTTACTATATTAAAGCATGGCAAAACCATTAAAACACAGCGTAATTTTTACATCTGTTTCAAATACATACATAGACTGTTACTTATCATTCCAAGTCCTCCAAGTAGACTGACTTTAGGCATCCTGAGAGATTTAGGTATTGCAAGGCACCTTAAAAAAACCTCTCCCCTCATTAGCCAAGAAACACAAAATATCCACTTCACGTGAACTAAAACACTCATTTTCTAGGCTTTTGATCAAAACACCAAAAAAATGGAGAATACTCAAGTGGCTCCTGCTCTAAGCTGGCTAATTGTGCATAATAAAAATTAAATTTAGACATCCTTTTGTTAGTTAAACCAGTAGATCTTTTCTCATCTTTTCTATGACTTATGACAACTTTCTTCCAACCTTCTGCATTACAAAAGCACATTTAATTCCCTCTCAGTATTACTTTTTTTTTGTTGAGCTTTCTGCTTTATTCTCCAATGGACAAAACCACTGCAAATTTTAAAACTAGAACTGAGTCAGATTAACAGTCTTAAGAACCCAACATTGTCTTCAGATGTTTACACCAGCATTCATTCTCTACCAGTAACTCAAATACCCAGCACAGCCAGTAAGATCAGACAATTCAAACCTGCACCTCTCAGCATCTGCAACAGCACAAATACTCAACTGATCTCACACAACAAATACTTGACTTAACTGTCCTACAGAAAAAAGCACCACAACATCTAAAAGGTCCTGACAGACTACCATCACACTCACAATACCAGCCTCACATTAGATGGAAAAATATAGTTGCAGACAAAGTGTAAAACAGCAAAAATAAAATCAAGTTACTATTCAGTGTTATGGATCAACTGCACTATCACAAAATTTCTAAAATAGGCTTTTTAATCTAGCTATAGTCTTGCTTGTTGCGCAAGATTCAATTTTTGCTTCCTAGAACCATCACAAATTCCACTTTAGCAGCATATAAACTATTTAATCCATCATATAGGATTCTTAAAGAAAAAACCCTCCAGAATCCACAGTGCAGAGGATTAATTTTACAAAACAAAACCAACAATAAGGAAAAGTAATGAAGCCTAGCTTGTCTTACCTTGTTCATGGTTCCAGGCTGTGGCCCTCTTAGTCCAGCCTGCCCTCCCATCTGTGGAGTGCCTTGTTGCAGTGTCTCAGCCAACAAGTTACCAGCACTGCCCATGCCTGGGTTTGGGTACGGCATATTGGGTCGCCCTCTGCCCGCTCCAATTGAACCGTTCATGACTTGCCCTTGCATCATCCCCTGTCCGTTGCCTGCTGCCAACATCCCAGGATTCATGCCAGCATTCATCCCCGTGTTCATTCCCATGCCAGGCTGGTTAACTGGGCTGTTCACTGTTGGCATCATTGCTGCTGTGGATTGAGCAGAAGGACCCTGGTTTGGTCCACTTGCACCCATTGCCATATTGGGAGAAGTCAACCCAGCCTGTGCCATGGGGCTTTTCACCATGCTATTTAACATTCCCATTCCAGGACTATTTTGTTGGGTTTGACTGGCCATGCTTTGCCCAGGGCCACCAACGCCCATATTGAGATTTGGGGAGCTACCAGCCCGTAGAAGTTCAGAAAGCTGCTTGTGTTTAGAGGCAGCATCTTGTGCCATGCCAAGGCTGGTCTGCAGCTGATTAATGTCACCGCCATTGGTGAGTCCAAGTTCTGTTGAGCTGATCAGTTCATCTGGCAAGTCATGTTCCAGATCAAAGAGTGATCCAAAATCTGAAAAACAAAACAGATTGTATATGAGGTCACAGCAATTAACAGTGTCTGAGTTTCTACTTTTTAATTTCCAGTAACCAGCAAAACTTGACTTATCATATTTGAGCAAAATCCCCTTATCAGTTGTTACTGAGTTGAAAGCTATCTAATTCATCAGGATAAAAGTAATTCTAAACTTTTTGGGTCGAAACTAGAGAAAACCATTCTACTTCAGCCTTCTACAATATGTGTTGAAAGACCACTGGATATCTCAGCCTATGATCTCCCAGCTTGAAAATTTTGACAAGGGAGGAGTGAAAAATACATACCGAAATCTCTCAGAGTTAGCCAATGGAATTAAACAGCAATTACAAGAAGGAATTACCAAGTTGATGGGAAAACACTGTTTTTATAACTTTTGCTAAACTCTGTCACTTTTGGAACAGTAATAATTAATACAGCAATATGGTTTTTATAATTTTACTATTTATAAAATAGAAGCTTGGTTACAGGGTTTTACATTGAATTGGGTTTTCTGGCATTTGGTTTGGGTTTTTTTTTTTTGTTTTGTTTTGTTTTGGTTTTTTTTGGTAGCTCTTTGTTTTTTTGGTTCCTGTACATGCAGCCATTGCCAGCATTGAATTGCCAAATTTCATTGAACTTCACTG
>PYHW01009951.1:145363-160299 GCA_013186435.1 Turdus rufiventris
TAAACAGCAATTACAAGAAGGAATTACCAAGTTGATGGGAAAACACTGTTTTTATAACTTTTGCTAAACTCTGTCACTTTTGGAACAGCAATAATTAATACAGCAATATGGTTTTTATAAGTTTACTATTTATAAAATAGAAGCTTGGTTACAGGGTTTTACGTTGAATTGGGTTTTCTGGCATTTGGTTTGGGTTTTTTTTGTTTTGTTTTGTTTTTTTTGGTAGCTCTTTGTTTTTTTGGTTCCTGTACATGCAGCCATTGCCAGCATTGAATTGCCAAATTTCATTGAACTTCACTGGACAGCCAGTATCTTCCCACAACAAATACTGTCAGAAAACAAAGTAACCCTCCTTGCCACAAAGCTGTGAAAAACACCAGGATGAAAAAACAATTTCCCATCTCAAGAGCCCATGCAAAGCAATCCCCGAGGTAACAAAGTGGCAAAAGATTGCTACTTGGAATATATAGTCACAAGAATATTACATAGTACCCAGAATCGATTTGCTCAAGAGAAGAAGTAGTTCTGACTTCTGCAGTAGTAATACACACCTTGGTCTATTCAACTTATTGTAGTTAAACAAAAAATACCTTGGAAAGCTTATGGTTTCTGACATGCATTAATGACAACTTCCCTCTCCAAGTGAGAGGGGAACTGCCATGTTGTTCTCACCAACAATGTGTATCTGGTTAGGAATACAAAGCTCAAGTGCAGCCTTGGCTGCAGTGACCAGAAATGGGGGAGCTCAAGATCCAAATGGTTCAAATATTAGTGGAAAAAGACTACAGCTGAACACCATGTAAGTCAGAAAAGTTCATCAGCATTATGGATCTGTTTAAAATGTTTCACATGATACTATATCCAAATTACCAAAACCTAGACTAAAAGTTTCTACAACTTCACAATTGTCATCATGGATAAGATTATGACTTCAGAATTCTGAAAATATGGTATGAGATTGACAAAAGTGCATGTACACCACAACAGGGATTTCAACACTCCTTTTATACACTCTACATTACCCCAAACCACCAGAGACAGACTGAAAATTTCCATTAAAGGATTTTCAAACTATTAAAATCAGGTAGCCCATTCTTCATTACCATGTATCTTGTGCTAGATGGTATGCTTTGCAAGATACACTAAGGACTGATCATTCATTTGCATGACTGGCATTTTTGAAGATTCAAAAGTAAAGGAACAATCAAAAGAATAAGTCTTTGTCCAACTTCTCTTTCATCTAAAATGATGAACTTAATGTCGTGTGTCAGCAGATTCATCTAAAAACACACTACACACCCCCATCCCCACAAAAAAGCAAAACCCAAAAAACAAAAACAAACAAACAAACAAAAAACACTAAGCAAAAAATTAAAAAACCAAAACCAACTTACAATGCTCAGTGTTTAGCTTAAGAATTACATTTCAATGAACATGGGAAGAGTTAGTGGAAGAGACACTCAAATTAGAGATAAAGGAGATGGAAAATGCAATCAAAAAAATTGATGACACCTTAAATCAGCTTCCATTGGCACCTTAAGAAGACTGTTAGGACAGGTTTAACAGACAACTGCTGAAACATCCTGAAAACACTCTGCTAATAACCTGACAAGGAGCCCATGAGTGAGAAAGGAGTAAAAGATACAATCAGGAACTCACAAGTTAGTCTGTTGTCCTCAATGAACATACAAAACAGAAAACAAAAGTTGAGTGAATGGAAAAAACATGACCCAGCACAAAGCCTGTACCTATAACATAAACATCATGGTAGCCCAGACACCTCCCATCAGCACCCACACAGTCCAAAGGCCACGTTTTTGACTGCAGTTGGGCAAAGACTTTCTGCTCTTGAACAAACACAAAAACTTCCAGTACAGGGCAAGTCCCAAAGCAAAAGTCCTCACTTCACCTTTCTTGAGTTCAGACCACTGCATATAAAGCCCTTCACTGGAAAATGTTTAAATATGAAAAACTAACTTGTTTTTCAAACTACCACATAATATTTTCTCAGGAAGACCACATAGATGATTTCAGATGTAACACCACAAGGGGCAGTGGAATTTTTGTTTTGAGACACAAAGATTTGGTCATCTTGACTCACAAGAAAATATTAATCTGCTTCTCTGAAGACTTCACTCTTCTTGAAATTCTCCCTCCTCATAAATGAGGAGCTAGCTCCAGCTTTAAGGCTTATTAGCCCATTACTGACTGGAGCATCCAGGTACAAGCTATCTGAGCTCCTTGGCCGGGTCATTCTGTGACATCGGTGGACAGGAAGAAAAATGCCATAAAAACTGTGTCATTAATACTTTTTATTAATGCCTTAAAACACAATGTAGCACCAGCTACATTAACAAAACCCACCCTCAACCTGAATGGTTGTGAAATAATCCAAATTGGATTAGTTCCTTACATCAAAACATCTGAGACACTCCATATAAAACTTTCCACATAAAACTAACTTGCTAGGATTTTTTATCCTAGAGAATATACTACAGACAATTGTAAAACAATACTGTCAACTATTAGCCAGAAGGGTAAGTAGTAACTACCAAGAATGCAAGATTCTGGTGTGTGTTTGTTCTTTTTAGAAGCCTTTTCCAAAAAACAAACCTTCAAAGCCTTCTTTAGCCAGTAGATAAACACTTTCAATTGTCTGGTCAGCTATGAGAATTACATTTTTAGTCAACTGCTGGGAGGCAGAAATTTTCAGATACAGGACTGAAACAAAATCTCAAATGACCATAAAGATGAATAGGACCTTGTGTACATCTAACAGCTGCAACCCATTTTAGTCTTCTACATAGAATTGGTGCTCTAAAGGCCACTGTAAAGAGTTCTACCTATGACCAAGTCAAAAACTGTCAAGGCTGGGCCAGGCAGCTCATAAACCATGTGAAACAAGATCACATGTACTCACACAAGAGCCAAAGACATAGCTTAAGACAATGGTGAGAAGTATTCAGAGAACTGATTGACTTTCCAGTACACTGAGCCCCTTGCCACTCTTGCAATCTTTAAGGATACACACAAAGATTCCTCATGAACAAAATCAAACTTGTGGGAAGGCAGAGGAGTAAGATTAGTTCTGCAAAGGTTTGTCCACCAGATTCATCATCTTTAGAGATCCTGACACAGAAAAATTGGGATGTAACAGAACAGACACTATCTGCCCTAAAGCCCAACCATCCAATAATACACTGGAAGGAAGTGGCAGTGGTAGAGCCGAATCCTGATGTCACAGTGATTCCCCATTATGTTTATGGTATTATTAGTGTATTTCTTTCTACAGGTTACAAGAACACATAGAATAGATTGCTGCTTCCACTCAAGAGGCAAAGAAAACCTCCTCAAAACAACAGCTAAGTAGTAGATCCAAAAGTCCTAACCTGCGATCATCTCAACATGCAAAAGGCATATCATAACTCCTTTTAGGAACTGTACATTTATTTAGCAAGTCTTCAGGGAAAAAAGTCAAGAAACTGATCTAACTTCCCCAGGCTGCATTAGATCTGTAGTGAGAAAATCACTGTCTGTGAGAATAGACAGTAGGAGCAGGTCCATCTCTATCAGTGGCAGTTCAGTTAGACTGGATTAAGTAGTATGAAATGTGCCCTAAACTGTGAGAAGACAACTTCAAAAATCAATGTACCAACCTGCATTGCATACTATGGACAGTCTTCTTGATTTTGGATTCTACTTCTGAAAGTCTGCCTTCGACAATATCTAACCTGCAAGATGCAAGGAAACTGCCACCCTAGGCTGAAAAGCCACCTGGCACCAAAATGGACTTTAAACTAATACATGCAGAACGTGCAATCAAAATCCTTAAGTCAATAAGACTTCAGTGTCTTATCAAGTGATCAATTTTCAAATTAGCTACAAAGTATTTATTTCAAGAGCACCTGGTAGCACCAGTGATGCAATAGCTCCCAAAGCAAGCAAGGCAGCAATTTCTGACAGCGCTTATAAAGCAGGGAAAATATATCAATACTAACTATTTAGCAAGGAAATCAACACGTGTTCTGGTGGCACATACGAGTTTTTTACATGCTTTCCAGCCTACAGTCAGGATTTCATCATTTTCTCATTTCTGGATTAAGACAACAGAACATTATTTGCCTTTCAGAATAAAACAGGAATTTCTGTCTATATGGAAACAATCTGGTCCTAGCAAATAGGCAGCAGGGAACAATACTGGTTTTCTAGGAACTTCCCCACATGCTACAAAATAGCAACACTTTATTCTCACAGGTACAAACCCTCAGACTCAAGACATTCTAGAGTTCAGTCTTGAGAAGAGTTGGTACAAGCTGAAGGAAAAGCATCATGTGTGATCAGCAATGCCTCAAGAACCCCACGTGGCAGATAGGTCCGACAGCTACTGACTCCTGAGCCTATCTCTGCCAGACCAGCAAAGATGTAAGAAACTCAACAGCTTCTGTCCCCTTTTTCCATTTATTTTATTCCAAACTGAGATACACTAACTTAGAAAGCTGCTGAACAGTCACCTTTTTTACACAAATGTTTCTGAAGCCAAACAACCTCTTAGTGGATCAATTTATATCACAGCCATTGGGTTCACAATGAAACAAGCAGGCAAGGCTAAAGTCAGGACACTGAATACGAAGCACGCACGTGACAGGGTTGACAGGAACCACAGATGATGTTGGAGCACATGGAAAACTCAACGCCTCTGCTGTACTTTCAGACAAAGAACAACAGTAAGGTGCTGAGGTCAGTATCTACCCTGCATGGTGATACAAAAGCTACCCATAACTGAACGGTTACATGTAATACATGTAATACACAAAAGTGTAATTTCGCTACCTGTAATAGAGAAAGTGCCCAGAAGATCCCACCAGGATCTTTCCCACCAAAGAAATCAGCCATTCGGGCAGTAAAGCACCAGCATTACAGGCCCCAAAACACACTGTCTGAAATGCCCTCAAAAAGAAAGCCAGAACTCAAAACATAAAAAAGGCAGGACAAGACAAGGAGACACAATCTCATAGGCTAATCCTCAAGTACCCATGAAAATGTGGAAGCAAAGGTGAAGCACACTCTTGAAACAAAATGCTAATAAAGTCATCAATTCCCAAGGCTTCTACAATGACAGGATATTAAGCTAGACAAGTCCAGGCAGTTTTATCAGGGAAGAAGAAAAAAACCCAAACAAAAACCCACATGCCTAAGAAAGAGGCACACACCAAACTGGTAGAAACTTTGTTATACCACGCTTTGGAAACCAGGCCATCAAATCCCTTAAAATAGGAGCCTTTTCGTGTAGCTCCTCTAAGAAGCCACCCAATGGTAACAAAAGCTCTGCCAAAATGTCCTAATTTAAAACAAAGACTTAATTTAAATTAACCTCCTAAATTGATTCAAAACGAAGGGGCAAAACATCCACATCAGCCTAAGATGTTAAGGCCTAGAGTCATCACTGCAGCTACTGCTTCCAAAATCCTCAGAGAGCACTCCCTGTATAACCCTAATGAGGGGTGATCCCTTGCTCAACAGCAACTGAGAATTCATGTTCTGTATTTGAGTAACAGTCTTCAGCATTAGACTTCAATATTAATTCTGTTTCCTGTAAGAAACTGGGAAAGCACTGCCACCTTCCTTCCCTGCTAATCCAGAAAAGACCTGCTTCTTCACTACATCAAGAAACATTGCAATTTTAGGTAAGACTGTAAATAACACAAACAGAAAGCATATTTTTAAAAACCTTATTCAAAACACCTGGAAGACAACAAACATGAAGGCTCAAAACACGTTAGCACATTACGGTAGTACACAATTTCTGGCACAAATATTTTTAAAAACAAACAAATATTTGTTGATCAAAGTCCAATTCACCATCTAAAATGCACATGATTCCAGTATTGGTTGTAACAGCCAGGCATAAATGTAAGCATTCTACAAGTGTGAAGAACAACAAAAAAATCGTCCTAAAGCAGCAACAGCATATCATTCAACATCTACTGAAGTCCTAAAATTAGGACATTGTTCTCTCCATGTTTTAAGCCATCCTAATCCCTATTCAAACACTGGTGTCAAACACGTCAACTTTCACTTTTCAAGGAAAACAGTCTCAATTTTGTGAAGTCTCAATAACCTTCAAGTTTAAATCATACTCTTCCCAAAGTAGTATCAACCAAAATGCCTATTTTAGTAGACTCTGATGCATGTTTTTTAACTTTTCAGTTTCGTATTCAAGTTCTTCAAAAGACTTGCATTTAGACATACAGATGATAGCAGGAGTTAACCACAGAAAGCCACAGTGAAAATGCAATGGTTATGAGTCTGGAATATAGAATTGTAACTGTTCTAGGGAAACTGAAGTGGTGTAATCATACGGAAAAGACTGGGGTCAAAATTCAGGAATAGGGTGTGTTTCAAGATTTAATATTACTTAAGGAGGAATTTCAGAGACATTTTTATTACCTGTTTATTTATGCTGTTATACAAAGGTATTAGTATTGCCATCACTGTTAACCCACAAAAGATGAAGCTTTGACATTTTAATTCCAAAATGCTGAAGTCACACCATTAATAGTAATTTCCTTGTGAACATATTGCCCTTTGCATAAATTTCATTGGGCTACCTTTAACTTTACACAAAAGTCTTTAAATTAGTACCCTTATTCCCAGTGGCATCTGTGTATGCACACAGGTCTAGAAAGTTAAAGAAGCTGGTGGACAAAAACTGGGTACATGCAGAATGGGAACACCCTTACGTGCACACACCACACTGAATTCATTTTAGAAGCGATTACAAATTGGTTTCAAGAAAAGAGTAAAGTTCATTTCATTGTCAAGCTAACAACGACTTTGAAATGATGCAATCTGCATATACAATTACCAAAAAGTCAAGTCACTTTTCTGAGTTCATTTGACATTACTCCAGAGTCAAAGCAAAAAGAAATGCCAAATTTATGTACAAAAAATATACAAATAAAATAAGTCACCAGATCAGATTTCATTATCTTAAACCAGCAATATCCCAGACTTCCTGAAATTACATTCAGCAACATGCAAAAGGAAGTTTAACCTCACCAAAGTTTGTACTGAGCAAACCACGTATCAGCATTTTGCTGGAATTTTACTTTTTATTAGGATTCCAAAAAGCAAAAGCACCTGAAAATTAGTGTCTTTTCATTCATTAAAACTGTAGGAGTGTGTTACAAGTGCTCTTAAAACAAGAGAAATTGTCTATTCAGTGGTATTAGGAAGTCCTACCAAAAAAAGGAAATAGCAAATCTTGTTTCTGCAAGCAGAGACCATTCAAAACTCCGATCCTTAGATCTCCTACAGGAATACAAAAAAAGATGCAGTACAGAGGTGTTCCACACCATCAAATGGGGAAGAACCAAATCATTGTCTGCCCAATCTCACAATGATCACTAATAGAAAATAACCTGGTTTTCAAGGTTCTGTACCTAACTTGTACTTTTTAATGAAAATCTTTTGACTGATCTCCAACTTCACATGCTTGATGTCAGGTGTGTTTACAGAAACAGCATCAACAGAGTAACAAGTTACTGTGGTTTGAGTCCATCAGAATTCAGCACTTCTTCAAATTTTCTTCAAAAAGATTTGGAAGAAAAAGGTGCTTGAAGGAGAATATTGCACATCAAGTTTTTAAAAGAACTTTAAGTACATTGATATGTCAGTGCACTTAAAGAAAACTTGTTGCTATTTAGGAAGAGAACAATAGGTTGTCAGATACTGTTCAGGGGAAGGATCTCTGCCCTAGTTTAAGTTCTACTTAAAGTTCTACAAATTCAAGGCAGCCACAGAAGATTTTTTTTTATCAGGCACATCACCATATGCAGAGACAGATGTATTTTACTTCAGCCTGCTGCTACAGTTTAAGTAAAGACAGAAAAACAAAATCCTTGGAGACAGGTGTGCATTGTTTAGTTGTCAGTGAAATCTACACAGCAAAATGACTCCATTTATCAAATAATAAATCTAAGTGATTTTTGGGCAAATCCTCTCAGAAGGAGCACAAATGCAAGTGATAAGCAAGGCTGAAGTAGTATTGTTACACAGTTGGTGCAAGCACTGAAAGGCTCCTTCTGCTAAGCAAGACACTGAGGTGACACACTGGAGATGATCAAGCAGCCTACAGAGAAGATGCACGAAATACGTACTAAATCATACAAAATTGAAATTTAATAATAATGTGGTTTTCTCCAAGCTCTAAAAATGCAAAAACCCCAGAATTCCTACAGTATAAGTTAAGCATTTAATTCCAGTATCTTATTAGACACACATCCCCCAAAAACATATACTAAAATCTGGAGTCTGATACACCCTTTTTAGATAAAATTTGATCTTCTGCAAATGCACAAGTGACCAATAACCTGAACTGAAGGCAAGCCCTGACCTAGGACTGTGAGGAACAAGATGGAAAAATTATTAGATTTTTTTCAAATCTAGATTAAAATTACCAATCATTTCCCAAAACAAAGGTTTTTCCCTGCAATATTAAATTTGTGACTCTAGTGTTAAATTGCAACTGTAAACTGGTTTTCCAGTCTCAAAGGCTTTTTTATCCATAAGTGCTCAACACTCAGTTTTACACCATGGCATGTATGGTCCTCATGTCAGAGTAGTTATTTTATTAAAAAAATAGGTACCTTTCTAACACCACTCAGAAGTACCTACCTATGTCAGAAACAGAGACACCATGGTGAAAGACGCAAAATAATAAATAAAGCAGTTTGGAAACCTACAAGGTTCAAAAGTCTGCATGATTTTCTTTAAAAAAATCACTAAGCACTATATGAATGATTGGTTTACTTTTAAAAGAAGTCTCACAGACTTAAATTTTCTTAATTTATATTTATTCCTGATATAGTTACTTTGAGAGCGTGTTTAGCTACACAGCAAAGCCGCTCATTCTTGTCACACAAACATCCACCACTGCAATACCTGACTTACAGTACATGCCATCCATCAAATGACATTTTAAGGCAAAATCAGCAAGAAGTACGGCTTTTGACAAGAAGGGATGAAAACATTTAACTGATAGCTGTAAGTTAAAATGTAGCTAATCATTTGGTCTTTAACGTTAGCCAGAAAAACAGGTTGATGAAAAGTTGTTAGTTTTAAATGTAGCTTATACAAACACTAATAAAAACCACACAGCTCTCAGAAAACAGAATTGAAAAGGGCAGTGAAGCAAGATGAATACAACTCATTTCAAGAAAAGAAACATCCCGATCCATTCGGAACAAATGAAAGATGAGTATCAGTCAAAACTGCAGTAGAACAGAAGAAAAGTTTCATCACAGGTCTTAGACCTTTGATGTGATGGAGAGTAAAATTTAAAAGGTCAGAAACAGCTCCTGATAAAAAGGAACATCCAGACTTACATCTTACAAAAGATGGATACTTCAAGGGAGATTGAAGATGCAGAAAAACATGACTTTTGGATATAGTAAACTGAAAGATGTTAAGGCACATACCACAAATATATTCTCTGATCTTCGATGTAACACACATGCCAGCTAATTGTAGAAAACTGACTTTCAGTGGCCCAGCAAGCCCAACACACTAAGTACTTAAAATCCTATTTTCAAATCCAGCAGCCTAAAGACACGATAATATACAAATACACTGTCGCAGGGGGTGTACTCCATTTTTATTCTGTGAAGAAATACCAGTTCTGAACCCAGAGCCCAAACCACTTTTCCATTTCACAGAAAACAGGTTATTTCTAAGCAGGAGGAAGAGTGAGTGGGGGGTGGGGGTGTAAAATACAGCTAAACTCTCCTGCCCTGAATATGCCACATAGAAATCTGTACATAGCAATTTCAGCACACCTGCATTACTGCAGGAAAAGTTGAGGGATCCACAAATAAAAAGACAGCTCCCCATTTCCCCTCCAAAATACTAAAACAAGTGGTTTAAAGCATCCAATTAAAAAGCTATCTTTATGAACAAATATCACTCATTTTACCCCAAGAGGCAATTCCTCAGGATGAACTCACGTTATTCTGCTCTAGTGGGGGGACAAGTTTGCTAACATGATATTTAGGCAAGTCTTGTTAGAGTAGGTACAACATATCAAAAATGTTGCTGCCAGTTAGGAAAGGCAAGCAAAGGAGCTACATTGGCAATGTAGCCAGTGTCATCTTCTGTCAGTGTAACCGTGCTGGTACAGAAGTGTAACAAAGCCGCTGCTGTCACCAGAAGATGATCCCATTGTAGAGTTGTAATGGCCCTCAGAAAAATTTAAGGCCTGGGCAACATACATAGATCTTTATCATTCTTCTTTGCAACAGATTTAATACATAAATAGGGGAGAGGGGAAAAAAAAATAAATAAAAGTGTAGAAAAACCTGTGTAGTTCAATGAAATCCCACACAATCCTGTCTCTGAAATTATTCCAGAGCTACACGTTAAAGGAAAAATGAATCCATCCAAAAATTCTAATATACTACAGGACACTGAAAGTACCAAGACTTTCTAAACTACTTCAAAATGTTTATTACAAGATATGCTACAGACATCACAGTTTGTCTCCTAAAGGATGAACTGGATTTACTAAAACAACTTAAAAACACACTACCACAATATGTTCCATGGCAAAGCACATTCTGAGCAGGGAACACGTGAACCATCTATAACTTTTAATACAGAAGAAGATGCAGCATTGCAACAAAAGTGGGAAATGCAGCTATATCTGGCTGCTGCCAACGTATCGAGCATATTAGGACCATCCCTGCTTACTTCTTTTTAGAAGAAAGCCACCAATATTCGTACATTCCAGGCCCAGAATGTGAGTATCATCCAGGTCTACAGTGCATACATGAGTTAGAGACTCCTCTTAGTCTTCAATATAAATATACTTAACATCTGCAAGTTTGGGAATAATTTAACAGGAGTCAGTCATCATTTTTACATATCTAACAAACTAAAACGTTTCAAATTAAGAAACTAATCAAAAAGTTAACAGCAAAAACAGCACTATGCACAGGTGCTGCAAAAAAGTTTCATCAACAGTTCAAGTTTCTTGCCTTTCTCCTTCCCTCTAACAGTGATGAAAATCTAACAGTTTTTAAAAGAGTGCTTGAGTAAGTACATAAGCACCATGTTACTTATTTCCTATAATTAACCAAGGAGTGGGGACAATACCAGATTCTATAAGTGGAATTTACTTAATGACCACTAATGTACTATTTCAAAGCAAATTTAACCAGAAGATAGGTTAAAAATAGTAAACTTCAAAGTAGTTTCCCACAACAGAAATATGACAAAACTGCAATCTCAAGCAGCAAATGAAAAAACACAACCCTCAAAATACATTCATTGGTTATAAACCTCTGCATAGCTATCAGGTGATGACAATCCCAATCACTTTGGGAAAAACTGAAACTGTCTGAAACCTACTGAAACTGTCCAGTCCCTAGTGACTAAAATTGTAAAAAGTTCATTTATTAACTATAAAAAGCTGTCCAGTAAGTTAACAACTAAAGACTAAGTATTCTGTGAAAGTCTGCACTTGTTAAACTGAAACACATTCACAAATTAACCAACCCTTATTTGATCACAAATTTCTGAATTTAGATGTGTGTTCATTTGAATAAAAATGTGCTTTTAACTTTCATATTTTTAAAGTACCAGAACTTTTCTCATAAAATACTTTTTTTACCACTCTGAACAGAGCAAAATAACCACTATCAAGACAAATTAAAATCAGCTACTATTGAATTAACCACTGTTTTCCAAATCTAGTACAAAACCAGCCAACAACTAGTTGTAGCTAAAGAGTAGCTTCTCCAACCTTCTTCAACTCTCTTACTAGAGACCTGTTGATATTAGTAAAAGTGATGTCCTCCAATTACAACATAATATTGGCTGTATTTAATATGCACTAAAAGTCACACACAGACTTTTCAAAACTAATACGTCATTCACGGTAGAAAAGGCAAAATCAAAATTTTGGAGATGATCCCAAGTAGAATCGCATACACTGCTCAAAGGCTTGCTATTAAAACTTGCTGTTAATTGTCAAAGGGAGCTTTTCAGAAAACAAACAAAAACTCACAACAACTACTCTTCCCTTTTCTTGCCAGTTGTTAACTGCATTGAACAAGAGCACAGGTGCCTTCAGAAATGCCACCACTCACCAGACTGGCAGGAGGAGACCTCCTCCATATCCCATAGGCTAAATGAGATCTAATGTGAGTTCAAAGAAACTCCTGTGGGACGGGTAACAGAGTATTCTCATAGCAAAATGACACCAAATACTCACCTGCTTCGCAAGAAGCATTAAAAAGCTGAACAGCCTTTTGTTACTTCCTCCCCTCCCCCAGTACAACCAGTTCATATTTGCTAAGGATTGGGACACCTAAAATTTCCATGCTCTAGCTTGCCTTCGCAGCATCACCAAAGATCTTTGCAGGACCACAGGGAAGACCCTTTTCTCTTTACAGCTCTTAAGTCTACAGGGAAATTTCAGACATTTTGCTCTTGCAGCAAAGAAACAGGAGATGCAAGATTAACTACACTCCATATTGATTCTTAATGCAAATAAGGTGAAATAAAATTTCATCCCTAAGAAGATAAGAGTCTCAATAAACCTTATGCCACAAGCATGGCATCTGGATTTTGGTTTTAGCTGTTTTTCCTCAAGCTGATGGTCTATTTGAATCAGAAAAGCAGTATTTTTATACACTTCTGCAAGGAAGAAAAACGAAGGATTGTGAAAAGTAAATCATATAAGCAGACTACTCATAAGGAAAAAAAGAAAAATCTCTCTGTTTAGAAATCTCTCGTTTCTAAACAAACTGTAAAAGAACCCCATATATGCCAAATAAAACACAAAACCAAGACATTTGTGTGAACACACGTAGTTCAACAATATAGCGTACAAAAGCATCGTCTTTAGCACTACTTCGCATTTCTGCAACTGGCATTATGCTTAGCAAGGAGCTCGGTAATCGCTACTATTGTGAAAGAAACGAAAATGACGAACTGTTAAATGCTATCTGCAGCTGATCAAAAGCACAATAAAATGAAAAGCTTTGCTTTCAATCACTTCCAAAAAACCAGAAGGGCAAAAACATCCGAACACCCTCCCTATGCCATTAACACGAATAGCTTCAAACGAAGCGAGAACAGGCGAAACAGACGGGAAGGAGAAAGGCAGGCTCGAGCTAACAGTAAGCAAAAGGGAGGAGGAGATTTAGGCAAAAGAGGGGAAAAAGGGCAGTAATTGCGGCACCGAGAAGTGGGGAGGGTCTGGGGCCCCGAGACTGACCTGTGCCGTCGCTGGCGGACACGGAGAGCGCCGGTGAGGAGAGTTTAGGCCGCTTGGCTGAAGGCGGGCCCGGCTCCACCACATTCTCGGCCATTTTTAATTTTTTAGACAATCACTCAGAGCAAAGAGAAGGTGGGGGGTGAACCCCAAAACCTTCACGTTCTTCTGGGGCCCCGAGTCAGCTGAAGAACAACAAAACGCCGAGAGCGAGCGAGGAGGATCTGGCGGAGAAGGGGGGCCAAGTTCCCCTTTTTCTGCTCCGGGAGGGCGGCAGCGGAGAAGCTGGGAGAGGTGGGAGCTGAGGCGGGTGGGGGTGAGGCCTCTTCCCCCAGGCGAAAGGGCTGAACGAAGATGGGAAGAGCAGGTAAAGCCCCCGCCAAAAAAAAAAAAATAATAAAAAAAAAAATTTAAAAGAGGCTGGTGATTTTTTTTTTTTAGTAAAATTAATCCCGGCTGTTGTGCTGGTGCTTCCTCGCCGCCGCCACCATCATCATCTTCATCCTTCGGGGGGTCTCCTCCTGCTGCCTCCTCACCGCCGCCATCAGCCTCTTCCTCCTCGGCGCCGTCCTCCTCCTCCTCATCGCCACAAGGAGGCGGGCGAAGGAGGGGAGAGGAGGAGGAAAAAAGAAAAAAAGATCACCGTCCTCTAGCAGCGGTTCCTTCCCCCTCCAACACCACCCTGCGAAAAAATACCCACCGCCAGCGACAGGGCTGGGGGGGAGGCGGCGGGGGGAGTGGCACGGCGTGCGCGGGGTCCCCAGCTCCACTCGCTTCTTCCTCGCCCGTCGCTAATGGCTGCAGAAAGGGGAGCTGTAAGGATGAGGAGGGTGAGGATAAGTCCCAGGAGTCTCCGCTTCACATCTTGTTGTGCAGGGAAGGAGGAGGGGTTGTTGTCCTGATGGAGGCAGCACCGATCGCGGGATGGGAAGGTGGGGGGCGGGTTTCAACACCCTCTCTGCCCCCCCCTTTTTCTCTTCTTTCCCCTTCCTCTTTCAGTCGTTCGCAGTAGCAGGCTGCCCCCCCCTCCGGCGCAGGCAGAGGGGCCGATCCCACAGCAGCGGCAGGAGGAGGAGGAGGAAGAAGCCGGCCCCTCCCGCCCTCTCTGCCTACCTTCCCCCTTCCCGGGCGGCTGAGAACGGTGGCAGGGAGGGGGCTGCCTGTCTCAGCTCCCCCGGACCCACGGGCGATGCGGGGCGCGATGAGCGAGGGAGGAGACCCCGGGCCGCTGTTCGGGCGCGGCGGGGACTCCCCGTTCGCCTCTGCGAGGGTGGGGAAGGGAGCGAAGAGCTTGGTAGTCGGGGTGGGAGGAGAGGCCGCGCAGCGACCCCTCCGAGAAGAGGAGCGAGAGGTAAAATTAAAATAGTAAAACAGGAGAAAAATCACGGCGGGGGAGGCCGGGGAATTCGCCCCGAATGGCCGGGCGGGGGAGGGGGTCCCCGGCGCTGCCCGGCGGGGGGGGGCCGGGGCGGGACGGCGGCAGCGCGGGGGCCGAGCGCAGGCTCCCTACTGCCCCTGCCTGGCGCTCCGGGGGCGTGTGTGCGGAGCGGGCAAAGCGGGGGCGGAGGGCAGTGCGGGGAGAGAGAATTCCGGGAAAAGGAGAAGAGAGAAAAGGAAACAGAGAGAGAGGGAATAGCGAGGGTATGGGCAGGCTGGGGTT
>PYHW01009951.1:160584-201790 GCA_013186435.1 Turdus rufiventris
ACACAATGGAACGCGGGGCGCCGGCGGGGTGGGGGGAGTGGGACCGCCCCAGCCGCCGTCAAGAGACCGCGTTCACCCAATCAGCGCTCGCCTCTCGCCGGGCTCTTCCGCAAACTCCACTGGGCCCGCCCCTTAAAGGCGAAGGGTTTTTCCCTTTAAAAAAAAAAAAAAAATAAAAAAAAAGGCTCCTTCTTCCTGCCCCGCCCCACACGCCCTTATCTGTCGGCCCAAAAGTGCGCGGTGTAGGCCTGGGGAAGCCTGGCCGGACCCTGTGCCCGTCCCGGCCTGCTGCACCACCCGGTGCCTGCTGCGCAGCCCGGTGGGCTGAGGCGCCCTGGGGAAGAGCGCGGTTCTTTCGCCGCCGCCCTCCTTCCTTCCCTCCTGGCTGGCGGCTCCCGGCCGGTTCCCCGCGGCGCCGGCGGGCGGGGCGTTCCTGCCGCCGGTCCCGGGCCGTGCTGCGCCACAGACATGGCAGCCCCGGGCCAGCCAGCAAAGGGGCTGGGGAGCGGGGCCTGCACCCCGAGTGGGCGAGTGGATGTGCGAATCACAGCATAAGTTAGATTTAAAAAGCCCTCTGAGATCGTGCAGTCCAACCTGTGACCGAACACCACCATGTCAACCAGACTATGGCACTGGGTGCCACGTCCAGTCCTTCCTTAAGCACCCCCAGGGACGGAGACTCCACCACCTCCCCGGGCAGCTCCCATTGCCTAATTGCCCTTTCTGTGAATAAATTCCTCCTAATCTGGGGGCACTCTGTACTGCCCATCCCGGGGGTGCCCAGAGCTGCCTCAGGCTCCTGTCGGCCTTACAAAAGATGAACAAAAACCCCAAACCCTCACAATTTTATGCCAAAGGGTAAAGAAGCCCACAAGCCCCGCGCTCCCTGCCAGACCCCCGCGCGTGCCGGGGATGGCGCAGGGCTCGCCGTGAGGGATCGCAGAGCCCTGACAGCGCACCCGCCCTCAGAGGGGCTGTCGCAGGCACAGGTGACACTGTGCGGTCCTTCGCCAGCCCTCTCAGCCCCTGAGCCGTCCCAGAGGTTGCGGACCCGCCACGAGTTTTCCTCAAATCTCTGAGGGCTCATCCGTGAGGAAATGCCCCATCCCGGCATTTCCTCCCGGCGCGTTTGGGCTCCGTCGGGCCGCGCACCATTACGGGATAGGAATGGAAGGGAACTGCAGGCACGTGCGTGTTTTTAATGGAAAATCAGGGGATGTTGATACAAAACCAGACATTTGCGAGGAGGACTTCCCTTGCCGCTCACCCTCAGGGCTGAGCTCTCTGCAATCCCCGTAATAGCCGAAGCAGGTATTTGGGAAGAGCCTAGACTAAACACGGAATCAATACTGCAGCCTACAAGAGGAGCCTACAGGCAGGAGGAGATTCACAACCCTGTAAGTTATCCACCAGCTCCCTCACATACTCCCACTCTTCAGCTTCCCTTGTTTGGGTTTTATTTTAAGCAAGATTGTGCTTGTCTCGCCCAGCGCAAAAGGAAAAACACAAACCACTCCAAAAATGCCCAAAGATTGGATTAGGTTTCCTGAAAAGTCTTGAAGGCATAGGCAGCACGCTAAGAGAGGTGGAGGGAGCCTTGCAAGGACAAATAAGCCTCAGGAAAATCATCTGTAGAGCAGAAAGTCTCAGAACTAAAGCTGTCAGGACTAACAGCCTTAAACCTAACAGTGACACCTTAGAAACTATGCTCATGCTTCTCACAGGGTTTTTGCCTTTTATTGTTTCTAAATTTCCCAAAATATTCCAGTTATATATGTTTTATATTACCTCTTTTTTTGTGAAGCAATGAAGCAATTTTTTAACATAGCTAGACTTATTTTAACTTTTTGGTCCCCTTAGAATTAGAAGTTTACTGAAATAAGTCAATGGTTATCAGACTATCTAGAGGCCCTTAGTCCACGGTTCAGTAAGGAATTAGTGCTGGCTTTATAAAGACTCTGAAGTGCACATAAACACCTAAATGCTTTTAGAAGTCAGACCCTTACTAAACAACAAGTTTAGAGCAAAGACAATGTTTCAAGTAAGAGTTTTGTGACACTTGTTCCTATCTAGAGTCCAGATCCTACCACACGGTTCACCTGAAATTGTGCTGACAAACAAAATGAAGTCCTTTTATTCTATTTTTTTTTTCTTTTTTTAATGCAGCTTAGCCTCTGATCTGTCTACCTGTCTATCTGTCCTTGAGAAGGGTTCAGGGAAGCATACCTGAGCTATAGGAAATTTAAACTCTTAGATAAATGCTACCAAACCAACATATGTCTTCTGAATATTAATCAATAAGTGATTAACTTTAGTGAAGCTGTACCTCTGCCTTGCAAGCTTCCTACCCGGTAAAATATCTTTGTTCTTTAGACATTAGAAGGTGATTTTCAGTTGGCTTTCAATATTAGAGATTCAAATGCAAGCTGATGTATATGGAAAATAAATAGAAAAGAATGTTATTTGTGGCTTTTTCTAAAAAAGAAGTCATCAGAGTTAAAAGAAGGAGAAAGAAAAGAAGTCAGGAAAATAAGGTTATGATAAATCAAATGATATGATATGATAAACAATGACAAAAAACCCTTCAATATCTGTTAAGTTTTCTGAAATCACTGCGGTCATGACAGATAACATTACCGGAAAGCAATAAC
This sequence comes from Turdus rufiventris, assembly GCA_013186435.1. NCBI lineage: Eukaryota > Metazoa > Chordata > Aves > Passeriformes > Turdidae > Turdus > Turdus rufiventris. The sequence goes on from PYHW01009951.1 coordinate 163,236, forward strand.
AGAACACAAAGCATACTAAGAAGCAAATACATAAACCTATACAAATAAAACCAGGAGGATATTATAATATTAAAACACACCTATTATCCAAAAACTTCTCCTCTTTGCTTCAGTTTCCCCATCTTACAGCAAGGATAGTAATATTTATCCCTTGAAAATAGTACCTAGAAGAACTGATTAACTCATTATTGTCAGTAATTACAGTAGTCATTGTGTACTTTAAGATAACTGGATGAAAGCACCATTAAGTCCAGTTAAAGTGAGAGTCTGCTCAGGAAAGCAATAAGGGAGGAATGCAGAGCCTTGAACTTTTATCGTGGGATCTTGTTTGGCCTTAGCTGGTAGTTGCTGAAATTTGTAAGCATGCCCAGCTGCTTTGAGAGCTACAAAGAACAAGATAAGATCCCTTTGTACTGCAGAGGTCAATGTGATGCCCAGAGCTCACCAGCCCATCTCCAGTGAGATGAGCGGGGCTGGGACTGTGGCCTTCCCCTTCCAGCTGCTGGATAGAGAAGCGTTGTAAGATCTCAAAGTCATCCAGCCAGCCTCCCCCACTCCCTAGTGCTGCTTGGGAAATCACTTATACCGAATAAAATTTCCCTGCTCCTCCTCAGCAGGATTTATCCCACCGTCCTGTGGCCCTTCGAGTGTCTCTGAAAGATCTAGACTCTTGGAATGGAAAGCAGGAGCCAAGGACAGGGCACTCCCATTCTCTCAGTCCTGTTTCTGCTTGCAGTTTGCAGCTCCATTCTCTTTTTTTGCCTGAGCTTTCCAGGGCTGCTGTTCATGTCTGGCAGGTAACTTCTGTTCCCTAGCTACCTCCTGCCATCACAGTACTCTGCTCACGCAGCAGCTGGGGAGGGAGGAGGAATGACCCCCTTCTTTGTACAGCAAGGAGATCTGTGCATGGAGGGTCCTTCCTGGCACAGGTCAGAGGGTTGAGGAAATGATTGAAGGCTGCAATTTTTGCAAGTATTGCCAGGGTGCAGCTATATTTCTGGAAAGCAAGAGACAGCTGTGCCAGAGAAGAGAACATTGCTCAGCACAGCGTCAACATTAAAACCCAGCAACGTTTTGATATGAGACAAATTTTATTAAAACCATAAGAAGCAACTGTCCAATAGTTGGTTCTTTCTTGCTTTTAGCGTATACATAAAAGAAAGGGCTGGCGTTCTGACAGCAAGCAAAATGCTTTCAGTCCTCAGCCTCAGAAACACAGGCTTCCTCGGTCACACAGTTTTCAATAGCTGCAAACACAGAGTTATGTTGCTAAATGTTAAGGGCTCAGCTGTTTACCAGAAGAATGTTTCCTCCCTGGAACACATGGTTTTGCTTAAAAGAAATTCTCCCAAAAACCCACTTTATTTAATTAGCAAATGCAACATTATAGTTCTAACAAACATGCCATGCTGTCTTCCCTTACAAGAGCAAAATAGGAAAAGAAGACAAAAATTGACCTCTTCATTTAAGAGAGCGGCAGAAGTACATTCTGCCTAGGAAATACTGTAGCTTTGAGGTCTGATGATCTAGAGCCAAATCTCATGCTTGAAATGTATGTATCTTCGGGTGTTGTTTTCATGTCCTGGTTCATGCTGAAACACACGTGGATTGGAGCAAGAGGCTCGCATGCTCTCCCAGCTTTTACCAAGGTCAAATCTCTGCATCTCACTTCCCAGGCTCAGCTCTCCCCTCTGTAAGGGGGAGGTGATCCTATTCCCCCTTACAGAAAGCACATTCAAATCAGTAAATAAAAATGTAGTACTCTTGTAGCTTCTAAATGAAATTACACTGAAATTAATGCATTTACTTCAGGAGTTGATTTATTCCAGAGTATTACTGGGATGCAAGCAAAGGCTTCTAGAATGAAAGTATTATAATTTTAATTAAGAGCCCTTGAAGTTGCCACATGCTTTGAGCTTGTGGAGAGTGAAATGGTGGCAAATTTCTGAACAACTCAGTCAGCTCAGCAAAGTATTTACGATTATCTGCTAAAAATGATCGTTGTGAGACAGAGCTTAAGCTAACATGGGAAATCTGTGCTGAAAGAATTACAGATATTGTAGCAACCCAAAGGAAGCATACTGTTCACATTCCTCTTATTTCTTTTGACTCTTGTATCCAATGGAAAAGTTCTTGATAAGGTTTATTGCGCTACAGAGGTATAAACAATGCACTTTGAAATCTGCTGAATTTAAACTCAAAACTTATCTTTTCATTTGTTTCCTGAATTGTCCCACAGACACAAATCCACACCACACATATGTTTATAAAGAACAGAATACATTTATTATTGCCATGCAATCCCTCCTTTCTTGCTTTTTTTCCATCAGTATTTCTAAATTTTTTTTTTACTTGCTGCAACATTCTTCTATATGGTGAACTACAACGTGGTGTTTGATGTCTGCAATCAAAATGCAAAGAGAGGGAAAAAGTAACTTTTTTTTTCTGCTTTAAGATTTAAAGTGATTCCTTCAATGGGATCAAGCAGAAATTTACTCTGCTACAGGGAAATGTACTGAATCAAGAGGTATTCAGTACAGAGGATATTGGCCTTCTGACAGAGCTAACGGGACCCTGTTGTTCACAGGATAATACACTTGGTTTACACAATCTGAGCTGGTTTTACAGCTGCCTGGAAGAAAAAATTGCACAGGAAAAATAGGTCTGGTTGCTTTTTCTCTTTTTCTGCTTTTCCCTTTAAAGATCTTGTACATTCTTGGCTTTTTGACATGAATTCTTTCCTTCTACATGCAAATAGCAGTCAATTATTAACCACAAACACCAAAATACAATTGAATTCTAATGTAACCTCTGTGTGTAAAACAATAGGGTTAATCCTCTGTTCCCTACCTTCCTAATTTATACGGGCGTATCACTTCTTTTCCAAGAAGTTTCCTTGTGAACCCTCACATTTCATTTCCTATGAGTTTTTCTTTTCCTTTGGTTTGTTGTAGCAAGGGATGCTGACATCAGGCGACACCAGACATTACGTTCTCATTTCCTGCCTGTCTCTCATGCGAGGCCTGGGAGCCTTGGAGAAGGGAGCATCACCCCGATGGTGCACTGCTGTTAAAAGGCACCAAGAGAGCAGCCAGAATGCAGAAGCTGTGGCAGCCCCCCAGCAGCACACTTTTTCTCCTTGTGCTTCTATGTCGCCTCAAGCCCTGGAGAAATCATTTTAGCATTTAGTGTTATGGGCTGATTTGTGATACTTACTCCAACCTCTTTTGCCATCTCAGATGCCTTCCCGTTGATTGCAGGACAGACATGGGAGAGGGTGTCACAGGATGCTCCAGATTCAGGGCATGGAGGTGGTCACAAACCACATCAAGGAAAGGCCAGTCCTTCAGCTCAGCACAGGCATCATCATAAAGGTGCAACCACCTGGGAGTAAAGCAAAAACCTTCTGAGAAGCTGGACTGGTCATGCTTTCGTACACCAACAGGTCCCAAGGAGAAAGGAAGGTCGTGGTTGTCATGATACTTTGTCAGCAATGACTGGTTTATAATTTTTTAGAAGTGAAGAAACATTTAAGTAGCTTTTAGGGGAAGGTAGAGAGTTTTTTTAGTGGTCAGAAAAGTAACAATTTCAAGGTTGATGTTACTCCTCTGTCCTCAGTGTTTCTCTGACTGCAACCTTGTTGCTAATTAAAAATCGGCTTCAAGAAAGCGAAACACTAAGCACAAGGTGCACAATCTGCATCACAAAAGGCCAGAAACATTGATTCTTTCACCATGTGATAAGTAAGTATTTTGTGCAGATGTTTGAGCCCGGTGTAAAGTGGCAAAGTGGCTTGGCCATGAGCATTGTGCACGGTGCTGCCAGGCCAAGCACCAAGCCCAGGCGAGCTTTTCTGGGTGACACCGACAATGAGGTGCCCTGGACAGAGAGAATTCTTTTGTCACAGCAGGAGAAAAAAAGCGTTGTAATATCACCTGCAGAAAAAATCCCATTTGCTGCTGCTGCTCTGCACGGTGAGGGTTGGCCCCATGCTTGAGAATGGACAGAGGGGACTTTGCCTGGCTCTGCTGGATGTGCTCCTAGCATGACTGCTGCCTGCCTTCCCTGGGACATCTTGGGGGTGATGTCCCAAACGGCTGCTCTGGCAAAAAGGACAGTGCTGCTGGACAAGGGGAGATGCAAAACTTACAACATCAGAGTGAGAAGCATAGTGAAAAGTCTGGCAGCTGGATGTGTCGGTTGTCTTGGCAGCTATGCAGGGTTTTTTCTTGTTTGCTCTGTTAGATGTAGGCATCTGAATTCCTGCTGAAAAGGAACAGGGGTGTTCAAAGCCTCTTGTGATTTTGCAATTTGCTGGTTCATATGTCTTCCTATCTGTGGCACTTACAGATATATATGGATAAATGTGTATGTATATTTATATACCTCAGAGGTATTGGAATGAAATGTATTTTGTTTTGAATATCCAAGCCATCCCAGTGTAGTTAGCTCCTGCAAGAAAATTCTTTTAAAATTATTTTTACCACAGTGAGCATCTTCCACAGAGGAGTGCATCAGCTTCCAGAAGGTGAGACGTGTGGAAGATTCCCTGCAAAGGAACCAAGCCAAGGACTAACAACAGTGGTCTGACTCTTCAATATGAAGGGGGAGCACGTCTGTGCTTGCACAGAAGTATCCCACATCAGTGCAAAATGGGCCTGTGGATTCCGCCGTCCCTCCTGGGTATTTCAATTAAAAGCCGAGAAGGAAGTCCAAGAATATGCCTAAAATGGCTTGAGTCCTTCCTCACAATCTGGAAATGGAAGTCTGCGGTGACTAACTCCAGCCCAGCCACCAAACCCCTCCCTCCCCGACTCTGCATTGCTCTGTTCATTCCCAGCTCCTCTCCTGCGTTTGCAAACAGTCGGCAGTGGAAACAGTGAAGCAGCCTGGATTCAAACGCCAGCACCGCGCGAGAGGTATGCGACTGCAGCAGGGACTGTCACCAGCCCATCCCGGTGCCTAACCTAGGAAGAAGTGGTTAAAATCCGGCGGGGGCAAGGCTTGATTATAAGCAGAGGAATGACTTTAAAAGACGCTGCTGCCACGCCTGCAAACAAAGCCCGATTAAATCCTTCCATGAACTCAAACTGCCTTCAAAACGGGCTTTTAACAGTTCCTCCAGTTTAAATAAAAATTGAAATGATTGTTTATAATTTCTAAGCCAGTTCAGATGATGTCTCAGATGATGTCTTCTGACTTTCTTACAAAGTTAACAGCAATATCTGTAAAGAACAAAATTTGCTAACTGAGTGGTCAAGAAACCTGCATCCATTACCCACAGAGCTGGTAATACGAGGGTTTTTTTTGTTGGTTTTTTGTTTTGGTTTGGTTTTTTTCTTCCTGCTCATTCTATTGTGGTTATACGTTTGACCTGAATTTGAAAGTATCAGTCCTGAAGGAAGAGTTGCTTGGACGCTGGGAGTAGTGGGAACTCACTCTGATGGTGGATTCCTTCATGGGCACCAGCCCACTCCCTTTTCTGTTCACTCACATCATGTGACAAGCATGAAGTCTCAGCTCTTCTGCTCGAATTTTAACCATCTATGTGCAAATACCAAGTGATTTTGTGTGATTTCAGCTCCTTCCACCACCCATCCACCTCACATAAAAGTTCATTGAGATTTGTTTTTTGTGTGTTATCTATCCCACAGGAGTGTGTGGTGTCCAGAGCTGTGACAATGCAAAAAAATGAAGAACAGAATGGGATGCTTGTCACCCCAGTACTGTATTACTCAAAATCTTATCTTCTCTTTCGGTTTAATTTGGTCACAACTTTTTCCATAAGGACTTCAAGAGTCAGAGCTTTCTGTGCTCATGAGTGAAGGCTAAGGGAGGATAAATCATCCACAGTGGGGCCCAGGATGCCATTTGGTTCACAACCAAAGAGAAGCAGACATCCTTGAAATGTTTGACTGCTTCTGAGACGAAGCCCTCCTAGCTCTTCATTCAGCAATGCAGCAAGATCTTTGGGAGACCAAATGTGCTTGGAGATGAGTTTATTCACAGGGTGTATGAGGTGTTGGCTGGAGAGGTGCAGAGCTGAGCTGCTGACATATGCCCTACCCAAATTTACTCCTACCCCCAGGTTTGTGACCTCGGTGACTATTTAATAATGTAAACCGACCTTGTGATTAAAAAGGATGAAGGCACGAAGGAGCACCTGAGCAAGAATATCACCAGATTAATTCATTATTTCTGCTAAGCTAATTAAAGGCAGATCAATTGAGTGATCATACTGAGATCATGATCAAAATCAAATCAATAAATCAGTAGATTCAAATGGTTGATCAACAGGTTGTATATCTATCAAAGTGACTTGTGAGGTTGCCGCTGAAGGAATTACAGTAATTTTATGACCATAAGGCACATTGGACTATAAGGCGCACTTTTTTTTTTTGCTGCGAGGATCCATGCCACGCACAACAAAGTAATGAATTAGTAATGGAATCCCGCGAGTGGAGTTTACTGGCAGGTGCTCAATTTGCAAACGTTTTTTTACAGATTGGTGTAGCCTTTAAACTCAGCCCCAAGCACCCTCCCCATGCACGGGGCCCACCCCCGGCTGGCAAGGTGGGGCTCGGGGCGGCCGCGGTTCGGGGTGGCCACAGCTCACACGTCGGGGTTGCTGCGGTTCAGGGCGGCTTGGGGCTGCCCGTGGCTCAGGGCAGAGCAGCGCTGCCCGCTCCCTCTCTCCCTGTGCGGCTTCTGCCAGCCATGGCTGCCCGTTCCCGCCCCCCCTCAGGACTCGGCGCTCCCACGGCACCGCCCCCCATTGCAGCTCACACTTCTGGGGTGGCAAATGTCGCAACTTTGTAGATCATATAAGGCGCACCGGACTATAAGGTGCACTTCTGTGTTCGGGGAAAAATTTTAGTCAAAAGGGTGTGCCTTATAGTCTTGAAATTACTGTATTTAGATTTTAATCTTGTCTAGGAAGATTTCAAGGAGGAGGCAGAGTCTTTTCAGGCTAAAACCGCAGTGAGCTTTCCAGTAGTGAAGAACATAGGCCTTTAAAAGACATAAGGATATTCTCTTGCACAGAAGGGGGATATCCAGTCTTCTTAGGATTTTTTGCCAAGCTGTATGACCCAGGTCATACGGTAATCTTGTTTTCACTGTGTTTGGAGATGTAACATGGCAGGTATCACCACAGTAACTTTCCTTTAATACATCTTTCTTACTCTTAATTTTACTTTAAAATGTATTTATTGTCTGTATATACCCTGTTTTACGAGTGGCCCAGTTTTTCTCCACTGCCAAAGCAGAAGAGAAACCATGTTAGGTAAGCCTAGTTACTTCTGAATGATCTTGTTTTCAGCTCCAAAACCCACCATTTTAACTAATTTACTACTTTGTTTTAGTATTCCTCCAAGGGTATTTTTCACACAAGCACACCTGGTCACCCATTCATATCAATAGAGAACCAAGAAGAGATGGAATTGACTCATTAAAACAAAGACAAAAAACAAACATTGGAATTTCATCATTCCTTGGAGGGTTTCATTCACATCCATGTTTCTTCATTATGCCAAGCACAGCACTGAAGGATTCCTCTGGGCACACAGCCTGTAGTCTGACGTGGTCCCAGAGCAGGCTGCAGCCTGGCCAGCCCCATGAGAGCCTTCCCTAAAGTCTAGCTCATCTGCCTCTGCATGTGTTATCCAGACCAAGGCAACATGTTCATGGTTTTATTTTGGGTAGTGGATGATACAAAGGAATCATGTTCTCTTATCAATCATTATCATTATCATTATCATTATCATTATCATTATCATTATCATTGTCATTATCAATCATTTGTATATATATATATGTGTGTATATATATATGTGTAACTTCTACTTAAATCAGTCTTGAGTTCACACAGTAGGGCTGTTTGGCCAGTTGTGAACCCTGGTGATTTGGATGGTATAAGCTGTGTCAGGAAGTCCCACCAGCAAGTGACCTTTATTTTTGCCTGATCAGTTTTGGTCATATATCTGTAATATAAAATACAGATGTGTAGGAGGAAGCCTTACCAGTAAGCTGGAAGTTTGTCTTACAGCAGAAGTAAAGGGAGTGTCATGCTGTCTGTGGAAATCTCCCAACTTTCAGAAAAATATCTGGTATCCTGCTCAGCACACTTTCTCCTTGGTACAGTTTCCTCGTGCTAGTTCCTCCTACAGTTAAAATATTGTGAATTTCTTATTGAAAAAGAATTGAGATGCTAACTTGGGGAAACTTTTCCCATACTCTCATGGCTTCTGATCTAAACCTACAAAACATTGTTACATTAATTACTGTTTGACCATCAAAATTTTCTCAGTATTGATTCTACTTTGCGTCTATTCTCATCCCATAAAGTCCTGTCCAAGCAAGGGTCAAAATGTGTTTGAATTCCCAGTTCATGGAGGCCTCAGGCTTGTTGGTAATGTGGTAGAAGGCTTTCCACATTTCTTTGTCACCAATGTGAATTACAGCATGCCTGAGGCAATATGTGGGCCTTAAAAAATTAAAATGGAAAATAAAAGATGCTCTGGTTCTTCTTTTGCAGAGACAACACAAATTGAGGTGTGAGCTCTGCACAGTGCTCTGGTAGAAAGTAATTTCCTGATTTAGGGTGATAGGTAGCTAAGGATTTTGACTGATCTCATCTATATGTATATTCAATCTTTCCAAGATGGTATTAGTAAGCATAGCTGAAATTTGAATATCTTATTTTATTTTATAAAGTCTCTTTTGTATTATTTTTAGGGGGAGTTATCTGTGTTACTTGCAACATGACACAGCTTTGGGTCATCTGCAGGTTTAATCAACCTAATCTTTCAGACAAATTATTTACATGAAAACCATGTACAAGCCTGTTCTCAGGACAGATCCTGGCTCACCCTCAGTTGGTCCAGCCTTTCATTTGGAAAATAAATCACCTTTAAAGTCCAGAATAGCACAGGGCTTTGCCACTAGCTCTCCACTAATTTTATCAAGTGTGTTTTTCTGCCTGGTTTAGCAGGGCATTGGATGAGACTGGGCCACCAGCCTATGTGGAGCTGAGCTGCTGCACCTCTGGAGCTTCTGCTGTTGGTCTGCTTTGGGAGGAAAGCTGGTTGGTGTGGTATGGCTAGGTCTTGACTAATCCAAGTTGGCTGTTTCTCATCTCATTGTCATATCCTGGATGTTTACAAATAAATTAATTATTCGTTCTAAAGAGTTATAGTTAGGCTGTCTGATCTATGATTCCCTTGCTTCTCTTGTTTTCCCTTTTCATAGGAACTCCTTTGGCCTTTTTAAACCTGGGGGGGTCTGGGCATATCCATCACTAACTCCCCCAATTAACCACTACTGTCAGTTAGTGCTGGGTGAAATTGCTCCTGCACAATGAAATTGAAAACATTTACCTCATCTGTGTGCTGTCTAACCACTGCTTGATTTCAGACTTGCATTTCATTCCCTTTCTTGGCTGCCTATTCAGCAGCAATATATTCACTGTAGGCTGCTAATAAAAAAAGTATTAAGGACTTTGACTTTATTGAAAGTATTCATCAATAGCTTTTGCTATTTATTGGGTAGCAGAGCAACCCTTTCCCTTAGTCATCTTGATTTTACCATATGAGATGAAATCTTCTGTGAATGGCGCCCTATGCTGGAGTCAGGAGTGTTCAGTGGTCTTTTTTTAATCACTGCATGATATGAAAGATTTTTGGAGCTAAGATGGTCGTGGTTTTGAATTAATCTTTTTTTTTTAAGTTCTTCAGGGCTCAGTCTCAATTAGAAATTTGGGCTGCTAAAAACACTGAGATCACCTCCCAACCCCACCACTTGAGGTAAGCCCAGACAATACAATTGCTGTCTGAAGGCCTTGTTTCTGAAGGTCTCTTCCCAAGATCCCAAACTGTCCACATCTGCTTGGCGATTCTTTTGGCAAGAGGACCAGGAGGAAGGGCTCTGTATGCACAGCCTCCCACCGATCTCTCTGAAGGGACATCTTCCCTTTGAAGGACAATTCCCAATGTCCCTTTTGGGATAGTCCTGCTTCTGCTGGTGTAGTGGAGGTTGGTGATGCTCCTGAAGGCTGAGGCTCCCCTGCATCCTTTTGGAAGCCCTGTCGCTATGGTGACTGTATGCAGCTTTATGATCTGTTTGTTGTCCACCTCTCTCAATCAGAAATGCTTCTGGAGCTTTTATATTTTCAGTGATTTTCATTCAAATTCACTAGTGGGTGGTTTCAAATTCAAGAGAGAAATTATACACTGTGAGGAAAAAATTCAGAAACCTATGTGGTTCACTGTTGCACTTTTTTATTTTTGTAATTATTAAAAGATACTTTTTCTTGATTTTATATTAATTTTGTGTCATTGTCATGACTGCTCTGAGAACATTTGAAAGAAAGAGAAAATTTTTTACTTCACCCCCTGCTTTGAATGCAAAACTCACCAAATTGCTCCCCAGGATCCAGCTAAGATGCCTGTGGCATTGAGAGGAGCAGCAAAGCTGCTCATATGCTCCCCTGCCCCTATTCTCTGGGGACCAGCAGGAGCCAGGCAGGATGGACCAGAACCCTTAGGGCTAAAGGCAATTTTGCCCTGGAGCAGACCTGTGGGTAGGCCAGGGAGATTTCCTTCTTGGTGCTCCCAACTCAACCAGGGGATGAACAAAACAGAGGAGCAATGATGGTGAAGCCTTGGAGTGTACACATGGTAAATGTACCCACCTTTTCTCACCTGCTTATTCATCATCAAGGGACATTTCAAACCCTGGTGGCCACTCCTCCCAGCTTATAAACTAAAATTTTTACCTGCCAGGTCAAAGCACTTCTGATTTGATGATTATTTTAATGAAGGTTCACAACTTGATGCATCCTTCTCCAAGGCTTCTGCCTCTTTGTCAGAGTTTTTATTCCTTGCCTTCTGCAAATTCTTCCACATGCTCTGACCCATCTGCCACAGCAGTCCTAGGAGGTGAAGATCTGTTCAGCTTTGACTAATGTTAGCACTTCTGCATTTGATAGTAGTATTTTAGGGAGCTGTTTTCTTTCAAACTGATTGAAATACTTCTCCTTACCTTGGTTGCATTTAAAAATTTCGCCTCTTGGGAAGAGCTCTTTGGTTGGGAACTCATGGTTTGCTCTGAAAGTTGAGATTATCAATGAGGAAATCTTATTTCTCAAAATGCAGTTTAAAAAGAGCTGCCAGGGGACTAATAATAAAAATCTATAGACATGAAATCAAGAGATTATTGGGGAGAAAAACTGAATGCTTTCAAATATAGAAAATAAGGACTCTGGTTTTAGTTGTGTTTTCATGTAGTTTGGTTACTAGTGTTCATTCATTTTGGATAGTCAAAATAAACTACTTTCTTTTTAGCTATCCTAATGTTTTTACGTACAGAGCATGACAAGATGCTCTTAGATTCGGTGTTCTAAAACATAGCAACATTCCTTAACAAATGTACTTAAATGGCACAGGGTATCTAAACAGCAGGTTTTGACAAACTTTTCAGTTTTATGTACAGAACCAAAATGTTGGGAATCTGTTTGGTTCAGTCTGTTCGGAAATGATGTTTCTTTGTTTCTTTTTCATCTAGTCCTTGGTGTGACGATGGGAAGAGGCCTGAGGCAAGGAATGGAGGGCCAGGTTTGCACCCAGGATCTCATGGCAGAGCTCAGTCCCTTGGCTCAGTATCAAACTTATCTTCTGCTATAAAGGAAAGGAGACTGAAAAAAACCCTATTTTACTGTATTTACACCTTAGGAAACTGAAAGAACAGCAACTGAATTGAGAACAAAACAATCAAATATCACATCCATTGATGGTTTTTAATTTCTTTTTTTAAATAACCTGTCTCCAACTACAAAACCATCTTCTGGTCACCCAAGTTTGCTGATGGACCCAGTTTCAGTTTCCAGCTCAATCACAAGCCACCATTTAATTGGACTGAGTCACAAGCTTACCCTGCAGTAGCCCCTCAAAAGTCTGTTTTCTGGAGCTACAAGTAGGTCACAGAGTGGTGTGAGCAGGATATCCAGAAGTGGATGGTAATGCCTCTGGGTGAGACAGGCTCTGCAGTGATACTAATCCCAGTTTTTCATGGCACAGTGGGACAAGGAAGAGCCTTGGGGATCCAGAAGGTGCTGTGCAAAGCAGAGGACACTGTTTGGTAGCACCTATGCTAAGCAGGAAAGTCATCTTCAGGATACTGCCAGTGGGAGACCTGACAATGAGCATGTTCAGCCCCTTACTACTCCAAGAGGCGTGTTGTTTTGGGGTCATTTATGTAAAAGGACAAAGCAGGGTTGAGCTGGGATTCTGAGTTCCACAGAAACACCCCACGGACATCTTAAACCCCAGGACTGGACAGCAGCTGGTAATGTGGGCAGCATATGAACAGATTGCAGAACTCACTGGGATTATCAACTCCTTCTCAAGCTCACCCATACCCTATGATCGTGATTTCTGTGCTTCTCTGAGTAAGGCTGACCCTACAGCCCCTTTAACTTCAACTGGGATTTATTGCTCTTAGGGTTGTTGAACCCCTCTGCCTCTCCAGAGATAGGGCTATATGCAACAGCAGCAGATTCTCCTCTCAGGAAATTGCACAGGCGCAGGGAAACCCAGAGATTGTTGAGAGACCCTAAAATTTCCCAGATAGAAGTTCCCTCTCCTGTTTTGCTGGTGCTGTCTAGTAAGTCCATGGTGATGTCCCACCATGCCAGACAGGCTCCAGCCATCGTGCTGGAGATGAAGGGAGAGAAGAGTGCTGAGTGAGAAGAATGCCTATGTGCCTGCTGCTGCCATTGCCGCCGCTGCTGGATAAAATGCTGCAAGGGGATGGGAAGGCCATGGGGAAGGTGGTGGGAGGGTGCTGGAGGCGGCACCTGCCTGAGGTTGCAGCAGTTCCAGGGTGATTCATCCTGGACTGGGAGTAATCGGCTGCTGAAACACTGAACCCTGAAACTGTTTCATCATATTTAGCATTTCCCGCTATATAACACATAAGTTTGCAAAGGGCTCTCTGCTTGGGGTTTAGCTGCAGCAAAGCCCTTAGTCACCTCCTGCACCCAGCAGCCATGCGTCAGTCCTGAGGAAGGGAGTGTGCAAAACAGATCTTGCAACAACAGGCAAATTACTTTCGCTTTCTCAAGGGAAACACCCCAAACAAACAAACTAACAAAAAAAAGAAGATAGTAAGAGCAGCGAATATTTGAAATCAGCAGGAACCAAAGTGAGCTTCTTCATTATAGAAAAGCAAGAACAATCTACTGGCATGGTATGGGGTTTGAAAGTGCCTGAGTGATGGCTGCAAAATCTTTCTGTTGAAGAAGATGCACACACTGATGGCAAAGCAAGTTATCAGAATTTTGCTAACTGCTTGCTGCAGTTTTTTCTGACAAGGCTCCTCACTCAGAGCTGAGAAAAGAAGTGTCTCCTCAGCAAAGCTCCATGGGCCGGGGGACTGACACATCCAGGCTCCAACATGGTCTGAGAGGAAGATAATCCTATAGAGAAGATCTACTGAGAACATTCAGCATCAAGTGTTTTAAGATCTTTGGTTTCATAAAATATTGGTGGATCTATTTTCCAAGATAGGCATTTTGCTCACAAGCACCTGGAGAGCTTTATCAGAGTATTTTGCCTCCTGCTCTGCCACCTCAGTCACTGAACTGGAAAAATTCACCCCCAGAAACAAACAGGTAGAGATTGCAGTGATCACAGCACTCCTGGAGGGAGGCATGAAGCAGGTGCTCTCAAGGATTGTCAGGTCCTCCTATCCTGTAACCAGCCCTGCTGAGAGAGGCTGCAGCAGGAGCCTCCAGGGACAGTATGGCACATTTGCAGGGCTCACTGCTCTGTGCTGGCAGCCAGATGCACTCTGCAATCTTCTAGCCTTCAAATCACATCTAAAGGTGATCCAAAATACCTTCTGCTGACAATTCAGTGGTGGGGAGTCTCCCATCCTCAGTACGTCAAATGTCCCCTAGCTTTGGTATGATGTCATTGGGCTATGTGACTCCCACACCTCTTGGAGAGACCCCGCCACATCTTCTACCCCAGCAGCCAAATTTATAGGCCAGTGAAAGGCTACCCCAGCCATAAACCAGGAAGAAGCCCTTCTAGAAATAACCCTTCTCATTAAGTCCTGGTTGAGATGCACTTTGCAGTGCATCTTGTTTGATCTACAGCTCCAGCATCTCCACAGACTTCAGCCAACATCTTGTAGGTGATGTTCTCAAATTTCCTCTCAGTATGATGGAAGACTGAAAGTTTAATTTATTAAAAGAAATAATCTCAGCTCCCGAAGCTGAAATTTCAATTTCATCACCTCACCCAGGAGCTGGGACCTTGGCACAGATGAATAGTGTCTATCTGTTAATCCAGACCCAGAGAGAAGAAAGGAAGAAAAAGCTTGTCATTAGAGAGCTAAAAAGAGAAATAATTTTGGGGGCCTGCTCACACCCGAGACTTAAAAAGCACTGATGCATTGAGGCCTGAAAGTGTCTTTTCACAGAGGTCAAGTGCATGTCCCCAGCATGGAATGAGCAGAATAAAAATTGGCATTAAATTTTGTGTGACTGAAACCTTGATTCAGAGTCACTGCAAGTGAAAACCCCAGAGAACATGAAATGCTGTTAGAGTTGTACTACAAGGCTTTGGATTTTTTTTCTCTACCTGTCTGGTGTCTGATGTTCCTGCAATTAATTTAGTCTTTTTTATTTTTTTTCCACAATGTGTGTGCAGAAGGAAGAGGAACAAATTGATTTTTGGTCTTCCTTGTATTGAAACAGTATGTCTTGCTAAAGAAAGAGCTTACATTTCAGCCCCAACATATATCTCTCTTACATTCCAGATAATTCTTGAAAGATATCCCAAAGAATAGATTTTGGGGAGGAAAAAAGATGCACGCAGAGGCGTGCAGGAGGACCTGTGCATTGCTGCTCACAGAAGACAGGTGAGGATGGGAGCCCTGCACAGGAATGTTGGATGCTGGCACCAGCAGCACATGACTGCCTGGAGGCCACCCCACGGGATGGGAAATGGCTTGGACAGCCAAGGATGAGGATGGGAACTCACTGACAAATTACTTGTGATCTTGCCATGACTCACTACAGAAACTTCCCTACCTCAGCTCGTCTTCTTGAGACATCTTTACTGGTGACTGATTCGTGGCAGTCTGGTTTTTTTCAAACTTAGAAAGCCACCCAAACACACAAGCACTGAGTAATTACCATACGTACCTAGCACCAAAACAAATAAAAGTGCTTGCCCGGCACTTTTCTGATCCAAAGCTTTGTAGACTCTGAGTAATCACTTCTAAACCTGTGTTACAGATGTTTGTGTTGCTTTCCCAGGCCTGCCAACAAGAAAGCTGAGGTGGAGGATGAGCTTGATGTCCTGGAAAAGCCGCAGAGTCAGACTGAGAGAGCGCGGGTGTGGCAGAGCTTTTCAGCTCCTCTTGCTGCACACAGCCTTTCCGCAAAGGCAGAGCCAGGGCTTGTCTGTATTTCTCTTCCTGCTGTCCTTCTGAACACTATTCTGCAGGCAAATGTGCCTGTGGAATTGAAGCTCATGCTTTCCAGGAGCTGCACCTTACCTTGCCTTCTTCAAGCCTCTCTATGGCTTATACTGCAGCTGATCCCAAAGCAGGAGCGAGGAGAAAAACAGTGGTGGAAATTCAAGGAAAGAAGGAAGTCAGGGAAGCTCTGACAGCTTTTATGTCTCCTCGTAAAGTTGGCATGGGCGTACATGAATTGGGGGAAGCACATATATGCATCTCTCTTGCTCACAGCAGTTTGGAATGGGAGTGAGAGGACCTATCACCCCAAACCTAAGCCATTTTCCTAAATGAGCTGTTGGAGATCTTTGGTGCTGCCTCCCAAAGTCACCTCCTGGCTCAGTATAGCTGGTGACACCCGCCTCCTTCAGCAGTGCCTGCAAGCGTATGGGAAGCAGGTGGAGGCACGAGTGGGGAAACGGGGAGGTGCAGAGGAGAGTGGATGGACCAAGTGTCCAGAACAGAGAGAGAAAATTGAAATCCCAGAGGGAACCCTTCCTTCTCTTGGAAGGCACTTTGAAGGGCTGTTTTAAAAGATTTCTCCAGTGACAAAGAAGAAGAAGAAGACATGCTCAAGGTACAAGCACGTACTGTTTTCAGGTATGTTCATGGGTCATTTAGGGACAGCTTGATCTATTTAAGATGCAAAGGATAGTCCAAGGTAGACTGAAAGTTTGGAACAAAACTGAAGGACATGATGCTGTTACAACCAGATAAACAGCCTGTTCCTCTTTCAAAGTTAAGCAGATTTTAGTATAGTTATTTCTACATTATATACTCCTGTTTTGTACTTCAGATGAAGTGCTGTCTCCAGAGAATGAAACCTTTTTATATCCACATAGCTGGGGGAAGCTGCTTAGGTCCAGCTGCGGAATGAAACCTGTCCCTGGAAAAAAGTTATCCATAAACAGTGAAAATACTTGTCAAAATTGTACAGAGAGCCTTTTAATTAAAAGAAAAGTAAAGCAAAGAAAAACAATCCCCAACCTGTTAGTCTCATGATGAGGAATTCAGCTTAGTTTTACTTTACCTGCAGCTCTCTTTTTTCAATGGCTGGGAATAGATATGCATATTCAATGCTCACTCTGACTCCAGAACTGTAGTCAACCCAAAACATAAAATCACTTTGGTTAAAGGCTCTGTTCCTTCTTAAGTCTCCAGCCTCAGAGCTTTCACTCATCAGTGTAGTGCCAGTGTTCAGACGCTGTCTTTCATCTGGAGGCAGGAGTGTCAGTGTTTCATCCTCAGGGTGTCAGAGGTTTCCAGTCAGATGTTGGACAAAACTCCAATTTTCAGAGACACTCTCATAAACTGTTGAAGATTTCTGAGCCTATTTTGCCCAAGAAAAAATATTTCAGATGCATAATAAGGAGTTTATTCCAGGTCTTTTTCTAATATGTATGCAATATTTTAGTTATGGCTCTACCCATGCCAACACCATGGGCTGCTATTTTGTTGTTGTTCCTGTGAATGAAGTAAATAGCTCTGCATTCCATCTCACTATAATAACACAGCTATATTCCTAGTTGGCCTTGGCCAAGACAAGCTATTACAATGAGTTTTGTTTTGTCATGTTTCATGCTCTGAATCATCTTCAGGAAGTGTGGATCTGGTGGAAAGGCACTGAACAGGCAGGAAAAAACACCAAGATGAAGCTCTCATGCCAGGATCCACTGGGACAAAAGCAATAAATGCTCCTTGTCTCCTGATGCTCTGCAAAGGTGTGTGTGGAAAAAGGCCCATTTTTAATGTGTGTAAAATACAGCCCCCCTTTTTTTGCCAGTTGTAACTTATGGTGAAATGCCTGTGCTGACTCTCCTCTGTCTTCTGCTGCAGGGAGGTGGGCAGCGGAAAATGCAGCACCAGGCTTTGTCAAGTGTTTCCCTGTTACTGAAGTAATTTTGCTCAATGGTTGCTCTGATAGGGTGAAAAGAAGGCCATTTCATATGACTTGAACTGTGCAGCCTGATACAATCATTAGGAAGCTTTGAATATGTTATAAATAACTTGTGATACTAGCACAGCTTTGTGCAGGTGCCTCTCTGAAGCTCCTACCCTGGCAGCCACTGTCATCAGCCACCCCTAAGCTGGAGGCAACCCATGATGGCAGTCACCGGTGGGGATAGTGGGCTGCAGAGACCGTCCTTGTGTTCACTGTGGGATGCTGCCTCCTTCTGCTTTGCAGCACATGAGGAAGGCTCGGGCCCTTTATACTCCCCACACTCATCACCCCATGCTCTCTTTGGCACAGGCTCTTTGCTTTATTTGCGTAGGGTTGCATCTGCAGCTGGATCCCATAAGACCTTGGTAAGGATCTAACACCACTCATTGCATGGGAAAACCCTTTTTGAAGGGACCAGAAAATTTCAGGGCTGTCAGGAGAGAAGCTTTCTCCTCAGCAAAGCCTCTGAGCAGCTGCCAATTAGCTGCTGTAACGGCTCATGATGTCAGGTAGTGTTTGAAAGCCAGAGATTTATAATCCAGAGTCACATAAACAGTATGGCAAATCAAATCTGTGATTAAAAAAAACCCAACAACCCTGTAATAAAAAGATTCAACACAGGAAGTCTGATAAACTGTTGATTTTACTTAGGATAATTACAGTATCTACATCTAGGGAGCGCTGACAGTTCAAGGCTTTGATATACTCTAATGTGGTTTATGGGCAGCAGAAGGGAGCTGAGTTGAGCTCATCGTCCTCACCTTAGGCACATCTGCTCTGTGTGCAAAGCTCTGATGAGCACGTGCTGCCACAATAGATAGGACCGGCCACAGGTGCCTCCTGTCAGAAGCACGACATCTTCATGGGCTGCTGCTCAGGGATGGCCAGGGATCATGAAACACTAATGAAGATACTACAGTTATAAACAGCTCAAAGAGTTTGACAACACACTCAAGGGAAAGAGCCCAGACTGGTATTCTGATCCCAGAAGAGAAGTGGGAAAGGAGAAAATAAATGAGGCTGCATCATCTTCCAGGAGCTGCTTTTAGTGCTTCAGCAGATGGTTGATCAACAGTAGCCTAAAATCTAGGGCCACTGTCATCACCTGTAGCTCCATTCTGCCAATGCAACCTACAGCATAGCTGAGGAAATGGCCACAAAACAAGCAACAGCTGAGGCTCTAACAGTGATTTGCAGCACAAATGCTGCAGCCGCTTGTGATTTTGAGCATTTGTTGTGTCCCTCTCTCACAGATGCCATCCTGCCCCTTGGAGTCTCCAGTTGTAAGCAGGATGAGCCATATTAGTGAGGTGGTGGAGGCAGTCACAACCCATGCTCATTGCATGAGCACCGTGGTTTCAGCAACAGTAAACACAATTTTTGAGAGAAATGTCATGTGTAATATGGGAGCAGAAGGAGCATCTCTAGGTGCTGGTCTCAGGTTTTAAAGGTGAGTAGTGCCTTGACCAAAAAGAGACTGTGGTTTGGGTTTATCATCAGCTGACTATTATCTGAAATGAAGCTGAGGCTCATGGGTGACATCAGGGGGCACAGGAACAATGTCTGGGAAACAGGTAAAAATCCCCTGAAGCAAATCCAGCATGAGCCTTTCTGTTTTCTGAATTTTACCCTCCTGGAAGTTGTGTCCAAAAGGCTCATTTGGATTCATGTTTACCTGAAACATCTCACGAAGATTCCACATTGATAAAATGATATCTGTCCTAAAATGGTTCAAAAAGGAAGGCGTATCATTTTGCCTCCTACCTGGGAGCAACACTTCTTTGCCATCTTATTACCCAACTGGAAAGGCACACAGTGGCACCAAGAGACACCCAAAATATCCACTGTGAGGATGAGTTTGTGTCGCTTCTCACATTAGTCCCTTTAGGGAGTCTTGGAAAGTTTCTGTAGGAAACAGAGGCTCAGAACAATCCTCACAAGCTGTTGTCTTTCTTTGTAGACTTTAATCTCAGAACATTACACAGATCAGTGATTCATGAGCATTTAAATATTTGGTCTCCACTTAGCTAAGCAGGGAGATGGATGGCCACTCACTCTGCATGGAGCAATGGGACACAAGAGCCTTGGCACCTGAAGCCATCTCTCATCCCCAAAACCAAACATGAGTAAAAGGGTTTTGTGACAAGCATAACGACTTGTGCACTGAAACCATGCAAAACTGAACTCATGTTTTACAGAAAAGACTGCAGATCTGGAATGGATTTTGGCAAGCACACACCCTTCAAAAATCCACAATACTGACATTTGGTGAAAGGTAGGAGGGGGAAGAGCACACAAAACATTCAAGCCCATGTTTTTCATTAAAAGATCATGCTTCATATATAAAATATCAAAATGAATAATTTCAATGCATCCAATACAACTGCGATGAAGAGACTGATCCAACAGCACAACACCTCTCTGTGAGTGGACAGGAGAAGAATGCCCCTTTTGATCTGCATTGAAAATGGTGTCTTCTAGGACATGGAAGAAGAAGAGGGATGAAAAAGATATTAGACATGCTGCATCACAAGAGAAGAAAACTCCCTTTAATTACCTTCCCTGCAATAAGCATCCATTTGAGATCCAGCAAAGGAAGATGAAGAGGACATGAGAGCAAAAAAAGCACAACCAGAATAAAAGGATACATGCTCAAGGGCACCATCAATAGCCTGGCACTATGCATTCCCATCCTGAGTTTAGATACCTACCATGCTGGTACATTTGATTCCTTTCCAGAGGAAATTTCTCTGCTGTGTTCCTGATTTATGTGTTGAAGCTGTGAGGTCAGGACTTACCTTTCATGCAAGGACCAAGAAATCAGGTGACTGAGCCATATTCACAGTCATATGTAAAGAAAAGGCAGCAAAGAGACAAATTCCAGGCTGCTGCAGTAGAGTGGGTAAATTCTTCAAGGCAACAGGCAGTGATGCATCCCCACACTCAGATTTGGCCTCTCTAAAATCTTGGTGCTAATTTCCAACGGATTTTCAAATCAAACCTCAAATGCCTTTTTTCTTTTTCTTTTACAACTAGGACCACTGCTGGGTATGGCAGCATGCAAAGACCTGGTGAGATACCCCTTAGATGTCCAATGGAGAGGGGCTGGAAAGCTGCTAAAAAAGGGAAAGAACAGGCCAATATCCTGTTGCTGTGAAGGAGTCAAGTAGCAGAAAGACAAACCAGAACTTCTAGCACACTGTAGCTTCACCTTGTGAGCCCAGGTAAGCCCAAAATCATCCCACTAACAGACCAGAGTGAGCAGCAGAGAATGAGGAGAGGGTGGTGATGGGGTGATGTGGAAACCATCCATGCACCAAGGTGCCCTGTGGTGAGCAATAACAGGCTTACTGCAAAGCCTGCTGCACTGGGGAGGAAAACTGAGCAATGTTTGGAGCCTGTGGTGGGGGAATGGTGTGTTTCCTCACAGCAGATTAAACCGGCAGCGATATTGGCAGAGGGAGCTTGTGAGGAAAAGCAAAAGCAGGCAAGAAGAGCTCACTCTTCCTACAGGTTTTGTGGGGAGAAGGTGGTGAGCAAAGCAGGGAGACAAAGGATGCTTCTCTACATCCACCCTCCTCTTCCCCTCCAGCCCCCAGAGGAACCTGCATTAGGAAAATACCCTAGCAGTGTCACCTTCTCCTCTTTTTCTCCAGCCATGGCCTAGGGATCTCCAGGCAGTGATGGCTGTCACCCAGGCTGGGATGAGCAACCTGGGGTGCCAGTGCCTCTTCTTACAGTGCCAACCGTTTCACCCCTTTGTTGGATGGCAAAGCAGCTGCCATATGGGAGTTCATGGTGGTCCAGAAAGGGCTGGCAGCATGCTGGCCAAGCAACACTTTACCTCCACACCTTTCAAGTGCCTTTCTTGCACAACAGCACCATGTTCCTGCTCCCCAAATATAATGTGGGATCACTCCTACACTGACAAAGGGAAGAGCTTGTGTTCTTCACCAAGGATAGGCCCCATCCTCCAGAACATCTCCTTGCGTGCCTAATAATGGGAGCAAGCACAGAGACTTGGTCTCTGCCCATCTCTGAGTTATCTTCCCTCCCCATTCCTGGCTGCTCCTTTTTGGCTCAAGGAATGAAACTCACGGCAGTGTCAGTCAAGGAAGTGGGGTTACTGCCATTCTCTGCCCTGATGCCTTTGGAAGAGGCAGTTTTCCAGACATAGTGCAGATCTTCCCAAGCAGGTGCTCCCCTCCTGGCAGCTCAGCTCTCTGCCTGCACAGGCTTTGCTGCAGCTCACACACTACCAGTGCTGTTTAGCTCATCTTCACATCAGCTTTGCTGATGTGGTCCCAGACCATTTGGGGATGCCATTAGCTTCTTTATTAGGAGATAGTGGGAGAGGCTGATACCCGTGGGCCCCTTTCTTACCTGCACACCGACAACTCCACACTTAAAGGTGTATTTTCTCATATGTGGTTGGGGTTTCACCACCACACCTGACCACAGAGAAGTGGGAGCAGCTCCTGGGGTTCCCCTGCAAGGGATATTTGCACAGGACCACACAAAGCAATTGCAAAGCTTCCTCATCCCAGCCAAAACTGCATCTCCACAGATACCCTCCTATCTGACTGCAGCAGAAGGACATGATGAAGTTCACTCCATAGTGTATCGCTACAAACCTGGCAAACTGGTTGAGGCTTCAGCCATTTTCCTCAGACATCAGACATTTTCCAACTAGCAGACTCCTGACAGCCTGGCATTTTTTCAATGTACAGTCTGTAGCAATTTTGACAGGAAAATTCCCATCCATCCCCTCCTATTTCCACACAGCCCAGTGTGTCATGTCATCCTAGGGTCACATTGTCCTGATTCTGGCATTTTAATGCAAGACCACTGAGGGATTTGGTGCATGAGGCACAGCTGATGCCACACAGCACCTGGAGCTCATTGTCTCCTTCACAAAAGGCAGAGAAGGAAGTCACTGTCTGGTCATTCTGGCTGCTTTCTGCTATGGCCTGCTCAGCAATGCAGCCTGCTTTAGCTGACAGACTTGTAAAAAGAATCAGAAATGTCAAAATTACCTTCTGCTCCACAGCAGGTCTACCAGTGATTTGTTTTTCTCTGAGCCAGGCAGCTGCAGGATACACTGTTCTCTGCAGTTTTAACTGTCATTCTCTCCCGATTTTATTTTCAAATCCACAGTTCAAATGCATTCTCCATTTATAGGATGGGCAAACCACACTGACATGGTCTTTTCTCCCCTGTGCACCTATCTTCATCACAGGATACTTAGATATGTGCCCTATTCCTCCTTCCTCCCCAAGAAGCTCCCTGTATTTTGCAAAAAGGGGAAGCTGTAGTAAAAAATGATTGTTGCTTCAGGAAAAAAGGCAGTGGGAATAAATAGGCTTTCTCCCACATCTAGCAGAGGTGGAGAGGCTGAACAGTAAGTTAGGACAGAGCGATACCAGCCTGAGTAAGCAATCATTCCCTGGGGAAATGGGGCACTTTGTGCCCTTGGAAAAAAGAGATCTCTTGTACCTTCACCTGGTGCTGCCTGTCCCACACAGCTTCTCTTTGAGCTCACTCACTGAAGCTTCTCCTTGTCTCTCCAAATGCAGCCCTTAATGCACTACAGAAGACAGAGCTACCAGCAGCCCTGTGCTGCAGCAGCCATGGCCCATCACCTCTGCAGCAGGAGAAGTGGCAGCAGGGCCACTGCAATGGGCAGCAGCTGAAAAAGGATTTTCTTTCCTGGGCATGTAAGCAATTGGTGCGTTACGCTCTGTATTTTTCCATTTGGGAAAACCAGGTTTGGGACAGACACTACAAAGGCAATCTGAAATCAAATTTAACAGAGTTTTACGCACTGCAGCAGAGCAGATTTTCAAAGGGTGTTTAGGGGAAAGTGCCTGTAGCCAGCCATTTGGAGGGTACATTTAAAAAAAAAAAAGGCAATAAAAAATACCAAACCCCCTTGCCTTTCTGCGGGCACATCCTCAAGCAAACGCACATGAAGCCACAGAGAGGAAAACGTTTCAGTCCCCAGCTAAAAAAATATGCTCAAGGCAATATGCACAGACTAAAGGGGGATGAATCAGAACAGTGTAGCTGGACCCAAAACAAAGTTCTCAAGGGTATAAATTGGTGAGCATCTGGGAACCAGGTCCTGAAAAACCAAACACTGCAAACAAAATGGACAATCAAAACCAGGGACATCTGACATTTCACTCATCTTGACAGGCCTTTAAATAGGAGTTCAAATTTCAGGGAATGGCATTTAACCTGGATACCCTGTTGCCTGGATGAGTACTTTGACCACTGTTAAGATCATTTTCCCCTTCCTGCCTCCATCACCAAAACTACCTGACAAATTCAGGATGAGTTTTCTACCAAGAAAAATGGTAAATAAGCAGTCTAGCTATCAACTCTTCTAGTCCTACTTGTTCCTGTTTTTTTTCTTAAGGGTGGAAAACAGAGAGCCATGTAATTTCAGAGCAATGACACCAACTGCTAAAATAATCCTGACATTTGCTTGCTGCAGATTAGAGAAAGCCCCAGCAATTACTGAAAAACCGGCAAGTTTTGGTTCTGTCAATGGCCCTATCCCCTATCACTACAGTACACTAATGTTTAACATCAGCTACCAAATTTCCCATACTCAGTACATAGCAAAAAAATTACATCCAAAGATGGCATCATGAATAGCCAAGGACAGAAATCTACCATGTCTACCACTACCACTGCTAGAAAAGTGGTAAAAAGAGGCAGCCTTTTGTAGCAGGAAGAATTTATTGGATGCTGTTTCAGCTCCCAGCATTTACTGAGGCTCTTGACATAGAGGGCAAAATTTGATGCAATGAGCAGGATATGAGGCCATTTGGTAGAGACAGACAGATACTAATATAGCTTTCAAAGGAATGATTTTTGGCCAGTTGGACTTGAACTGGAAAAAATACCACTAGAAAGCCAACCAAGAATTGGTTTGCTTATATACTGCTTACTTCTAGCTTTCCAGTCAATCTAGGACATTAATTTCCTGAGTTTACTTTCACTTAACACATGAAAGTGCCTTATGAACGCTGACAAAAAGTAGCATCTTGTTTCTGTTCCCCAAAGCTAAACTGCTGGAACTGGGAAGTTAGTGAAAATTTCCTCTGCAGGGGAGATGGTCTAGTCAAACTCAAGAGCAGAAGTGAGAGAATAGTTTCTAATGATGACACAACTCATAATTGTATGGATCATTTCAACTCTGCTGTAATAAAGCATGTCCACACAAAAAGCTATTTGCATAAACTACTCTTAGCCAGGCCAAGTCCTGCATCCATTGCACTACACAATGGAGCTTAACACCAACCTCAGTGAGCCAAAGGTGTGGTTCTCAGATGTGTGGGAGTAGGACCAAACTCACAGTCAAAAGCCTGGCACAGCAAAAAAAGCAGCACTGCCCAGCTAAAGAGTTAAGCTTAGCTTAAGTCCCCGGTCTGCAGATAATTTTCCTCCCTCATGCTCCGATTGCCTGCTCCTAAACACAAGACAACAAGACAAAAAACTCTGACAGGAAGCTCCAGCAAGACTTTATTCAATGGTATACAATAGGAAGAAATTAGCATGAAAGAAGAATTGTATACATTACTGACTTTCCAAGTCACTAAAACAAACTCATAGTGACAAGAACAACCAAGTTCGATGACATAACGAGAAGCGTGTGACCATCTCTTTAGTGTCCATACCTGCAAATAGATAATATGTTAATGCTTTTTGAAAAATTACAATTCATAGGAGTGCTGCTTTGGGTGGATTTATTTTCATACTACCAAAGCATAATTAACATGTAAACGGAATGAAGGTGAAATGCTGTTAAGGAAATCTTAGGAAGCTCTCTACATTTCACTTCCCCCAAAAGACTACCCAGACACCAGTTAGAAGGGAGTGTGAGCAATGCACAACACCACGTGCAAGAGATCTCAGTACCAGTTATCTTTTACCCTGAATCCCACTTGAAATATATCTGGCATGAAACAAGGCCAAAGCTTGTCACAGCCCCAGAAGTAACACTAAGCACACATCAGAAGATATTAATTCATGTTTCTGTTTCTTGTCATGCTGCCCATGCAACATGAAGTGATTAGCCAGGCAACATGGACTCAGTTTTCACTGTGTGTCCAGGAAAACATCTTATTATCAAAACTATGGTACTTCAGTTGTCATGTAAACGATGATTTGCACAACTGACTGTGTACCAGAGTCCACACACAATCCTCAGTTATAATACCTATTTTACTTTGTTTCACTCTGGACTCTGACTAGATTTTTTTTTTTTAAGTGGGTGGGGAAAGGAACAATCCACAGTTAAGAAAAGATTACTAGATCAATGGTGCAGAATGAAGCAAGTGATAGGCAAACTTCCTATCTATTCTCAATGGACAATAACCTCTCAAAATATTACTATCCCTCAAAAACCCATTCTTGGATCTCCTATTACTATTCTTCACACAAGACCTTTAAAAAACATTAAATAAAATGATCAATACAGCAATTATAAATAAATGGACCAAAGCTGCAGGAATGCCTACAGGACACTTGATTTCCAGATGCTAGGAAATCAGTTGTTTTAATCTCTGAGGCTATCTGAGTTATAAAACTAATCATCAGGATAACAGAGGGACCCAATAAGTTGTCTGGCACCTCAGCAGAAACACTTTGGAACCCAAGCAGTTCAATTCAGGTCATCCTCTAAACCCAAATTGCTCATGCAGTGGTGCAGTATTCACCCGAGACTCCACTTCTAGCTAATTCCATTTCTCTCCTGCTCTCCATTCTTTAGAGAGAATGTCAGTAGAAATCGCTACTTTTTAACAGCTCCCACACACCCCACAGCTGCTTGGACTTCCTTCAGAGCTCACTTAAAACCACGTGACTAAGGAAACAACCTCTCTGAACAGCAACTACGCCCCCAGACACACCAATCTGACATTGATCATGTGTATTTACAGGACAAGTGGACTTTTCATCTTGAAATCTGTGCAGGATACGTACTTTTGGAACTCCCATTCCCTGTTGTCCAGCGGACATACTTGGCGAGTTTTGAGCCAGCGAGAGATGCAGTGGAAGTGGAAAGCGTGCTGGAAGACAAAGTTCAGATCACATAATTTCAGAATGTGTGAATGCATCTCAACGGGAAAACTACCACTGAAGGCATCAAAGGAGAATAGCAAGAGTCTGCAGGCAAAGGTGGGGACAACTGATCAGTCAATTAGCTGATAAACACCTAGGAATTGATCCACATTTTCAGAGGGGAGGAAACATTAGTGAAACGGCAGCAGGGAGCCTGTTCCACAGTGCATGCAGAGGCAACTGACTGACTTCTGATGAAGGAGGGAGTGAAGAGTTTAGTAGCTGCTAAAACTTGCAAAGCAGATGCTGATAAGAAGCACAATCAGAAAGAAAAGAGAGGATTTCAGAGTGAGTAACAGGAATGATATGAATGTATACATGCTGAAGGAAGCTTTCTGTCAGTTTGCAGGAGATACCAGCCTGAATAAAAAAGAATTTGTAAAATCAGAAAGAAAAAAAAAAATCTCATTTATGTGTTTAATAAAGGCATCCTTTCTCTTACCCATACAGGTACTTAAAACCAAGATTTCACTTGGGGTGAAACAACATAATTTTGACACTAGAATATCCTGACATAGTTAAAAATTTTGCTCTTGTCCTCTGCAAACAGAATTGCAGCATTTACAGTCCTGTTCCAGTATAATCACCTTATAACTCAATCCCACAGCACAGTAACGATGGGACTGAAGATCAGGAAATTATTCCACTATGGAATAGTTTATTTTCCAACTCAGGCCCAGACTAGATAAGAGGTACTTAAGTTTGGCATTCACATGCTAGTGGGACCAACTGATTTGATCTTCCCCCCAAACTGGAAACAAATCACCTGGTTATCCCAGACTGACTCTGAATTAGCCTGCACATAGACAAATCAAACAGGCTGACATCCAAGTGATCCAATTACCAGGGAAAAAAAAATAAATAATAACTTCTAGGCAAACTATGATCAGGAAAATCATGCTCAGGATGAAAGATCTATTATTCCTTTAAAAAAAAGTTAAGGCTTATCTTCCTCCCCTTTCTTCTGTCTTATCTCTCCATCTTTCACTATCTTCTTTCTCTCCTTTCTACATCCTAGTAAACATAAGGACTTTAAAATTCTTATTTCTGGTGGATTATGTGAAACATCCTACAGAACTCATTCTGTCCCACGTCTTCAAAAAAAGAGGACACACAAGCTCCACAATAAAAGTTTCCCTTACATTGCAGACGCCCCATGCAACTGTGCATTCCTCAGAGGTAGCCGATGCTTGGTTGGCTTGACATTCTATGCCTGTGAAAATAAAGATTGAACAAATATACACAGGAGTTGAAGATGTTCATGCAACACTAACTGGTAGATTCCTACATAATAGCAAATGTATGGCAAGGGAGGAGGAGCTCTTTTGTGATATTTAACACACCAGAAAGTATCAAGAGCTCTGGTTTAATGTGTACTGTTTATCAAAAGTATCATATCAAAACATACTTAATCCTGATTTCCTCCTTCCTCTGCTTCTTAAGTATTCCAGAGTTCCAGAGGGCAAGAGTACATAGCTCATCTGCTGGAAACATGTGTCTGCTTCCCAAATTTCAAGGATAAATATTTTCATTTTTTCCTCTTGTGTTCACAGAGATGTCTTTTGACGATGAGTTGACTGTACATTTACTTTAACTTCTCTCCCAGGTTTCTCTCAATACAAATTGTTATATGTTCCTGTCAGACATTATGTACTTTATTTGCAAATTAATTTGCTCATGTAATGCTGGAGTTTGCCTGCCTTTATTTTATAGTCTTGTGATGGGTAAGTACATCCCAAAAATCCACAATAGGAAATATGGCTTGGACTTTTTGGACTTTACCTTGGAGCTGAGTACCGAGAAGGATCCCCAACCCTAACGATTATGTTTTGGGCGTTTGTGTCAGATATCGTGGATGAAGGAGATTAAAAAGAATGAGGAAAGAAGAACAACACCGAGAAGATAAATCCTACAAGCCAGTTCTCCATTCTAAAGCCTGAAAAATTTGCTTCTGCTCCAGCTCAAGAAGAAACTTCAGAAGAAAAAAAGATATTTCCAACTCCTCCACCATCAGGAGTACATATCTATGAGACTAACATTTTAGTACTTGCTAAAAGATGGCTTCTTTAAGAGACAAGCCCAAATGATTTAAAAAGATCTGCTGATAGATGATTATCTTAGAACCGAATACATGGGCTTGCTGCTTTCTTGTTTTGCAGATTTTTTTTTTCTGGCAAAGATGTCTGAATGAGCTCCAGTTCTCTGTTCATTCTTTGTGTGCATGAATATGCTTAGAGGGAAAGGAATTTGATTCACCAATTAAAGATTCAAAAACTTTAAAATTCCACAGGTTTGGCTGAAAAATGTGATCTTTATTTGTTCTGTCCTATTCATCGCTCTCTCCATTTTTCACACTTTCTATGTGTGGAGATGCACAAAATAGAAGAAAGACACATTTTTTTCTGAGATGCAAGAGGTGTCCACCCTGCTCATGAGGAACTACTCAAAACAAGACTAATGTCTAAAGAAATTCAGTAGCAACAGCTGTTCTGCAAGATTTGAGTGAACCTGTATTTATCATATAGTTTACATCAAAGATATGACATGCCACAGCAAGAAGTCCAAAGCTCAATCCCTCGCCTGCCTATAGAAGAAAACAAAATCCAGTACTTCTGAAAAGTCTGATGTCTTAAATCCTGAATCTCCCAATACATACAGCAATAAAACTAAATCTGATTAAGAATATGGAAGATGCTCAAGATCCTTGGAGAACTTCAAGTACTTTGGCTAATTGTATAAAATTCTACACCTGAGATTGTAGCAACAACTTTACTGTTACTGCAGTATGGAGTCATGGTCATGGGGCATAGCATATTAACTTTTAAATATCTAGCCAGAGTTTGTACAGTAACAGATAATAGTGAGAAGATGAGTAGTAGGAAAAGATGAGAAAATTCATTGGAACGGAAAAAAGTCAGTGTAAGCAAAGTTTAACTCAGAAAGCCTCAGCTGAAAGCAAGGAAGATACTTGTATATTTATCTTATTTTTTTCTCTTTCCCTGCTGTAAACAAAATATTGGGCATATCAGACTTGAAGTCCATCTAGCCCATTTTTTATGTCATTTTGTCTATTTTTTTTACTCTCTAAGAGGCCCTAACATTATAGCTGCATGAATACCATTTTTAATTTTTCAGGATTTAAAGGACTCTGTATTTTGCCTGGGAGTGAGAGGGAAGAAAGATGTTTTTAGGTAAGGAAAAGAAGCAGCACTGACATTCATTTCAGTGTTACTCAAACCTTCACTGACAACCCTGAACTTTCACTGACTAAAGGGTGACACTGCCAAAAGTTTAAGAGACAGATGAACTTCTGTGGAAGTGTCTGAGGAGGAGTTCTCTGGTGATGATGGAAAGCACCTCCAAAAAGACACGCAGGTTCAGCTCCCTTATTGAGCACACTGGAGACTACTGCTAGCACTGCTACCTTTGGCTGCCAAAAAAAGACCTCCCAAATGCTGAAGCATTTTTTGGTCTTGTACTTGCTTCATTTTAGAAAAGGACAGTATATCAACAAATAAAAAATACCAAAACACATGGACAGTCATCCTAGAATGAAAGCTGATAATTCTGGTTCTTGAGCAGCTATTTACCATCTGCTGACCCAAAAGAAGCCTCAAGAGTCAGATAGTAACAGGTACTGGAGGAATACTGAATGACTCTTCTATTGCCTTGCTTTTGACAGGGTATCTGCAGGTAAGGACAGAAAGATACAGCTAAAACCTGAAATACCTGTAAATAATTGTGAAAGATGCAATGGAAGAATTTCAACCCGGGGAGCTGTGGAAATGCATCCTATATATTGGCAGCTTCTGAATCTTGACATCATAAGAACCAGCCCACTTCCTATGCATTTTCTATTGCTGAAATCACCTGGATATTTACATATCAAGAAATAAATCCATTCCATCTAATAAACACCCTGAGATTCTCCTCTGGATTCTATGCAACATATCTATCTTTGTGAAGCTGGATTCATGGTACTTGGTGTGTTACCGTCAAAGCAAAGGGACAGTGTTTTGATGGCATGTTTTACACTGTTCAAAGCTATACTGGTCATCTTACTATAATAAGACATCACACATTTTAGACCAGAAGATAATCCAATATACTAACCACAAGTTAACACTCTCCAACTTACCATGTTGCAGTGACATCACCAGACAGCAAGCCTTTGAAGAAAGACTAAAGCAAAATGGGAACAGAATCTGGGTCTTTCCAGAGAAGAATGAAACTGAAACACTGAAAATCTACTCCTTCCCTCTGTACACTGAATACAAACCAAACTGAGGGCAGGGGGATCTTGTGAATCACATTATTACTGAATCATAAGGCACGTGCATGGGGAAAACACCCTAACATTGATGCCTGACTTTACAACAGTGACAAACTTTCATTACCATGACTGGCATTACTTATCACTCTTCTAGTGTTCTGCCATTCTAGGTTTCTCTTCATCACTAGGACTGGGAGATATTTGCATCCTGCATTTTATCAAATCAAATCTTGTGTTGTTCTTCCCTACATATTCTATTATTTTTTTCTCAGTTTGCCATCACTTCACATCCTATGTTTGAAAATCTAATTAAAGAGGCTTTTAACAACATTAATGATCTGTAACAAGGAAGTAAGCAAACCCAGAGCCAACACTGATCTCAGAACACCAATTCAGAGATCCCTTCTACTCTGTATGCTGTCAATTTTAGTCTGTCATTTGCAGTCCAGGCTTCTCATAACTGCTCATACAAATTAATAACATGTTATGCTTGAGCAACAACAAAAAAAAAGCAACAACTACCTATGTCTTTTTCCTTTACTGTTTTTCCTAATCTACCTATATACTCTCAACCACCACCCACATATTGGTAGGACTTTTAAAAATAATTTTTAAGAACTGATAAACAAAGTTTACTACTGAAAAATAGCATTTGTCCATTCTCCTTCCAGCTCCTCCACACCTCTCCCTCATCCCATATGTCCTATTTGCTATTTATAAAAAAAAATGCAAATATATGAGACTGTATTTGGTCTGTCATGGAAGGTACAATTAATTTTGAGGCAGATTTATAGAATGAAACACACCAGCATCTCCCATCTTAAAATACATCACTCTTATAATGAATAATTATCTTGAATTACAGGATTTTATATATTCATTTTATACATTTGTAAATTCTATAAATGTAACTTATGTTCTAATAAATCTTTGAAATTCCATTTGCCTATCAGCAAAATGGTTTCCTCTCTAATATATTATAAACCTAAGAGACTAAGTAGTAGTCCAGTGTCCACCTTCTTTTGAAACTTCTTTCCAAGATGGTATAGGTTAGAGACACTTAAAAAGGAAATCTTTACATTAAAGAACCTCAGTTTATTTCATAAACCCTGTTCTTTTTAGTGTTATCATCCCCTGTCTAATAACCAAGAATAAACTGAAGCATGGATAGACAGTAGCTGTCTCAAAATACAAACATATCTGTTCCCAAGAAGAGAAGTGAACCTGCTTAACCCATTTTCAGACCAGTGTGTTAAGGTGTGTTTTCTCCTTATTAAAAAACAAACAAAAACCCCCCACCCAAACAAAGCTTCTGAAAGTAATTTTGTAATTATTATTTAAATATGAAGTAAAATCAGGTGCATCTCTTCTTATAAACTTGAAGTCTCATTTCTTTGAAGAGTTTTATTTCAATACAGTCTTATTGACATGAAGTTGCCAATAGTATTGGTTCCAAGGGCGGTTCTATGTGGTCACATAAAAGCAAAGTGCAACAAAACTATTCCAATGGGATCAGGACGGGCCATGCCCACCACTGTGCTTGGACCTGGGCTTGTTTTGGGGAGTTCCACCAGCCTCACCCTTTAGGAATATAAGCAAATGGCTACCTGGGGTATGTTAAAAGGTCTTCTGTCCCTCATGGCTGAAACAAGATGGACAGTTATGGTGCAAACAGTACTTTGTCATTTTGAGTCAAAAAAAAAAAGGGTTTGTACTCATTACCAATATTCTAAGGGACTGAAAACAGTGACTTCATGCATACAAACCTGCTTCATGATAGAAACAAACCATCAAGATTATACAGAAACAAAAATAAAATCAAACCAGTACTAACAATGTACTGCTTTTTACTTTGGCATTTGATTAGTCTCCTTTGTAAGTGAACAAATAATTTTCTAGGTGGCAACAAAACTCCCCCTGCTATAGCACGTACTAACTTAGGCAAGGTAGGTTTTATAGAATGAGGAGTCAAATTAATTTGCTGAGTGCATGCCTTTCCTTGCCAGACAGACAGAGAGTGTTACAAGACTTCATCTTAATGCGTGTCATCGAGAAGTCGACACTCACAGCAACCTCCCCAACTCTGAAATATAATTCCTCCCTTTGTAAGCAATGCCTGTCAACCCTGAATAATTTCAGTTCCTCTTTATTATTACTCCTTTTCTTCTTTGTTGCATTCAAAATACACTCAGCAGCACCATGTCTGTTGATCTGGCATCAAGTGATGCTACCCTTTACAAGAAAAGTGTGAGGAAGAAACAGTATGGTGACAAAGGTCACAAAAATAGATTAGGAGACTTCAGCATTACATAAAATAGAGAATAGCAGAAGAGTTAGTTACTAACTGAAAGCTTTGCTGAGTTATGTCCTCAGCTGCTCATCACATACAAGTCCAAACTGTGTCCCACACCCATTTACTTACATAGATCCATAATGTGGTTTCTGCAAATGGCACAGTTATCAACCACAATGTCCCATGCCCACAGAGCTACGGCGTTCCACTGGAGAGAGGGGGGGAAAAAAGAAAAACATAATTTTGATTCAATTTACAGAAATCCTCACTACTCTTCAAGATCCCATGTACTTTTTGAAATAGAAAAGCTGAGACATTTAAGAAAAAACAGATTTTAAAAGTCCAGAGACATTCTTCATCATGAGTTTGTGTTTCTAGGAAGTAGTGGTACATTTCTCTCACAAACCTCCCAGACAAAATGTCTCCTTCCCACTTCAAAAACAAGGTAACTCCCACAGTCCCCACCCCACTTTTTGTTTGTTTGTTTTTGGTTGGGTTTTTTTGTTTGTTTTGGTTTTTTTGTGAAACAAATGCAAACATCTGGATTTCTGTTCAAGATCCAATGGAAAGGATGCAGCTCATGCCAAATCCTCAATTCTGTAGGAAAGGGCAGTCCCTTGGAGAAAGACCAATTCAGATGCCATTTCTGTTAAGAGGAATTCCCACTATTTGTAGCAGTTCTCCTAGTGACCACCCTTCAGAGCAGCTGGGGTCAAGAACTAAATCTCTAATGCTACTGTGTACTGACTCCTGAATAATCTTCCCTACAAAAGGTTAATAAGCAACAACCTATCAGCAAGCTGGATATAAAAATTTCAAAGTACTACCATATCAACCTTTCAAAGACTTACTTTATACAAATAAAAAAGTAATAGCACTGTCCCATGCTACTTCAGGGGAAAGGTTTGAGGACTTTAGGGCAAGCTATGCAGAAAAACATGGTACCTTTTTATTCTTCCAGACAAAATCCATAATCAAGTCTTTTGTAAATTCATTAAAAACATGGGTCTGCCTTCAACATCCAAAGCAATCCAAAATATTGTACTGGTAATCATTTACCACTTAAGTAGTATAGATTATTTTCCCCCTTACAGTTTTTCAGTATATATTTGCACTTCTCTACTGTGTTCCGTGTCCATGGCTTTCCCTTAGTTTGGGACACTAAAGGAGGAGTGCCCACTTCTAAGTATTGATAGGCAGTAAAACTTTGATAACCTCTTCAATTTTTCATTAGTATTGATATAAAAAGTATTCACAATACTACTAGATCTTTTAGGACATGCACCAGTAGTGATCTCATTTTTTTTCCAATCTTCCAGCTTCCAAGTCTAGCTGGTCTTCAGGCTGAGGTACTCATCTCTCATGGACTTCATCCATACTTCAAGCAGCTGAGATAAAAGTTCTGAGCACCCTTATCTCTCCTGTACACTCCAGTACTTAATCTCCTGTGCCATCATGGTCTGCTCTGATGGCCCACAAACCTGCACTGAGCCACACATACAGCAAAGGTCTTGGTACCTTGCTGAGGAGGAGGAATCCCACTGACACGTAAATTATGCCACTTCCTACCACTCTCATTGTATCTGTCCCTATTTCCAAAATGACAAACAATTATGTCACCCAAACACTTCCATCTGCACAGATCCAGGGGTTTCCATCATCACTGATGGCAGCTGCATTTCAAACAAACTCATCTACAAGCAGGAATCACTAAAAACGCTTACTGATATTCAGTCTAGGGGTCACTTTTCTCAAATTATACCTTAGCCCACACAATTTATCCGCGGTTCTCTACACCCTCGTGAAGAGCCTCGGACCATCACCGTGACCCAGATGACAAACTGGTGGCACTGGATAGGACAGCGATATTATGGCCGCTCTGAGCGAGGAGATAAAGCCAGGATGGCACGAGAAGATTTGCTCCCTAACACGTTGTTATGGCTCGATTTAAATAAAGAGAAGAAAATTCAGCGACGGACGTTTGTAGAAAGCATTTTACGCAGCACATGGGGCAGCCGGGGCGTCTGGGCCACAGCGGCCGGGATGATCGGGAGGCGGAAGCACTCCAGCACTGCTCGCCGGCCCGAGCTGCCCAGCGGCTCTGGATATGGAACAGCCGATGCCCGTCGGGGCGGCAGCGTCCGAAGGGAGCGAGCGGCAGAGCGCCGAGCAGGGCATCCCCGGGCCGGCACGGCCCTCACGGCGCCCCCGGCTCCTGCTCCCGCCCCCGCCAGCCGCGCCCGCTGATTGGCCGGCTCCCGCTGCACGTGCGGCGAGGAGCCTCAGCCATTGGCTAGGACGCACGCCAGGACTCCCCGAAGGCCTCGCCCCGCCCTTCCGCCGCTCCGCTGCGGAACTGGGCGCCCGGCTCCGTGAGGGGAGCGGGAAGTCGCCCCCTTCTCCGTCCCGCTCGCCGGCATCAGGCCGGCCCCAGCCCCACCCCGTCCCTCCGGGAGCAGCCGGAAGAGCGCGCCGGCGGGGTCTCACTTTCTTCACTTCGAAGCGCTTCTTGCCGGCGCCGCTGTTGGTTCCGCTGGGGGTATCCACATCCATTGCGGCCGCCATTTTGGGTGCGTGAATCGACCCGTCCTGCTCCGCGCGCGTGCGCGGCAGGGCGGGGCAGGGGCCGGAGGAGCGGGGGCGGTGGGAGGGACCGCCCATGGCCGCGCCCCCTCGGCACCGCCTCCTCCACGGCGCCGGCAGGTGCGGGGGCTGAGGGCGCGGTCACGCGGGCGCGCTCTTGAGGGCGGCAGCCAGGGCGGGGCCGCGCCGGGTTCGCTCCTCGCTCTGCCGGCGGCGCTCGGGATCGCGCTACGGCGCCTCACCGCCATCCCTTGGGATTTGCCTCCCTGCCCCCTTCATGTGAGGGCCTCCAGCCCTCAATAAACTTCTAACTTGTTTTCGCCCGTCGTAATCGATGCAGGACGAAGTGGGGCCGATGGTGTTGCTGCTGTAGCCTTTTTGTTCTCCCGCAGTCCAGGGTTTTTTTAAAAGGAACATTGAATTGCAGGAGACAGGACGCGCAGTTTCACTGCGTGCGATTTGCGCTTACAGTAGTTACAATCAATGTGGATTGAAAGGTGCTGCCAGAGTTGCCCAAGCCTTGCCTGCTCTGTTACAAGGATGGAGACGACAGCACAGGAGCTGCTTCTGGAAGCTTCCTCCCTCAGCACCGTCCTGAGAAGGTCCGTGGTAGTATTCCCCATGGAATTGAAACTGAGGGCAATCCGCTCCCCAGCAGTACAACTGCAGGTCTTGAAATGTCACACAGCTTTGCAGGTCCCCGGAGATGCGATCTCTCTGAAGAGCCACCCACTCTAAATCCATTTGTACGCTGTGCCACTCCATGGATTTTTGAAAGAGGAGGTTGTAGGAGCACTAAAAGGCCATTCTCTTGCATAGATACAGGCAGGCAATGTCTGTACTCCTCATGCTTGCGCCCAACTGCACTGTTGTGGTCTGGTTCCACTGTACCCATCTTGCTTTGTGCATACAGCTTTATCCTGAGACCCAGTTCTTGCTGGGGTGGGGTGTCTGGCTGTCTCCAAATAGACTTGAGCATAAAGCAGGGACCTGCGGTAAGAACGAGATGATGCTGACATTGGATGTGTTGGAATAATTTTAATATTTGGATTGGG
This sequence comes from Turdus rufiventris, assembly GCA_013186435.1. NCBI lineage: Eukaryota > Metazoa > Chordata > Aves > Passeriformes > Turdidae > Turdus > Turdus rufiventris. The sequence continues at coordinate 200,042 of PYHW01009951.1, forward strand.
ATTAATATTTAAAAGACATGTAACACTTGTGCCTTGACTTACGCACATACCTAAATATTTGCAGCGCCAGGCTGAGCCTGAAAGTTGCATAGACAATAAAGGTAAGTTTGAAGAAGGAAAATGCCCTCCACCATGTAAACACCGTTTAATACTTCTTATTACCTACATGGAAAGGTTCCATTTCACTGAACTACCCCTTTCCCCAGATGCTGCTTGCTTTTGTGCCATCTCTATTGCTGTACATTGCAGCTGCATAAATTCAGGTTTCTGTTCCTGTTGCTCCATATTCAGGACTATTGCAAATGAGTATTTTGAAAATGGGAGTTGGGTGCTTGAGAAAATGTACTTTTTACCTTCATGAAAATAGCTCTTTTCAAAGCAGAATTTGCAAGATTTCTTTATTAATAGAAGCATTAATTCTAACCCTAATTCCTAAATGTGTATGGCAACGTCTCCAGCAAGACATTTCTCGGTAAGAAACAAGACATTGATCAAACATTTAGACTAGAGAAGACACGTACCAGGGAGATGTTAATATTCATTTTCACTTTAAATGACTACTGTAGTATAAAATTATAGTCTCCCCACCTCAGCTGATGTGGCCAGGGGGAGGTGGTTGCCTATGGGGTAAAGTCATGCATCTACCAATCATGTGGTCTGGATTTGTCTTTCCATATCTGGCAGCAAAAACAATGTAGCAATGCAGATCTTAGGTCTTGCTAAAAAGGTGGGAGTGTTCTTAGGAAAACAAAAAAAGATAGCAAATATAGTGCAGGACAGAACACATATTGCATATGCATGTTTAATTAATTAGTAGTTACTGATCTATGTATGCAGATAGATTTCACTGAAAAGTGCATTAAGAGATCTCCAGTACTCTTTGCAAAGTGAAATCAGTGACAGTGTAGTCCTGCACTTCATAAAAAGAGCTAAGCTACCTTCTTTGCTTGAAATAATCTGTTTTCTGTTGATTTTAGTGCTATCCCTAGTGTCTTTCCTCCTAGTAAAAGTGTATCTCCTCAGACCTGTTTTCCCTTCTTACGACTATATGTTGTAGAGGGTTGTCAGGAGGTGCTGCAGGAAGAAAAGCTGCAGCTTTGAAAGGCATCAGTCTCAGAAGAAATGTAACAGTGTGGTCCAAATTACCAGGGATGCTTTAAAGAATGGATAATTTTTCAAATCTCTGGGACATGCAGGGGAAAAAAGAGAAGATTGCCAAACTGAAAAGGCAGGGAGGCAGATGGACTAGGTGACATGTGACACCTGCTGTGGTTACTCCCAATTAAAATGAGACAAACTCTGTCCCAATTGGCAAAGTCTGTTCCAAAAGGCAAGGTCCCACCAACCTTTCAAAACCAATGTCTTGGAGTTTGGTCACTGCCCTTCTCCTTTACATTCATTCTGTTGGTGGTTTGTTGTTTATTTTTCTGCAGTCACCAACGTTATCCTATGTGGAATTTATCCCTCAAAGGCTTCCCTCCTCCATACGTGCATTCTTTGAATGCGTGTTCCTGACTGGACTGCTGTGGAACTGCTCCTGGAGTGGTGGCTGCTTGCAGCCCTGGCTCTGCACCTGCACAGGGACTGGGCAGAAGGCCTGGTGGTGGTCACGCTGACACAACTTGTCCCTCCAGGGCAGAGGAATCCACATGGCTGTGGGAGGATCCCCCAGAACTGAGTTAGAAGGAAAATGAAGACAGGAAAGGTGGATTTGCTTAGTCCTCACTGCCTGAGCTGTTTGCTTCCCAG
>PYHW01009951.1:202052-233175 GCA_013186435.1 Turdus rufiventris
CACAAATTATTGTTGGGGCAAAACTGAATCTACGGTTATTTTGTGTTGCCACAAAACTTTCTCAAAGTTTAGGAAGTAGACAACCTCCCAACAAAGCTCTGTAGCATCTCCAGTTGATTCAGTGTGCTTGACATAGGGAAATTGTATTCAGAGAACAGAGCCAGAGGCGTACATTAAGCAATGTATCCCATAGATTTTTGGACCAGGCTGTGCTTGCTTTCTGCAGAAACCCAAACACCCCACCTCTGTGTATGTTTTCCAGATGATGGCCACATTAAACCCCATATAGTACCCCTGTCTTTATAATCTTCAGGATTATTATTAAAACCTCAGGAGAGAATGGGAGCCTCCAAACTGGCTAAAAAGAACAGATGAGCTTTTGAGAGAGGAGCAGGTTGTAGCGTTTATTGGGATGGTGATTGTTGCTCCTCCTTTCTCCTGGCATTTTACCTTAAACTGCTTGATAGCTAAAATAACATGCCACCAATGTGGCAGCCTGTAGGACAGTGGGTGCCTGCAAAACCCACCATATGTACTGACTCTGCCCAAACTCCTGCAGAGCCTTTTCCCCACGCATGAATAAACAAACCATTGGGGCTGTGCCTGCAGGCTCAGCAAATGACCCTGTCCCCACAGTGGGCATCTCGGGCCCCAAACCATGCCTAACAATCAGCTGCAGCTGATACAGAGGAACACGGTCAGGACACAGGGATCCCAGCATGTTACCGTGAGGATGCTGGGCTGATTCCATTCCGCTTCAAGAAAGGGCTTGAAGCTATCCTTCGTATGCATGAGCACCCCTGTGCTCCCCAATTTAATCCTTGCTCCCAGCTAAGGAGCTGCATCTCGGAAGGGATCCAACACCAGCCCCACCTCCCTGCCACCCCTTTTGCAGTTCTGGGCGTCAAACTGCGTGCGCTGTGATCGCATCTGGCTGTGCTGCCACCTCCCGAGAGAAAGCAGCATCCCGGCTCTGCTCAGAGGAGAGGAAACGCTCCGCAGCCAGGCTGCCAGCCTGCGCCGAGGGCCTCGGGGAAGCCGGGACTCCGAACGCCGCCTCCAGCCTGGGGAGGCAACGCGAGGGTCCAAGAGGCACCACACCTCTGGGTCAGCGGCAGCCTGGGCACCTCTGTGACTCACGAGGCTGAGGAAGCAGGAGGGTGAGACTGCCTGCAGCAGCTGAGAAAAAAAAATGTATACACAGGGAAGAGCGAGGGCTTGGAAGAGAAAAAGAATCTTTAACCTGAGCTGGGGTCCCAATGAGATGTCAGAGACAGGCTAGGATTGTAATTGAGAGAGAGGACAAGCCTTTCTTACTAACTAACCGGAAAGCAGGAGCAAGGAGGTGATAATTGTTAACCTGAGGAACCCAAAAGAGCTGCATGAGGTGAGAAGAGGCTATGGGATAATCCAAGTGCAGGAGACTGCACCATTTGAGTATCAGGTCACAGTCTGGATTTCTTTAATTGCCCAGACAGGAGTTTTAAAAGTGGCTTTTACTCTTTAAAGGAGCATTAAAAAAAAAAGAAAAAAAAAAAGAAAAAAGAAAAAAGAGAGAGACAGAGAATATTATGATAACTCAATACAAGTAGTTATATTCATTTACTACTGCATGTAAGCAACACTGGAAGATCTAGGCTAATTAGCAGTAGCCTGGAAAAAGCACAGGAGTAACCAAAGTAGTAAGACAAGCTTGCCTGCATATAAATCAATAAACTCCTACTGATTTGGGAAATCCATGAACCTTCAGAAACACGAGGGGAGGCAGTTCCAGACTGCTGTGTGGGAGACACTAAAACACTGTTTACAGATATTCTTATCTACAGCTTTTCCCTGACAGTCTTGAACGTGGGGAGAGAGTCATACAGAGGAAACAACCACTAAAATTGGACAAAAAAAATTAAAAAAAAGACAGAGGTCTGGAAGCTACCTCCACTGAATCAAAAATTTTTATGGTTTTTGAATGAAAGGTGAGCTGTAGCTTTGCATTTGTCTTCCTGCATTAATTCTTTGTTCTTTTTCCAAGAAATACAGTATTCCAAAATTCCTCCAAAGATCTCTTAATGGTATCAAGTTCCTAACTGCAGGCTCTGCTCAGTAAAACACAATTCATTAGCCTTTGCCATCCTTCTTTGTCACAATGGGAAAGATGCAGCTGTCAGTAAAAACATCTTGTTGAAGTCCCTGATAGTAATAGCAAAGGCACCATTTGACAATTGAAAACTGTTAAGATCCAAGCTTTTCTGACACTTTTTTAGTGGGTTTTGTTGTTACTGTTGGTTTTGTTTGCTTTTAAGGCAGGGGGATGTTGTCGTGAGTTCAGATGTGATTTCAGGGCAAAAACAAAGACTAATTTTATATAATTTCTTCTTAGAAAGACACAAAGTAGTGGGAAAAAATTGTGGCCTACTGACATAGCAATTTCTGGTACAAAAACTATATGGATATTACAAAAGAAGCCAAGAGTAAGGGAGCCATCAGTCTTCTGCCTCCCGTATCAGCAGGAATGAAAAGTTGTGGTACCTAACTCAGATAGTCCTCAGAAGGCAGGATTTAAAGTATTTCTGGCATTTAACCATTCTCTGTTACGAGGCTCAGTATTTCTGGCATTATGGTGGTTTGTAACATTTAACCACTCTGTTATTATGAATGTTCAGATAAAGACAATACACTGACATTAGCCTTGCTTCGGACTTCACTGGAAAGTTCATTACAGCATCTAGGTCAGCAAATCCCACCAGACTGTCTCTGCCAGTTCTATACTGAACATACCTTGAATGTATCTTCCTGTGTTAAACACCATTTCCTTTAATTTCCAAACTCAGCACAACTGGATCTCCAGAACATCAGTGGAATGAAGGGCCATTTGAGGCAGCAAGCTTTCATTGATCAGAACACAGGAGCTCCCCAGTTCTGACAGCCACAGGAAAAGCAGAAAATAGGAGCAAGCAGAGAAGCACGTGTAAGTGCAGAGCCTACTGCTTTGGTAATTTTTACTTTTGGTAGTTTTTGCTTTTGGTGATTTACCACTGCAAAGTGACAGTCACTTTTTCTCTCCCCTCTAGTCATGGTGAGAGTTTTGTGCTCTTCTGCTCACACATTCATAAATTTTATTTCTCAACCCAGTTTAAGGATTCACTGACCTGTGCTAGGAGGAAGAGGAAAGAGCCACATCCAGCACTAGGAACACGCTCCCACTCACCTGCAGTCAACAAGACTTTAAAAAATAAAAGAATAGAACAAGATGCAACAGCTTTGGGGAGGTTTCAGCAAGACACAGAAAGTTCTGAGTTTACTCACTGAGTACCACAAAGTTAATTCCTGTACCTCAATATATAGAAATACTCATGAGTTTATCATGGAAGATCCTTGTGTTTGAGTTCACTCATATCCCATAACCTTTTGTGACTCTGAAACAATCCAAAATCATCATTTGCACACGTTTGGGAATATTGTAAGTAATTTTGAGGAACCAGGAAAGCTGGAAAGAGGCCAGAAATCTACCAGTACCACACACACCCAAACCATTAGCAGTCACCACCAGACCCTTTTGAATCCCTGGAGGAGACAAAACAAAGGCCTATTCTCTTACCTCCCTTTGTTTATGCAATTACCTACCTTTGCATTTACTTCTCTCCTGCTGGGGTTTGGACTGGCAAAGAGAGCTCCAAAATACCTATCAAACAGCAAACTCCTGTTAGAAAGGGGTAAGGGGTGTGAAATTGAAGAAGGACCCTTAAAACTCTTCTTTCATACAGCAAAACTGTCAAATAATTAAAACATTTTGGAGAATATTAGGAAAACTGTTCACTTACTTTCCTCAGTCCTAGGATAGGGGAAAATGGAGATGATAATTTATCTGGGTAAGAGTTGTGGGAGAGGTTGAGGGACCAATAGCCACCAGAAGTTCAGAAGTGCAACTTGCATTCCCATGTTATTGGATTAATAATTCAGGTAGTTGCTTATACTGAACCATTTTCCCCTTAATTAACTGTACTATTTCCTCCTACTTACTACTTTTACCCCTGCTTTCTCTCACAGCCTGTTTTATTGTATGATTCTCTGATTGTTGGGGCTTTTAAACTCAGTCATTAAAACCCAGGTTACAGCTTTGTTGAAATGTAGAAATTATCGGGTAATCTTTCCCTTCTACAAATCCCATCTTATTTGCATTTCCAATCAATATGGAGTGATGTTCGTTTTGCATCTCCCCTTCCTTTGCTCTGAGAGCAAAATCTTTGAAATTCCCCTGTAGACTTAAGAGCTGTGAAGATCAAGGGGCTTCTCTGCAGTCCTGCAAAGGTCTTCAGTGATGTTTTAGGAGAATGGAATAATCCTCACTATGAAAACACCAAAGCTCCTGCAAAGGCAAACTGAAGGTTGGAAACCTTGGGTATCCCAATCCCTAGCAAACATGAACTAGAGGGGATTTCTTTTAAACTCACTTTGGATCTTTTAAACCTATGAGATATGGAGGAGGCTTCCTCCTGCCAGAATCTGGTGAGTGGTGGCATTTCTGCTTTGTTACAGCTGCCAAGAGAAAAGAGTAAAAAACAGTAGGGGAAAGGTTTACAAACACAGCTTTTGGCTGAGCCCTGGATGTTTGTTTGGTGGCTTTTTACTGTGTTTTATAGTCATTCCTCCTTTCCTGACAAGGATGAACAGCTCTCACTCTATTAACTGTATCTCTCTTGGGTTTTCTGTTCAAGTTAGAAAGAAAGTTCTTCAAGAATTTGGAGGGCACATTTGGGACTCACCTACAACACAACAATGGTTTGTTTGCAGTGGCTTAATTTAAATTGGGTTTCACATCAATTCGTTGAACAGCTGAGGAACCCCATGTGGATATACTTATTTGCCTTAAGAGTTGTCTAAAATCAGTTCCAAATCGATTTAAACCCCACTGATCAGATTTAAATATATACTTAAAAGGTCAACACAACCTTTTGCATTGATTTAATGAAATTATATTGAAAACAATGCTTGAGTAAACTGGTGCAGCCCTGTGTAAAAGCTGTCCAAATTAGTAATATGGATTGTCAAAAAATGGAGAAACATTTCTCTCCCTTGAAGTTTGCTAATTCAATCTCTTGATTGAATGCTAGCAAGATGGAGGCTGATGGATCTCTCCTCTTATGGAGCCTCATATTGATTTTATCATTAGATATACAAAACAAATGCCTAATTCAGTAATAGGCACATTTTATGCCTACCTGTAATGGGGTTGAGCTAAACCCTTCATATATACACTTCAGCTCAAAATCACATATATTCCTCCTTCAAGATGAAATTTCAAAATGTGGATATGTTTTTTTAGTCGTGATCTCGGAGTAAATCTAGGTAGATATGATTTTTAAAAAATTAAGAGAAATAACAGCATGAAAGACTCAATTATGTCAGGAGCCTATTTCACTGTTTAACAGGTGCAGATATCCATCACAAATTAAGCCTCATTTGTGCTGAGTGGTTGAATTGCTGAGGAATTATTTTATTGGTATGTGAAATATTTACTATGTATAGCTGGACAGATTCCCAGGACTTCTGATGAAACACATTAATGCATTATCCTTTCCTCATAAGACTTGTGAAATCATAAGCTTTGCTCCTCTCACTATCTTATAGACTTTTAAAAAACTATCTGAATTGTCCATAGAAAATGTAACAAGAATAACGATTAAGCTCTTTTTAGGTAGAAAATGTTTTCTCTCTCTTCAGAGAGCTGCTGTTACAGACATTAATACCCAAAATAAAACACACTTTTATTTAAATTATTTATTTTCTTCACCCTATATAGAAATTACCTTTTTCTATAGAAAGGTGAGAAACCACATGTTGCTTTAAAGAATTTCAGATGCCCAAAAGAGAAGAGTGATACTGGGATCACTTCAAAAAGTGCATTAACTTAGAAATCAATAACTAACGTTTGGCTGGGAATTATTTGCATGTGTTCTTTCAATAAGGAGTACTATTTACTAAAATAATTTATTTAGACAACTCAACAGTGGATTTCTATATCTGTGGAACAACCAAAATAATGGTATAAAGGTAGAAGAGACTTCTGTTTCTCATCTAAAAATTCTGGGTTCCCATCTGTAATATGAAATCTGGGTTTGCTATCTAGAATAATTGACCTTCATGACAAACAAAAGCCACTTAAGTTCTTAGAGAGTTACAATATACAAGGAAAAAAAAAAAGATACCAATTGCAGGTTTACACAGACAAGAAAAGTTTCAAACCAATGCAGGGTATGTTTCTTGCAGCTGAGGAGTCACATAAAAATCCCAACCAAAATTAGACAGCAGTATGAACTGTGCTATATTAAAAACTAATAATGAGAACCATGAAAGCTCAAGAGTTTACATGAGCATTATAAAATGCTAATATAACTAACACCAGGGAGCTCTGTAGAAACCATCCCTCTGCAAATTCAAAGTATATTAAAAAAAATCAAATTATTTCCAGGACAAGAAATAATACATGCATACAAATTTGCAAAGTTATTTTTTTTCTCTCTTCATGATTCACAGGCATATACCACCAAGGTATGCATATAATTTTCAAATATATGTTTCTCTGAGATGGAACTGAGTCCTCTATCCCACCTGATAAAAACTGCCTCTGAATTTAAATTCAGGGAACCTGAACATGAGTAGTACAAGTGTCATTCCATCCTCTAAACACTGTGGCTGTGGACTGAATTGCTCACACATCTCAAGGACTTTTATAGAATAGCTGTAAACGATATTATTTTTTAACAGATGATTGTGGCGGTATTTTGCACGCTTTATTCGTATTACATGGAAAAGAGTCGGTGTACGAGGCAGAGTACATATACACATATATACACACATATCTGTGTGCTGGCTTTGAATTTACATTGGGGACATTTCAACTTCTGAGTGGTAAAGGAAAGAGAATATAAAAAAGACAACAATTTTAAAATTATTTATTTATTTTTAATTATTCTTTTTAAATTTACTATAAGGTACAGAAAACAGATGAAAAGCTGTCAAATTTTCCTTTTTTCCCCAAGAAGGTACAAACTGCCTATATAACAAAGGGATGAAGTGTTTCTCCATGAACACTGCATGCTTTAGGCCAAACCCATTTTAACTAAAATTGCAGAATAAATGAAGAAAACATATTTTTATTGTAGCATTGAGCATTTTAATTAAAAATGGAATTGTGGCTTCTGCCATTAGCACTAGCAAATTCATAGAGATGTGCAAGGAAGACCTTGCATTCTCACAGAATGGACATTTCCTTCTGCCCCACATGCAAAAGCTCATAGGGAGCCTGTTGCCCCATTATACCTGATCAGCACAGTCACAGCCACTCTTACATGGAGAGTGATCCTTCCACTAAAGGGGCAGCCAGATCAGGTAAAAGATATTTTTCCATTATTTGAATGCATCATTAATTCTTAATATTTCAAATACTCATTGGAATATGACAGAGAACATCAGTCACTTCCATCAAGTCCTGAATTCATGGGAGCAAAAGCCCTGTACTAACAACTAAAACATTTCTGGGATAACACTGGAAACACTTGTTCCTGTTTCCACAGGCTCAGCAATACTTCAGCTGGCCTTTTTATGAAGACCAGCTGAGGGTATGATATGTAATAGCAGCCTGTACAGAAATCACACTTTCAATCAGAGACTGGAACATGCCAGTTCAAGACTAGTCTAATCTCAGGTCTTGGGAGATTTTACACCTGGATGTATAAAGGATGCTTTAAAATTGTTGCACATTAAACAGCTACAAAATTAATTGCAATTCATATTGTTAACTTTTGCTAATCAATTAATCTTCTGCCTAAAATGTTACTCTTTTTAAAAACGTGTTTATTGTATTAAAAAACTAGGGATAAAGAATCAACTTCTTCCTTGCCCAGATTTTTATCATAAAAAAATGTTTTTAATCTTCTGGTTTATATAACTATTTCGAAGTTGGTGGAAGAGAATGTGATATCTTCAACAAGTATAAATTTCAAGAATGCTTCTATTTTGTGGTAGAATGATACTTTATTGAAAAAATAATACACATCATAAAGAAGCTAAGAGAAATTGTTGTTTCTTGAAGCTGGTGACCTCTAAAGTTTCCTGAAACAGACTAAATATTATCATCAGTGCAGCTACCTCCAGATAAAATGAAATCATGATTTGTGTGCAAGCAGGTTACAAGAGACTGAATGGAAGAGCCTGAAAAGAGAGCAAAATAATGACGTGACTGGCTTGAGAAGACAGAGGAAATAATGAATTCAAAATAAGCATTAGAGATTATCCATCACTGAGTGCTCAGTTTGCAATTGCTCTGTGATTTAGGCACTTCTCTTGAATTAATTACTGAAGAAAGGAATGCAAGGGTCTATCTGCTTCCCCTTGTTTGAATTGAAAAGGGAAGTGTGCAGAAAAGCACTTGGTATGTGCACATAGGCTCAGAACCCTTCTCCTCCAGGTGTGGAATAATGTTTTACAGAGATATCCTCCTGGTCATTGTTAGTGGTTGGGACAAGCTGCTCACATCAGACCTTCCCCAAGAAATTTTCCAGGGGAAATCCAGGTTATGGGTCCTGTAAAAGGTCATCCCTCCTTTTAACTATACTCAATGGCATTCATATCTTCCAGCATACAATCTAGAGCAAGCTTTCCAATGGAAACGTTCTGAAAATACCAGGTGACAGGATGAAAACATCTCTGCCACAGTACATTTCTTACCTGTTAAATATACTGTAGCCAGATCAATGCAGGTGGCACAATGCCGAGTGGCATGGGGAAAAGTTGGAGGTACACAAAGTTTGCATTGTGCCTGTTAGATTTCAAATGTAAAGCAAGAGCAATGAACAATGAGGATTTTAAGGAAAGACCTTTGCTACTGAGGTGGTTAAAAAAGTAACAGAACACACAAAGGGATGGGCCTTTCCTGAAACACCAGATCCTGAATGCAGAATGCCACCCAAAAGGCAACATGGATTCAGAGGATTACTTGGTTCTCTCCTTTGTACTTACTCTTCAGGTTTGGAGTTTTCTTTCACTTTGTGTTGGCATGAGTAACCTGCAATCAAAGCCAGATGATTCAGGGAATAAAGGGAAGACTTAGATACTATATCTGGACAATGCTTGTGTCCTGTACAGTTGCTTATTTTAAGGGGACAAACATGATGGCAAAAAGAGGGGCAGGCAGGGCAGGTCCCAGTGTAGTATGGATCCAGGTCCAGAGAAGTCATTTTAGAGCCCCTTTTGTATCATTACACTTAACATAATCTTGGTGTGTTTAAAAAGTTAAATACTAAGGGGAAAAGGAATAAAAAAAGAGAATGCACTATTTACCAGAAGACTGGATTTTCTTTTTCATGTTTGTACACATCCAAGATCTTTTCTACCAGAGAAGAGTCATGCAACACATATGTCTCTTAATTGCTCATTTTCTTTCTTTCCTCTCTGGTTCTTAGTCCTTCTTGCTAAAATGTGAATGGCCCTGTTGTGCAGCTCTGTGGACTCAGAAATGAATAAATTTCACAGTTGTAGACATTTTTACAAAAGTACAGCCACAGTTCCACTGCCAAGGAACACTGAACCCAGAGCAGGTTCATTAAACATATAAAGATGCTCCTTGTCCTCCCAATAGTACCTGTTTGGGCATTATAGGGGTTGGGGAAAAAAGTGCATAGATTTTTGATTTTTGATGATGGGGTGGTTAACAGCTGGAGCAGATGACTGAAAGAAGCCATTCTCCACCTTATCCTTCTTCCTCTGCAAGCCTTCTGATCAAGGTTTGATGCCTTACTGAGGGACTTGTTGCTGTCACACACAAACTACCAGGCTCAGCACTAAACTGAAGAGGTGACATGCAATGGCTGTAATAGAAAGGTGCTCAAACTACCTGATCAAAGATCTCCTACCCTTTCATTCAGTGACTCTATTAACAGAATATAGGCAATATTGTGGAGGATTTCAACTCTGTCCTCTATTAGCTTATGAATAGTTTAAAAATTAAGTCCTTCAGAAATGTGGCATTTGATGCAATTCTTGTCTCAAATGAGTTTAGAGAAACACTTTATCAGTTTTTTAATTTATTATTAAAGTTTAGTAATATTTCAAAGACTTGCACACTGGAGGAAAATAGCTGTTATGTCTAATTGCTGACACTAATTCACATTTATCAGTATATCAGGAATTTAAGTTTGTACTATAATCCTAATTTCCATTAATTGCTATACTTGTTCAATTTTATATCCCTAAAAACATATGTTAGAATAATACATTGGGTTTAAAACTCACACAGTTTACAGTTTTAAGCTTCAAGAGTAATAATCAGATCTTCCAGATAGCACAATCTCACATTTTTTGCAAAGGCATTCCTCAGGTGAGAAGGACAGAATTCCATCTCCCAAAAAAGCCTCATACTGCAGGGAAATTACATTATAAAAGTGAAAAAAAAAATCCTGAAGATGGAAGCAAAGGTAAGGCTATATAGCAGTGACTTACATTAAAATACATTAGAGATACAATGCATTAATTCAAACCCCAAGAATTATAAACCTTGGAACTTCTAGGGTAAAATTAAACAAAGAAATTAAAGAAATCCAAACAAAGCATAAAGACATGGAGAGTCAAACATCTAAACAATCTTAATTATGATTATGAGAGTTATGATTAATTATAAGAAAACATCTTTTAAATCTCTAACTAGCTAGAAGTCTTAACATTTGTTTGCCTAATATGTAATGTTTGTGTATAGATATTAATACACTTGTGCATTTGAAGATAAATGACACCTTTTTTTACTTCATGGTGTGGAACTGAAAGTTCATGAGAAACTTCTCTCTGTTCTACAGGGGAGACCAAAAAAACACAACAAGCACTTAAAAATTTCTTAATCATCTCCAAGTCCACAAATGTAAAACTATCTCAGTACAAACAGCATGGTTTTGCCTGGTTACAGTCACCAGAGTAACACCCATGTAGCTGTTAAATAGCTCATCTTCTGGAAAAAGGGAGAAGATAAAGCATAAATTAGAAAGCAATATACATACCAGATGCTACAATGCATCACAGGAGCATCAGTGGCACCATATGGAGTCTGACAATTGGTCAGTGCAACAAGCACACCAGTAGCTACAGCATTTGGTTCCAGACTGGTACCTCTGCAAGTCCAGAGGGGGAAGAGTTAGAAGGACATTTGGAGATTAAGGACTCTGTGACTCCTCTGTAACAGGAACAGCTGCATGGGGATGTGAGGACATTCCTGAACTGTCAGGAGGGCCATGCCTCTCTGTCCTGCTGAGGACAGGGAGAGACCAGCAACTGGGCTGATGGACCAAGGGCACAGCTTGTGAGGAGCCAGCCAGACCTGGCTCCTCAGCAGAATTCTCCTGATGCCATAGGTTGTCTATCCAAGAAGCAGTGTTAACATTGTTAAGCAGATCCTGATGACACATTAAGACAACAGCACCCAGCACAGAAATGCCACACAAACTTGGCAGAGGCCACCCAATAGAAATGGTCATTCTGCCAAGAGGTGGTAGGAAGGGTGTTCACAGGTAGTACCAGGAACACCCGGTTTTGTAGCCTGGAACAAGGCCTGTAGAGAAAGCACAAACCCAAACCCCTGCTGTGCCATTAGCAGCTGTGCTTCCTCTAAATGACTCTAATAATTTGCTGGGTGCTCATGATGGAGATGTAATACTATTAATTAGAGGCGCTGCTTGTAGCTCCTGTAGGCAAAACTTGTATGTTACACTCTCTGTGCACATTAGACTGAAAGAGCAAAGAACATTATCCCCAAACTTAAAACACTACCTGAGTGAAATATTCACGTGAGATTACCTGACAGCTATTTCCTGGTACAAGAGTCAAATCGTGTAATCTTCGCTTGGATCAGTGGCCAATCCCATTTTGCATTAAAGTCCCAAAGGCACACAGAGGTAGAAGCCTTGCTCTGGTGGGAATAAAAAGAAGCTGAGCCTCTCTCCCTCTCATAAAATATTCTTCATATTGGCATGGCTTGCTCACAAAGAAAAAGGCAGTGAGCTATTTCCCTGGAAAGAACAGCATTTCTAAAAGTTTTCACTAGAATGCCAACAACTCCTATTTGAATTACAGGCTGAGTTCTCAGCCTGTGCTGCCATGATATTTCTGCCTGAATTATGAAAAACTGAGACGCCTTGAAAAAGCCACAGGCACTTTATGGTCTTGCCAATACAGAGCTTTAACCATTGTCAGTTCTGCCCCACCACAGCATGTCTGAGACCAGCATCTGCAAAAAGCTCCCAGCAAAGACTGCACATTGCTCCTGCATTGCTACCTGTTTCCCCAGCATCCCTGTGGAAGAACATATTGAAGCTTAGAAGTAGACATTCTCACTTCTGGGTCTAAAATCAGCTTGCTTGTAACTTGTTCTTTGTTCAAAAATCTCATTGTGAGGCTTACACAGACAGGATTTTTTTTTTCCTTTACTATTGTTAATGGATAACTCTGTCATGGTTGTTAAAAAGTCATACGTGATATGAGTCAGCACATGAAGGTAATACTCATGGAGGAGCTGGAAATTCTTCCTTGTTCCTTTCTGCCCGTTTTCTGAAAAGCCTGGTTTTTATTAGCCAAATATTGGGTGGTGTTTCAGAAAAACAACCAGGTAGGCTGAGGCATAAGTTGTCCCAGAAACACAGGGGTTCTTTGGTTCTCTTGCTGCTAGGGAAGAAGGTTCAGGGTTGCCAGGCAGTTAAGGCAGCAAAACAAACTGAGAAGGAGAGAAGAGCTGAGAAAGGAGCTGAAATTGAGTGTCACTGAATCCATGGTGCCTTACTGCCCATTTCAATTATAAATATTGCTTGAAAATTTAATTTATTGTTATGTCTCTTAAATACAGTGAATTTTATAGACTCATTCCTAGAGCCAGCACCATGACAGTGTCCAAATGATGATTTTTTATCAAGTGGAGGCTGTGCACACATGTAGGAAGCATATTTAACAGATGTACTGTAATGATGTCAGAATTATAAACTTAAATGCACTTTATATCTGCATCTAATAAGGAGATACCTGTACAGGCTTCTGGACAACTCAGTTTAAAAGGAAATTAAAACCATTAATTTATGCCAATGCAGAGTGTGCTATCCAATTACATAAAGTGTTAAATGTCACTATTAAAACATTTTTGTCATTTATCTCATACAGATTTTTTTTCTAAAGTTTAACCCTAACGCTTTTCACCTTATGGTAATTCTCCTGGGAGTAATTACTCAATTTCCACAGTAATTTGGATAGCATAAGAGCATGCAACTTCAATCTTACTCCCTCCATCATAATGAAGATTTCGCCTAGAAACATACTTTTGCCCCTTTGCATTATTTGAAATATGACACATAATCAATAACCTGAAACTGCATAAAACTTTCGCATATGATAATTCTATTGATTTTTTAAAAGAAATAATTAAACTAACTGTTAAGACCAAGTTCATCAATACAATCTGACTCTTTTGTTCCTCCCTACTGAGTAGGACAAATCAATCAGGGTTATGAAACAGCATAACCAGTTTTCTGGAGATATTGCACCATTCTGACAACATACTGAATAGCCAGTTTATACCCCGTTGTTCTCTCCTTGTTCTCCCATCCCCTTGGCACACATCCCTGCAGCTCCAAATCACAACCTTCTCCTGATTCTTCTCTTATTGCCTTGTACAGTCCCCAAACTCTCCATTTCCATTCTCTTTACTGTGCTACCTCAGTTTGCTACTTCCTACACTGTGTTCCTTCACAAAATAATGAATGCAATTTTAGGAAAGACATACTGTATTTTTCCCCATAGAGGTAGAATGCCAATTTGTGTTAAATGCCAAATTTCGTTCTACTTCAATGACAGAAGCAAATCTGCAAATTGGTACCTCTGCTCACACTGTCAGGACTTTACTAGTTCTCTGCAAGGCAAAGCAGTCCCCTGGTAGAAGGTGAAGTGGGAAAGCCAAAAGCCTCTCAGGGTTCCTCTGGAAGCAAAGCAGCTTCCCCATAGGGATGGCTGGCTCTCATTTTCTCTCATACTCGTCCTTAAGACTTGTGCCACATGAAATGGAATCTCTCCCCATGTGAACTTGTGTATACCTCAATTTCTCTTTCACTTCCCGTGATCCCACCAACGCCCTCATCAAGCAGCTGCTGATTTATGCCACCACTGTGAGAGCTGCTCCTGCTCCCAAGTGGCTGCAGCGAGGAATCTCTTCTGCAGCACAGGCAGACAGTCTGGCAGGATGGGATCAGCAACAGGGAGTTACACCACAGGTATGTGCCGTGCTGGCAGTCAGAGAACCAAGCTCTTTAGGGTTTCTTGATGAAGGTCATGTAAAACATTCAAGGATTTGGTTGTTTGCAAGGGACACTGCAGCATGTGTGTAGGTCACAGATTATTCATCTCTGCAACAAGTGAGAACAATTTAGGTTCATAGGATGCAGATTTAATACCTTCTGTGAAACGCACCTTTTACATGGAGCAAGAGATTGAAACCAGCAGCAATTTATGCTGAAAAATTGGTTGAAGACAATAGAAGAATTACAGAATATGCATGGCCTAAATCAGATGCAGTCAGCAGCCCTAGCAGATCCATTACTTTCCACTCACCAGAGTCACAAACACTTCTTTACTAACAGAAACATTCATTTCCAGGATTCCTAAGATCTATCTGTGTTAACAAGTTGCAGGATTTTCCTGAGAGGAGTAGAAATTAACATGTGCTTACATTTGGCAATGTTATTTCAAGTCCAACACAGGTCAGACACAATTTATAAATCTCCTTGAAAAATAACGCTGTTTTTGGAGATGCATATATATAATCAACAGCATGCAACTTGATGGCCTGAGAAATTACTTTCTACAAATAGTTTTATTTTAAAAATAATTTGTATATAGGCATTTTAAAGGCTAATTTACAGTAAGTACCATTATTAAGTCTGTTAGATGCATGGGCAGATGTGGAGATCAGCCCACACACGTATCTCTCAGATTGATATTATTTTAAGCTGCTTACATAGTTCCAAAATCCCCAAGATTTGGCCCAGTTGATGTGGCTCCAACAGGTGTAATTGGAACAAATGTATTACAGATCAGAACAATGTAAAAAGTATTCATCAGGTCTGTGTTCATACTTAGGAAGCTTCCCTTCTAACATTTTAGGCTGTAGCTATCACTGCAAAACAGGAGTATTTAACAAGCACTGCCATCAGAGATTAGCAGATTCCCGTAAATAGGTGAAACTCAATACACTAAACCCTTTAATAGCATTTATTTTTGTCATGTTTAGAAAATAAAATTATGGCATGCCTTGGCTGCCTTTCAGGTGCCAAAATGCAAACCCCTGTGCATGCACCCAGCTCATGTTAAATGCAATGAGAGATGCAAGGCCTTGCCCACTTGGCCTTCACTAAGTGAAATACAGAAAAAGAGAGGGGGAAACACTAGTGCAGATTTTTCTAGAGATTTACACAGCTACAGAGCCAGACGTCAAACTCCAGAACCCTGACCACCTTCCCCACATGCTGCTGGCAACATCCACTGTGGGGAATTAGGGCAAAATGGGGAAAAGGCAGTGACATTGATAAGAAAGTAAAATGGATTAGGAAGCAGTGACACAGTGACAGTCTAGTAAGAGAAGTGAAAGAAAATTTAGAGTAACAGATGAAGAGCACTGAAAGCTACCATAAGAAAGGAAGTAAGGTGATACAGCAGCAAGTGTAAATAACAGGACATGCTCTGATGAGAGGTATTTTTCAGGCATGATAAACAGCTGATTGTCTAAATATTTCAGTAAATACACAGATGCTGTGCTTGCTTCTAGTAGGTGTATTTACTGTGGCATACAATGGCCGGGGTGGTAGGCTGATGTTCAGGGTAGAAAACTCTCTTTACTCCTCATCCAGCCTAGCCTCAGTAACATTTGCAGCTGCTTCAAAAATATTATCAGAGTACTTGGAAAAACCCAAAAGTTCAAAAAATAATTACTTTTAATTCCAATTAATTCTGTATAAAAGCCATGTAAAGACACCTGCCATAGGGCTGACTCTTCACTGCTGCAGTTGCAGGCACTTACAGAAAGCATAAACCAGAAAGTGCTGCGACTGTCCCAGAACTGAACACCTCACATCTGGGTGACAACCAACAGCTCACCAGTGGAGTCCAGCATAATCAACATGGCCCTGGTTCCTAGGGTAGAGAGGGGCTCAGAGCAGGACAGAGGAATGGACCTTTGGGACAAAAGGAAGGGAATGTGGAAGACAGCAAGAATAGGTATGTCTAGCCTTCTCAGCCCTATCTGTACTTTTTGAAATTACCAAACACTCCAATAAGCTGAAAGATAAGGTGCTTTTCCGTGCTGCTTTTGTGCATGCGCCTGATCAAGGCCTAAACACATCCTTATCCTTAAAATACTAAAAGAATTCTCCATGGGCTTCAGCTACAACCACCTCTCCATCAAACCCATCTTCCTGATTACCAGAGTCTCTCATTATATGGTTCTATAAAATTAAAGCTGACATATTCTTATCCCAAACAAGCATTCATAAAAGCCTCGTTTTTAAAACCTGACTGTTGTGAAACTGCTGCTAAGGGGCAAAAAAGGGGGCCTTGGTCTCTGCTGTTGTACTGTGCATCTGACAGCACTGACAAAATTCAACCCCTCCCAAGGGGCTCAGAACACATGGATCCACAGCAGAGGGATAAATCCATTCTCACATTATACAACAGTTCAATGCCAGCACAATCAGAAGAAAACTGCGCACAGAAAAGGTTGCTTTGTTTTTTCATCCCTCAGTACCCAAGCCCTTTGCGTTCCACTGCCCAGTCCCAGTCTTGGAAACAGCCATCATCTGTCCATGCCTTCCATCACTTGACAACTACAGCCAGCTAAGGATCTGCCTCCCCGTGGGGCTGCGTCTCCCAAGGAGGATGAAAGAGGCAGAGAAGGGGCATCATGAGCTGCGGCCACAGATCTGCTCAATGTGGTAGATATCCTTGGGACAGTCAGCAGACAAGACAAGAGGTGCATCCTCTGTTATCACAACATCATCCTCAATGCGCACACCAATGCCACGAAACCTCTCCGGAGCACTTGCATCATCCTTGGGGATATAAATACCTGAAATAAGAACAGGAATTAAAACACAAAGCTCTCCAGAACACCACCTTTCCCTTGCTGCACCACCAGGAGAGGGGGTTGAACTTTCAGCAATATAACATGTTTGATCCTGAGAATTTTTAATATGGCAAGTTACTCTTTCTTCTCACTCATGGCTGTTGGTGGGCAAAGAAAGTGTCCCTCTGTGCCTGTAGATATCACCACATTAATAAAAACTCCAATAGTTACATGTAGCCTTTTCACACTTCTTGCTCTCAGTGTTACATTTGCAATGATGACTTTAACAATGTTCTGAATAGAGAGAGAAGGCAAGCATTAAATGTAAGTTTCCAGCTTACTGCTCCAAATCTAGTGACAAGAAGAAAGAAATATTCCTCACAGTATGCCTGTTTTGCTAAGCTAAGTTGTGAATCCCTGTAATTGCAGACTGCAGTGCTTGAGACATTACCAGTGACTGGTAGAATTTCAGTGGCAGGAGCACAGCACAAGTGAATCGACCCTGATTTCTGCACTGCAGTTCACCTATGCTATACAGCCTGAGCTCTACACTACTCCCTGAGTTTACTCCCAATGCGTGTTACCTTGGCTATGTCTTGGAAGGAAATAGGGTTTTCTAATACTGTCATGACTTTGGGAGGTGAATGACTTAAGGCTTTCCAATACTGCTATAGTTTCCAGCCTCACCAGAAAGGATCTGAATGCTTTGGTCTGCAGGACCATCTAATTACTGAAAGGCAATACTGTTGCCCTCAGTGTTGCATGTTTTTGTCCCCCATCGAGTGCTTTTACCTGGTTCAATAGTTATCACCATGCCTGGCTGGAACGGGAGCGATCGGGATATATCCGGGGTATCATGAACATCCATGCCTAAGTAATGGCCCACATGATGAGGGCAGTACTTTCGAACAGCCTAAGAGAAGAGAAGACAGAGCAAGTGTCACAGGGGCAGTTAAACACACCCCAACTTGTTCCAATACAAAAGACAGGGAAAAGAGAGAGAATACTTATGTGCTTAGCTAGCAGTCTTACTGCCATACCTGGGTCACCAGGGCCTGCCTTCCATTTACTAGAACTGGATGGCCTTAAAACCCACCAGCTGCAGACTGCTTTTCCCCTGCACTGAACAGAACAGCCCAAACCCATCACCATGTCAGCATGGCAGGCAAGATGTCAATTTGCAAATTGCAGAGCTTTGCTGCCCAACGCTTTCTATCCCTTAAACTCCCAAGCCCTGCCCTTCCATCAGCAGACTTTCAGCTACTCTGATACAGCTACTCTGGGCTGTGAAAATGATCTCCTAGGCACAGCAAAGCAAATGCTGTGCTGATTTCATTCAGTAGCTACAGCATGATTTAAATCCATCTCTTCAAGGCATGGACACCGCCTCTCCCCCCGCACCATCCTAATCTCCCTCCCTCCAAAGCAGCAGTCATCTGGAACTCCTCCCTGCTCCACGTTCCCCATTCCCAGGGGACTGAGCTGCAGGCGCTGCTCCCGTCTGGCTGTGCTTCCACCTGCCGGAAGAATCCGGCACGACAGCCTCCATCCGCCAGCGGCAGCCGGAGCTGCCATGGCACCGGCACCGCACGCAGCTAAATCCGGCAGGAACCTGTCCGCCTGCCAAAAATCCTAATGCCATCACCTGGTTCCGCCATCTTTGCGGTATTGGCATCAGCAATCATCAGCTCCGCAGTGAGAGTGACTGCATAAACTTCTCTAACTGCAAACCAATCCTATTTATCTGCAGGTTCAGCTCTAAGGCAGTCCAGTTTCCCAGTCTCGTTCACCAGTAGCTCTGTGAATCCCAGTACTAACACAAAATGGTGCAGAAGAGGCAGCAGGTGGAATGACTGAGAACAGGCTGCACCTTTTGGTGGTACTGCCATTTATGCGATGTCAAACAGACCACAAAAGCACAAATAACTGCCTGCAGTCAACCCTGAATCTTGTGTTAGTGCCCATGTGCCTGTAGTTCCCTTCAGACTGTGCTCTAAAGCTGTTTCTGTCCTGGCAAGTAGTACAGAGCAATGGGAATGGACCTGCAGAGTAAAACAGCAAGAGCCAAGGAACAAATATTCACACTTATGTGCATATAAGACTAGCGATTACTTCAGACCAAACTGCACCAAATGGTTGAAATACATCTTGGATTCAACCAAGCCCAACCAGAGAAATTCATTCCTGTGCTGAGACTAGCCCATAACATGAATTAAAGCATCATGTAACAGCAATTAGAAGAGACATACTGAAACCACATTCCTGACCCAAATTAAAGCCCTAAAAGTACCCAAGGTTTAAACAAACAGGATTTAGAGGAGCAAAATAAACAGGAGTAAAGTTGATTAAAAAAACCTTGAAGTACCTTGAAGAAATGGCTGTCAGTGATGTTGTTCTCCAGGACACCCAAGTCTTTCAGTTTCTGTCCAATAAGGCTCAGCATGAGGCTGTAGATATTTTCCAGACTCATGCCAGGGGAGCAGAGGCTCAAGCAGGACTTCTGGATATCCAGGACAGCTTGATACAGTTCTGCTTGGGGTTTGGTGAACCTGAAGACCATGGAGTAAAGGAATATCTCAGTACTAAATATCTGTTTCCAAGAGAAAAGATATTCTGTCCCCAGCACCTATTCTGGGGCCAGATTCAGTTCAAACATGGAACAGGGGAAACCAGAAAGCAAAGCAACTGTTTGCTTGTATAAAAGGCCACACCAGCAAATTCACAATTGGCAGAGCCAGGTACTCATCAACTGAAACTCCTGTTTTCTTACACATAACTGGAGTCAGCCACAGCTGAATGTACAAAAGCCCTCTCTGC
The DNA here is from genome assembly GCA_013186435.1 of Turdus rufiventris. Taxonomy (NCBI): domain Eukaryota; kingdom Metazoa; phylum Chordata; class Aves; order Passeriformes; family Turdidae; genus Turdus; species Turdus rufiventris. Next base: position 221,998 of record PYHW01009951.1, read on the forward strand.
ACTTTAAGCATGCTCTAATAGCTGAAAATAGCAATCACACATATTCATGCAGTAATTAATGAGGCAGTAGGGAATACAGCTGAACGATTACTTTAATATAATTTGATTACTCTGAAGCACCACAGAATGGGACATGGTAAAACTATGATTAAATACACACTTAGTCCATCAATTATTTAAGAGCTTATCAAAATTCTTTAAAAAAACTTATTGCAGCATACCTTCCATTGATAGGCCAGGTACGTGTGATGTCACTCACATAGTTGGAAAATTCACATCCACCATCTAGCAAGACCAGTTCACCATCCTAGTGAACAACAGGAAAGAATGCTTTGTGGGTCAGTTCAGCTATGAATTGATTTTTCTGTCTGAAATCAGGAAAGGAGGTTATGCTTCTGTTTTTACAATGCAGTTGCAGAAATGTGAATTCTTTTTGCAGAGTAATACCCCAGGTACTACTGTTTATAAATAAGCTATTCCAGTTGGATTGTTTCCTCTGCAACGTAGTCTCTCTGTTAGGCTTATCTACTGTCTGAACTTTTAAGATTAAGAAAAAGGCATTTTCCTTGAACTATTCTGCTCTCTGAGACATGAGCCCTATTTACACCCGGATCTCTTACTCCAGCAAATTATGCCTGTGACTCCTTTCACTAGCAGCTCTCAGCTAGACTGAGACAAGAAGGGGTTTCCAACAAAAGCACAGCATTTCTAAGCTCCTCACAGGATCACCAACAGCTACAAATTTACTCCTGTCATGGACTAGGAGGACCCAGCATAACCACTTTGTATCACAAAATCTGACAGTGTATCACTGCTGTATACTGGTGAATAGGTTGTGCAACATTCCCTTTCTCTTCCAGGACTTTCTCGGCTGTATTAATGGGTCTTTTTGGACCTATCTGGTAAAGAAAAAGACTTTTTGGAGATGTGAACCTCCAATTCACTTCAGCAGAACTGTTTCATATCAATGACTATACATCTCCCAAAAGAAAGACAGAAGAAAAACAAAGTGCCAGGAACAGAACCACTGCCTTGCTTTCCCTCCTTAAAGGGGCTAACAATAAATAGAACAGTAAGATGTTCAACAAGTTTGGATTAAATTCTCCACAGATTTACACTACATGTACACTACATTCATTCCACAGATCCGTGACTGTGTCAGTAGACATGACATGGAACAACAAGGCATAATTGCAGCATGTTAAGAATAAAGCAGCAGAATTTCACTGCTAATGCTACTTGCAGTGCTACTTGGTATCACTGTGAACAGTTAAGTGATACAAACCAACACACAGCAGATAAACCAGCAGCGAGCAGGTCTCACTATCCCATTGAATAGACAGGGCATTAACTATGCATTTAAATTGTACTTTTAAACTCTTTCAGAATAGCTGATTGAATTCTTTAAAGCAAATCTGAAAATACAGCACCTGCTACCTTCCAAGCAATTAAACAAGCTAAGTAAAAATTTATTGACTAAGAATTCAGCCTGTGGTTTGACTGTCCAGTAAATGCTTTTATGCTGTGCTTGTCCTCTTTCTTTAAAGCAGAGTCCTCTAAGACTGAATGAAACACTCCCAAATTAGACACTTTGTTAGCCTATTTGGAAACAAGATCTGTAGGAAGCAGCACACAAAGGAAGAGCCAAGCTTATGGGTTTAACCTCCTACTTAATAGTTTTGGAGAAAAACAAGTGGTAGTCATTTAACTGAACAACTTTAACAGAATGAACTGGAATTACAGCAGCGCGCCTGACCTTGGATGACAGAACAACAAAGGAGCCTTCTTCCTGCCAAAAGCAGCCTGTCATATCTTTTGTACATTTGTCTCTGCAGATCATTTCAAGGTCTGCTAGCATGCCAGCTTCAAGAAAAGACAATGCTAGTGGGAAAGTTTCATTCTGCATTAAGACAGAGGAAAAATATGCTCCTCTGTAAAGTAAATAGTGAGCAGAGCAGTGAGGGAACACTGCCCCTGAAAATACTTATCTGAATCTAAAGACCTATTGTCCTGAAAGCTGGAGAGGGGTTAAATTCAATGAGAATTTTCAAAATAAGACAAAACACATTACTCTTCCACCTCTTGACATTTAATGCTGATCCATTCCTCACTTGTTCCCCTTCCCTGCTTTGCTGGGCTACATGGAACTAAAATGCTTTTCAGCTTCACCAGAGCAGGAATGCACTTTGCCCTTATATTGCAAAGCAAGGCCAAGGAATGCAAGTGACAGCAGAAGATCCCCCCCAATGCCTTTGCTCTGCCTGTGACAGTAGCTCTCCGTTTTTGTGAGGCCCCCAGCACTGCAAGCTGCTGTGAGAGGAGACATCCACTAAATTATTTGCAACCTTGTTTGCAAGTCCCTGCACTGTTCAGAAAATACTGCAGCAAAACCTGTGAGGAAAGAAAGACAAGTTGAATCTGCCACTGACAGTAAAATTAACCAGAGCAGGATTCTTTTCCCTTGCTCACTTAAAAAATATGTATTTAAGAGCTTTGATCCGTTCAGTCAAAACAAGCAGCAGCTAGGGAACACATATTTGTGTCACACCACTGCATTTCAAGTTACTGGACAGAACAAGGGTTACCTTGATGAGCTGATTATTTTTCACATAGTGCAAAGTGTTTGATCTGTTGCCACCAGCAACAACAGGGGGGTATGCCAAGATGTCAGCACCACGAGCCCGGCACTCGAATTCAAACTGGAGAGAAGAGGAAACCATTAGTGCTGATTCAGGTGATTAACTGCCCTAGAACTATAACAATTCTTTCCAACAACTGTTTTCTTGATTGGTACAATTCAAAATGAAATTAGAAAGTGTTGACTAAATGAAATCAGTCAAATATTTTTCAAGAACTCTGCAAGAAAGAAAAATCCCAGAACCATCCACTTTTTCAAGCCTTTACTGGGTCTACAAGAAGCTCTTTCTGGTACAAGCTGTTCAATACTGTCTCAAACATTCTCTACATTGTTATATATCCAGGTGAGGATTCACTCTTATATAAAGCAATGCTCTTATTTGCCATATGACTTTGTGAATTTTCAAAGATCCTACATGTCAGCATGATAACAGTCATAGTTTGTTTCTGTCTTTTAAAATTACAAAGTACCAGCATATTTACAGCAGTATTTATTTTTCATGACTGTTGAACTAAGAAGGTTTGAAAGCATGCACCACTTTGATGTTTGAGGGGATAGAAGACAAAAGCACCAGAAGCCTCAAGATCTTTACCTTTCTTGAATGAAGAAGCTGATGAAAGCATGGAAATGAATAAATTTAATTCTATAAAGACCCTCAACATATTAATAGCATGTCTTTTCTATGGTACTTTCAATATAGTACAAAAAGACATCAACAGAGAGAAACAGACAAATGCTATACTCCTTAAACAAAGGTAGAGGAAGTACAGCTGAAGAATTCCTCACACTAAGTCTTCTGCATGTCCAAGGAACCACAAGAGTTGGGTGAATAAATGTCCTACAGTAGGAGGGATGATAAAGAGATCTGACATTTCTGGTTTCCTGGAAGGAAAAGCAAACATTCGACCCTTCTATCTCACTTTCAGCTACAAAGTACTCACCTTTGCATACAGAAAGGCTTCATCCACAGGGGATTTACTGGCAAACATTGTCTCTGTGAAAGCCTGTGAAAAAGGGACTTTCAGTTAGCAAGGGAGCCTGAACTGTTTTTTTCCACCTTTTGTCTCTTGAGGAAGGCCCCAAATCAGCTGGCCCAGAACCAGAGGGTTTCACCAACTTCTTTGGTGAAAGTCTTGTCAGAACCAGTTAAGATCTATATCCTATGAAACTGTATTTAGGGGATGACTGACTCTAGTTTTTGGAAAAAAAAAACCAAACAAACAAACAAAAAAAGGGTGAGATGATTGAAGCTGATCTCATTGCTTGACATTTTAGAAGTTGTCTCACTATGGATTCCCTCAGATATACTAGGGTTCCCTTATGCAGCTTTTCCTTCAGAGGAGGATAACCTGTGCCTCTCCTTTCTACTTGGCTATCTATTTTAATAATATTTACAAAAACGTAACTGCACTTGAAGCAGAAATCTGTCAGATTTGTTTAAAAGTGGCCAATGAGTTAAAAAGGTACTTGAGGGTGAAGGGGGAATGCAGACACATACATAGGAAACATCTTCATTAAAAATCCTGTTTCCTCAAAATAAACAGAACAGATGGGAAAGAAGATTATTTTGGAAAGCAGAGAGGAAGCTGGGAAGACAGTAAAAGGCTAGCCTTTGCTTTTCAACAAACTGTTGGCTTTTCTTCACTGCAGTTATGCTAATTGAGAGAGATTGGTAGTCCAAGCAGTCTTCCTGTTTCTCTTTCTCCTGTGGAGGGAGCCAAGCCCAGCCAGTGGTTGAGACAGAGCAGTTCAGTAACAGATCAGACCAAAGTTCTCCTTCCAACTCATGTCACCTCATCAAGGGAATGCACTGGTTCATTAGGAGAGCATACAACCCCATTACCTCTGCTGTCACCCGGCCAGCTATCTTCATCCTCTCAATCTCTGCAGGGGATTTGATGAGACGAAGGTTTTGCACGAGATGTCGAATGCCCTGGATGCGGTTTTTGCTCCGAGCTTTTAACTCAGCCAGGGGCTGCATGTAGTCAGAGTGCAGCTCTGCATGCACTGGTTTTCTCAAGTCATACCAAACCACGTTTGACTCACCTAGAACACAAAACAAAAGTTGACACAGACTAAAATAAATGCAGAAATGTCCTCCCCATACTAAACTAACTCATTCTTCCTGAATGAGAAATGTTGCTGTACTCGAGAAAAAGAATTTTCTCTGGACCTACACTGACAGACTATATAGACACTTTCACTGTCACAAAATACAGCAATCTCTTCTCAGTTAGAAAGATTACCAATTCATAGCATATAGATTTGACAAATCCCCACTTCTGGGCAACTAATGTGGTTTACAATCACATCACTGAATATATGCATCTGGCTCAGATCCATTCAGAGTGCACTGGTGTAAGGTAAGCAGCTATCACATCACAGAGCACCTTCTGAATAGTTCTCCCATTCAGCCTGTCCACACTCATGAAAAGCAATTTGCCTTTTTTGCATGGAATCAAGAACATTATCAGCAATGCCTCAGGACACTTAGGGGAACAACTGGTTATTTCAGTCATTCAAAAAAGATGAGCTTAGTGAGAACAAACACATTTACTCACAGTGGAAATTTATTCAGAACATCAGTTAACACCACCATTCTCCTCAGGAGAACATTTTAAATGCAAATGAGTAAAAAAGCCATGGTGAGTCACTGCTGATGTCCACGCAGGCCCTCCTTCTTTGGTAACAGGAACCATTAGCAGGTGCTTACTAAAAGTAGCTGAGAAACAGAGCATTCATGACAGAGTATTGCCCTTAGCTGATTTACTGCATTTCATGGACCTCTCCCCCAAAGAACTGCAAACTTCTCACTCTATTTTAATTTTGATATTCAAAACTTCCATTAATGATGTACAGCTTAAGAGTTGCCAAACCCTGCCATGTGATAATTTAATTCCTTTAGTTTTTAAATTAAGAAAACCAGCAATTAGTCAGACATAGTCATCCTCAGTATGTTCCCCAACTATACACATCTCACACCTTGCCTTGTTTTCTCTTTTTCAAGCTGAGTAGGTTTGCTCAGCATGTATCTCACACATATTCCATGCTTTCTTCGATCACCCTTTGCCCTGTGACTTACCCATTTTCAAGACATCCTTTTTTGAAACAAAATAACTGAATCCAAGATAATTAATAATTAATACTCAATAATTCTCTCCCTCTAGTTGGGTGACCCCTCCAAAGTCACACTTGCCCTTATTACATGAGCCTTCTTCATTTCATAATACATTTAAGATCCCCCTGGATTGTAAGTATTGAGGCTACATGTTGATGTGAGATGCAGAAGAATATTTTTAAAGGACAGCAATGTTTGTATTTCAAGGGCAAGTCATCATCTAGTTAAATGTGTAACAAGCCCCCTGTGTGGATCGTTTTCCAAGTCTACTATGAATAAAAATCCTTCAAGTTTCCTATACGTCATCTGTTCTGGCTCTGACAGCAAACAAATATGACTAAAACAGCAACACAGTCTTATCCTGTTCCTTAATATTTCACAGATATGCACTCACACGGATACACAAGAAAATCAGAAATTTTCAAAACTACATATTCATTGGTGGCCCTCAAAGAGCTAACAGGAACTTCCAATTGCCTCTGCCATAGCCATACTCCCTGCCCCTCCCTTAAGATCATTTTAGTCTCAAAGTGGTGTCACAGACCACCTCTCAAACCTGTACCATTCAGACACTGCAGACCACATGTTCATCTCATTCCCTCCCTATTTTTTCTCACCTTTAAGCTTGGCCACCAAGTGCCTGAACTCCTCAATGGTGTAAGCTTCATCTACTCCTGTGAGAGCAATTGCCCCATCTGGGCCTGATCTGGGCCCATCCCACAGCTCTCGATTTGGATCTCTCCGGGGCACAAAAAGTATGGATTTGTGAGATGGCAGCGCTTTGCCAGGAATGCTCTGCAGCACCAAGATGCTGTCAGGCTCCTGAAACCCACAGAGGTACAGGAAATTAGTGTCCTGGTGGAAAACATAGGGGATGTCATTGCTCATGTAGTACGTGGGGTTGGACAGCAGAATCACTGTGTGGTCCAAACCATCCCAGTCTTGGGCTTCCTTCTGGATCAACACCATCAGTTTGTGTCGGCGAAGAGCATATTCCACCTGAGACAATCCTGGGGTTACCTCTCCTGTGAATACAAAACAAATCAGATGGAGAAATTCAAGGCACAAAGGATATTTTACTAGCCACATGCCTGATTCCTGCCTACTCCCTGCCTTCAATGTGCATGGATTCTTTGTAATCCCCCACAAGCCTTTCCCTTGCTCCTCATTCAGGCTGCTACTCCATCGTGCAAAGACAGACATTGGTTTTAACCAACTGGATGCCGTGCTACATATTTCTGTGCAAAGGCAGAAATCACAAAACCTGGTAGATTCAGACAAACATCCAAGTGTTTGCAGAGAATGTTTAAAAAAAATTTTAAAAAAAGAGAAGGGCAAGGCAAACTGCACTTTGACCGCTAAAAACTGATGGGTTTTACAGCATGGACATTGAACAGAAGTTTACCTCCTGAGGTTTAGCATTAATTTCCTCAGATAAAGCTAGAATGTTTGTTCAAATACACACTAAGTCAACTCATAAAGTGACTATTTCTAAACCACAAGGGGCAGATTGAGTGTCAGAGATTCTGGGAGATCAGGCAGAAGCACAGAGGTTGCAGAGTCTAAGCAGTCACGAGATTCCAGGCAGAAACAAACCAGAGACTGCAGGCTGCCATCAGACTCCTGTTAAGGGAAGGGATCTTCTCCAGGGCATATATAGCTTTTCTCAATATCTAATAATTCAGGCATTCTAAAGTTAAATCCTGTATTTCTAATAACACTAACTAAGCAGATGATCTCTCAGATGAAGGTACTCTTTCAACTGCTCCAGTCCCAGAAGACATGAAGCACAGCAATCAAGATACTCACCAAAACAGGACTGAAGTTCAAAAGACAACCAGCAACAGCTGAAGTACGTATTTTTAAAATTGTGAGACTCCCTAATTATGATCTAAATTAATATAAGAGCCTTAATCAGTACTTTGGCTAATACCCTACTTTAACATAGATTGAATTTCGATACTGTTTGTTAACTTTCCATTTTCATAAACTTTTCTTCCTCTTTCATGTATTACACAGTGACAATTCTATAACAAAAATTGACATTTGACTTGTACTACAAGTGGATTCTTGCATGGGTGCAGTGGGAGGGGGAAGTTCTATTTGCATTAATTTTTACATGTTTTCAATTATATCCTCAATACCTATTTGATGTAAAAGTCTTTAAAAAGAACCAAACAAACCCAAAACACCCATCACATTTATTTTACTCTCCAATCGTAGAAATGACAGAGAACATAGAAAGTGTTTTAATCTGGCCTCACAGTTGTGCAATGTTATACTGCAAATTTCCTATGTTCCACTGCATTTCAATCAGCTTTTTAACTGGCAGAGCCCAGTGAATTTCAGAAGCTGCAATGGGGTGAAACATGAGGATCCCAGCTGTCTTCCAACTGTGAGGCCTGGAAATTCTTTTTTGCATTAAAGGCATTTGCTTTTTAAAACAATAATTCCAATAAAACAATGTTACATTATTTTAAGGAAACCACCTGTACTTTATTAAATGGAAAAATACTTGGATAGCTAGAATTCACTTCCAGTACTTTGGCTGCACTTTAAGGAGTTGCCCTTTAAGCCCTGTTTAAGCCTTGAGCTGTCAATGAATGCCCTAAGCAACCTGATCTAATAGTGAAGTAAGCCAAGCTTTGAGGACAGGGGGAACCTGTTAACTGTGTGAGGCTCCTTCTGACCTGAATTATTCTACAATTAAATACAGAAGTGTGACTATATATATATATGTATGTGTGTATACACACACACGTTCAGCTGTTCTCCCTTTCTACCCATCTATGGAAGAACACAGGATGTTTTCCTGGACATATTCTTGAATATATTTTTGTTGCAATTTTTGTTTGTTTTTTTAGATATAAGTGTGGTCATCTTATGCCTACATGCTCATTTTCATGAATCTCAAACAACTTCTATCACTTCTTTCAAATACGCAAGCTTCCACCACTACTAACTTCATAGTCACAATTTCCTTTTTCTCCTTTTTCTCATATTGAATTCTTCTCTGAACAGGGTATATTCCTTAGACAAGTGGTGTCCCTCTGTCAATGTCCCTCCCCATTCACCTTTGCTAACTGCATCTTTGTTTTGTGAACCATTCTGACAGTTCAGCTTGCACAAAAGGCTCTCTCAATAAAAAACATATTTATTTGCAGGACAACAGCCCACAAAATGCCACTGCCACAAAAAGTCTGCATCACCAAGTAAACGACCCTGAGAAAAAAGAAAGAAGCTATGAAAGTCATCACATGTGAAGCCTATTTTTGGAATCAGTATCCTCTCAGACAAGGAAATTAGCTACTAAATATAATTACTGGCTAATGAAGGTAGTCATAAACTGCTGAAACTACAGACAATTTCATGACGCAGCAAATCAATACACTCAGAAAAACAGAGACAAGAAAATATCAATGACTGGCTCATGCAGGGCCCAAACCTCACCTGGTTTGAGCAGATGTGGATGTGTGAAGGGGCTGGGCTGGCCCAAATACCGGTTTGGAATTTTCTTCTGCTGGGCAGGCTGGATGGAAAATCTTCGGAGAGCACATGACTTGCAAACTACAGGAAAAGAAATGCACCATGTCAAGGTAAAAAAACCCCAAACTTTCCAGTTAGGAAACTGCAGAACTGTGGTCTATTCATCAGACTTTTAGCAGCATTCCTTCACTTATATGACATAAATATCCCTCCTTAACTTCTCCATTTGCTGTGCATCACAATAGTTTACAAAACACGTGCACACAACTCAACTGACAATCAAATATTCATGGAATAGATAAAAAGAAACAAACATTTGCTAAACCTGACAATCCAACAAAACCCCAGAAGCTCTGCTGGTGTGCATATCCCAATTCATACAACCGAGATTCATGAGGCACTCAATACTCTCCCTCCTTTGCTTCCCTCAAACACCACAGGGCTCCAAGCACCACACCCGCATATTATCTCTTGACTATGTCTTCAAAATTTTCTCTCATCTGGAACAACTATACCATTTTCAAGGCCTTTCCAGTTCTGTTTTTTACTAATAATGCTGCAAAGAAACCATCAAATAACACGGGTTTATACAGGAATGTGATTTTCTTTTTCTGTCTGGAGGATACCCAAGAGTTCCGGTTTATTAGCCAAAAAGAATAGTTATGTATCCCACTTCCAAACCCACACACAGCCAAAGCAGGTGAGAAAGACAACAAGTATGCATCTGTGAGCTGGGAATGGACATGATAAAACAAAATCTAAAACTAAGAATGATTGTCAGGAACTTTAGAACTCTCAATCATAGCTTTTTGCAACTGAAGTGCTCGTGCCTGAATACAAATCATCCAGACCTGTAGGAAAGAGAGGGTAGTCAGAAGATAAACATCTCTTTGATGTTTTGGAAAGTGGTTGCTCTTTGTTACTTACCATGTGCCTACTAGAAAACCAATTTTTGCTGCCGTTCTTAGAACAAATACTATTAACTCTTTACCAGCATAAGCAAAGAGAACACAAGCAAAACATCTGCCTTTCAGGTAGCTGAGACTCCAAGGCTTACAGCAGAACATACAGACTAAATTTGCCGCGGGAGCCAGTATGATTAGCCTCCAATTGAAGATCATTTATGCATGACAGCAAATAGTCGTAACATGAAGCTTTCACTATGTGATTCTTGACTGGAGACCCGGGCGGTGAAATGTAACTGCAGTCCTCTGTGCAGTCTAGTTTAGAATTGGTGTTCCTACTGTTTTTCTGCACGTACATGGCAGACAAACAGGGCAGCTCGCAACGAGACGACACAGCGAGCACTAAATAAAGCAACACCTTGAAGGCAGCGAGGAGCTTGCTATCGTTGCTGAACCATTCAAGTTACTGCCTGTTCTTCCCTAAGATTCAGCCCTGACCGGGGCGGCACTGAGCCGCCGGGGAGAGCCGCTTTCCCGCGACCCGAGAAGCGAAAGCAGGGCTGTAAGCGGCGAGAGCCAGGTGTCGGGGTGTGGGGGGAGGAGGGATGTCTGACCTGCGGCGCCGCGCCAGCCCCGGGCCGCCAGGACAAGCCCCTGCTGCGGGAGGCGCGACATGGCCGGGCCGCACGGCGCATGCGGAGCCTCTGCGCCGCGGCGCAGCGCGCTGACACCATCACCGCGCGCGGCCCGCCGCCAATGGGCGGCTGAGGAGCCCCGGGGGCCGCCTGCCTCCCGCGCGAGGGGGAGCCCGCGCCACGGCGGGGCTGGCGGCAGCAGCCTCAGGGCAGCAGCCTCAGGGCAGCGGCGCCGCACGGCGCGGAGCGCAGCTGCCAGGCCACGGCTGCCGCTTCCAGAACGTTTCCCCCCACCACGCCGCGGAGGCCCGGGGACATGACTGGCGTGGGCGGAGTCGGGGCTTCGGAATGGGCGGGGCGGGCTGGAAAGTTCCACGGCACCGCGCGGCGTTTATG